>PVKB01001723.1:0-368998 GCA_004027205.1 Ctenodactylus gundi | reverse complement strand
GTGGAGAGGCAGTGGTCAGAAACAGCGGAGAGAACTCAGTCATGGATTTCCTCCAGCGTGAAGACTCAGAGTCAGGGGAATTCTGAGACCCCACACAGGTCATAGGGACCAAAGTTTCGGTTCCATGACCCAAGCATCCCTGTGGCCCTAAGCTCTGCAAGCTTTAAGCAGAACAGACCGGAGAGAAGCCACAGGACCCAAGGTGGGGATGACTTCTGTGTGATCGGGGGTGCTGCCCTTTCTCTCTCCCAGCCCAGGCTTTTGTCAAAAGGAGACCTGAATGATTACTTCGATTATTCAGAAGGGTCACGTGAGCAGTGGGTGGCTCTGGGGTATTCTCATGATACCCAAGATCACTCGCTGCTTGTGCGCGTGCGCGGCTGTGTGCTATGACCATGGGTGCGCAGATGTGGTTGTATGTATGCATGCCTATGCATGCATGATGTCCCTGTGCATGCAGACAGGTATATCTAGCTATGTGTGCACCTATGTATGAATGTACTGGCTCTTGGGAAAAGGGGCATGCCTTCTGGAGACTGAGCGATTCCAACAGTTGGTTCCAGTGTACTTTCAGGTTTCAGGTGAACTCCTGGTATCTTTGGAGTCTGACAAGAAGGCTAGATGGATCAAGAAGAGGCCCAAGTTGATCTCAGAAACCTCCAATTTAGTCACAGTAGAAAAAACATCTGAGAAATGGCCAGTAGCCAGTGATAGACCTGGGAGAAAGGGATTTTCCTGGGACCTTTGTTCCAGGTACTCCCCCGTAGCCTGATCCTTGCAGTCCAGGTGGGACCCAAGGAGGGAAGAGGTGGGGCCTTCCCACTGGCACGTGGCCCACTGAATGTCAGGGATCTGTTAGCTTCTTTGTGTGTGGGGTCCCTCTCCCATGGGCACATCGCAGAGATCCCTCTACTGGCTGGGAATCGGGCTCCTGGGTGGAAAGGACACCCAGAGGTCAGCCTGAGGTCACGGGCTTGTCCATGCTGTGAGGGCCTTTCTCCCTAGTGATAGCCTTTCACAGGTTCCCCTCCTTCCTCCTGTGCTGCAGTCAGCAGCTCTAGACATGGAAATCAGTGGATGCCCGGGCCGTGAAGGTCCCCAAGGCACAAAGACTCCAGACTTTCAGTTTGCTTGTTTACTAATGTTTTGCAGTACATCCATTCTTGGCAAAGGTCTGGTTTAGGTTGTTGAGTTTCAGTATACGGAGCACTGTCCTTACCTTTAAAGAGTCCTCCTACTGGAAAAACAGATGTATTTTGGCTTAACTTTGGGATCTGGAGCAATGAGGCACAGCTCCTGTGTAGAGATGTGTGGGCCGTGTCAGTCCCGGCAACCCCAGGGCAACGTGCCTCTTTGCAGAGTGAGACTTGGGCCTGTGTGGGCCCTCGCCTGTCTGAGGTCATGAGAGATGCCCGATAACTTTAAAATATGTCTGGTGACGTGACAAACTGTACAACTTGCTTATTCAGAAGGACTTGGCTTTAGTTTGAGCATTCGAGCCATGACAAAGCACTTGGAAGAGAAGACTTGCTCGCGTTATCAGGTAGGTGACAGCCCTTGTGCACGTATGCACAGAAGCCTGAAGGAGACGGCGTGCAGGCTGTTCTGGTCCTAGGGCTGCAGACCTGGACTCATAAAGACTGTGAGCATTATCGCATTTTGTCATTATGAGAACGTTTATTAACGAGCAAATTTACTTACTCTGTATTACTGCTTCCTGATTTGGAAAGCAGGGAACAGCATAGATTTTCCCTATCTCTCTTTATCAGAAGCTTCTCAGCAGATGTCCTGTTAGGGGACTCTATAAGTCCAGGTGACACCTTCCCTCTGATCCTAATACAGTTTACTTTTCAGTACATCTCTTTATTTCTGTTCTTAAGCTAATACAGAAAAATATTTACAAATCTGAGCTTCTAAGCATCGTCCTATAGATTTGACCAGGAGCAACGACTCACCCTTCAGGACTGAGGTTTGTTTTCTCATTGTCCTACCAGAAGTGATTTTTACCATAATGTTTTTGACACCTTAACGTTTACAGCTGTTTCATCTTCCTGTGTAGCAAGATGCGAACTGGCGCAACAATAGTGAAATCACTTCAGCGTAGCTGTTGAACTGGAACTGACCACAGAGCTCTTGGGGCTTTGGGGCCACGGGCCCTGCACAGGGCACTTGCGGTCCTCCGGTACCCTCTTTGGCAGAACTGGAGACCACGCCAAGGATGTCCAAGCCAGGCTCTGCACGCTGGGAGCTAGGGCTAGGCATACTTCCCCCCGACAAGTCTGATGCATGCACACATGATTTGATGGCAATTTAAACACTATTATGGAACGAAGCATAATTAATTTTGAAATCATATTTAAGTGTTTTTTTCTTCTGTGATCTCCCGGCTCATTGAATGTAAACAGAACATCATTAAATCATCACTTCCACTTATGAAACGCTTTCTTCCCAAGTATTTGCGTTCTGTCTCCTTTCTTTCTTCGAGGCCAGAGAGTTTTCTGTGGTTTCTGTGACTACATCGTAAACTATTTAAAGGCCCTGTTCGCCAAAGCTCGTTGTAGGCGTGCCAGGGCTCCGGCTCAGTCTCCCTAGCGCCGCTGCCAACTGCCACAGCGGCGTTCTGGAATTCCACCTTCTTTGCTTGCTGTCATCTCAAGCAATAACGACTCATCTGGTTTTATGGCGATTCCTCAAATATGGTTTCGACGCTGCTTCCTAATGTTTAACCATATCCTGAATGCTTAATAATATCATTAATACAAGACATTTCAAAAAATTTAAGGGGAAGGTATATAATTCTATGACGACAATTTAATGTTACCTTGTGCATTTTGATGGAGATTACGTGACAAAAAATTTCCCCTGTGATAAGTCTCAAATTCTGCAATGCAACTAAGACAAGAAGATGTTATCTCTTTTCTTTTTTCTAAATTTGAAAACACAGGAACTTTCTAAGTAAGTGGCTTGGTTATGCAGAGCATTATGATGGAATGAGTGCTATTGGGAGATTAAAAATATCTAGTGGCTTGAGCTGGAGCTTTGCTGTCAGTGCCAGCGGTCACATTTTCCAGAGTCGGGAATTGCTTGCTCTCCTTCATGGTCCTCAGGGGTGTGGCGTGGGCACCTGTAGATCTGCAGACCAGCCCACCTTCCCTGTTGCCTGGTGCTTGCTGGAGGGCATCTTTGGCTCAGTGAGCACACACACTGACAGCCCTTGAGGTGGGGTGATGGCTTAGCCACCTGAGTGTCCCGAGGTGTGCTCACTGCACAGTGGAGCTCAGTGAACTGGTAGTTGAATGAACACCCCACGCCCAGCTTTTGCTCTTTAATCTCTGAGTAAAGAAAGTCTTCCCTGAGAGAATTCTGGGCTTATACTAAGTAAACCTTATGAATGGAGATGCTCTTTTGAGTGTGGATTTCCTGTACTGAAAATTGAGACTACTTACAGAACCAGCCTCCTAGGAGTCTTGGGATGTTGGAAGCAGAAGTTCTCAGCACAGCACCGCCCCTGACAGGCATGCAATGGAAGTGCGCTGTTGTTTTCAGGGGCATCCCCTGTGCCCCGATTCCCTCGGTCTACTTATCCGTGTTCCAAAGAATGTGGACGCAGGAGCTGGTGCTTAGAATGCTCATCCCGTCAGCAGCTGTATCTGACTTTAGTCTGAACTTTGCCACGAAACACTCTTAAGATTCCAGAAGTCATGACACAACTCACATTTAATGGCAGTCTACGTGGAGCCTAACAGTGAGACACGACCAGGGCGCCATGTCGTTTCAAGCACATGAATGTGCAACGGGATTGGTATTTTCCTTCACAGATGGCAGCACGGTGGCTGAGGGAGACCGAGGCTTTGGGCGCTGCTGAAGGGAGCGGCTCGGCCCCAGACTCCACCTGGTGTTCATGCTGTTCATTCCCTGAGCTATGCATGCCGAGCAACTTCTGTTCCTTAAAACTTACCATTCCCATTCTGAGCTCTGACTGTGCACGTGTGTGTGCATGCATGTTGTGTGTGTGTGTGTGTGTGTGTGTGTGTGTGTGTGTGTGTGTGAAGCCCCTTGGGTTTTCAATATGCAAGATCACGCTCCCTGCAATTAGACACAGCTTTGCGCCTTCTTTTCCTACCTGAGTATCTTTCGATTCTTTTTCCAACCCAGTTGCCTTGCCCAGTAACGTGCCGTACGGAAGTGGTCAGAGCGGCCTTGTCTTTTTTCTTTCTTAATCTTAAGGTAAAAGCGTAAGTTGTGCGTGCGTGTGTGTGTGTGTGTGTGTGTGTGTGTGTGTGTGTGTGTGTGTCTAAATCACTACATGAGATGGTACCTGTGGGTTTCTGTAGGCGACCTTTACCAGGTTGAGAAAGCTTGTTTTATTGCTACTTTGTCAAGTGTTTTCTAATGAAGGCATGTTGTATTTGTAAGAGGCTTTTTCTGCATCTACTAAGGTAAAGTTTTGTGGCACATTAATAATTCTATTCAATTCATCCTATTCTGTCTGTCTATACATAAGGCACATCACGCTGACTTTCACAAATTAAACAAACCTTACATTGCTGGAACAGATTCCAGCTGGTATCAGTGTAACCTTTTTTCTCTGTTGCTGGATTCAGTTCAAAATTTCTTTTCTCCTACTTAGCATAGTGGTCTCAAGGTGTGTATCCATTTTCTTACAAATGACTCAAATTTATCCTCCTTAATGGCAGAGCAGAATTTCATTAGGTATATATACCATGCTTTCACATTGTATTAAGCAAAGTAAGTGAGACACAGTGGTATTTATACACAATGGAATACTATGCATCTAGAAAGACAGATAGGCTGGAGGCTTTTGTAGGCAAATGGAGGCAACTTGAGACCATCACGCTTAGTGAAGTGAGTCAGAAGCAGAAAGTGAAATATCGAGCAGTTTCTTTTATATGAAAAACCCAAATCACAATTATCTCATGGAACTTCATGTGGAAAATCATGAGACCTGGGCTGGGTGGGAGCGGGAGGGCCAAAAAGAGAGGGGAAGGTCTTGTAACTTCGCCAAGATATGTGCGTGCACAAAATGCTCAAGATCAACGTAAACTTTAAATTTTGCACTTATACATGTCAATAAAATGGGAAAAAAGAAGGTTAATTACATACGGATTCTCTTATATGAGAAGTTCAAAATATAAATAATTGAAAGACCAAAATAAAGAGAGATGATAGAAACAGGGAGGTAAATTTTGTGGCAACAGGAAGACAACCTGGGGGGATGGCGGGAGGACAGGAGCAGAGAGGTGGCATGTGACATGTGTGTGCACCAGCCCCCGCGTCGGGTGGAATCAGTACGCGCCACAAGCACGAACTAATGAATAATTGCTGAGAAGCGGGTGTTTTTTATGATTGATCTTTCTAAGGATCTTGATCTATATTTTTCTTTTCTTGTGATGGTTTTGTCTGGCTTCAGAATCAAAGTAATACTGATCTCAAAGAATGAGTTGAGAAGCTGAGAATCATTCCTTCCTTGCTTCCATTTAGGAAGCAGGGTCCGATCTTCAACCGTCAGGGAAGACGTCGGTGGGAAGGGCGCTGATACCACGCGCTCGCCAGGGAGCAGCGTGTGCGGCCTGGGGCACTGGTGTGTGTTGGGGCCTGTGGCAGAAACTCGGGAAGCAAGATGTTGATTAGCAGCTCAAAAGAAATGGGCTCAGACCCCATTCCCATGAGGGAAGGTGGGGGGTGACCTGCAGGTCCTGCTGGCTTTGAGCCAGGTGTGTGGACACTGGCCACTGGCCTGTCCCACCGGAGAGAAAAAGGCAGCCTGAGAAGCCAGATGCATAGAGTGGGTGCCGCAGCCACAAGATTATGAGCGTTCATTACATGTATCTTCTATGTGTGTGTGGATGTAGGTATGTATGTGTGTGTGCGCGTAGATAGATGGATTTTTTGGTTAAAGGGTGGATGTTGCCTTTTTAATTTTTAAATGTTTGGTAGACTTCACAAGTGAAGATATCTGCTCTTTTCTCTACAGGGGTGATTATTATTTTTATGACTTTTAGTAGTAATTTAATCTCTGTATCAGTTGTTAAAAGTCTATTCAGGGTTTCACTTTCTTCTGGAATCAATTCAACTCATTTTGGAGTAGTTTGTATCTTCTGGGAATTTTTCCATTTAATGTTGAAATATAAATTATGTAATATTTTGGCAGGCACTTTAAAAATTATTTTTCTAAGTAAGGTCTCACTCTGAAATCCAAGCTAGTCCTGGATTCACTATGTAGCCCAGGTTGGCCTCAAACTCATGGCAATCCTCCTGCCTCAGACTCCAAGTGCTGGGATTACAGATGTGTGCCACCATGCCTGGCTAATTTTCATGTGATGCTGAGGAATCACACCCAGGGCCTGGCACACGCAAGGCGAGTGATGTAACCACTGGACTACAGTCCAACCCTCAGCATGGACCTTTTTCTAGCATTCTCCTGTAATCCTTTTTATTTATTGAATAAATGATATCAAATAATGATATCAAGTGATATAAAATAACCAACTTAGTTTCAGTCGTAAGTACACAGAGACTGTGCTGCTTTGTGGCTCTCTTCCTTCTCCCTTTCATTCCTGATTTTAGCAATTTAAAATCTTCTCTTATTTACTTGCTCAGACTGGAATAAGTTATGCCAGTTTAATTGATCTTTAAAAACATGAACTTTTTCACTTTCGCCATTTGCTTTTCATTCTTGTCTATTCTGTACTTTATCGATTTACCCCTCATCTTAAATATTTTTCTTCTATTTTCCTTGGATTTATTTCACTCTTGTTTTTCTAGTTCAGTAAGGTACAAGATAAAATTGTTGAGACTTTATTTTAAAAGGATACATTACAGCCATAAATTTTAATTTATCACTTTTATCATATCCCATAATTTTGGGAATGCTTTACTTTCCATCATTTTTGAGTATTTTTAAATTTTTATTATGACTTCCTCTTTGACCCACTTTTGTTTAGGTCATTCTGTTTTCTTGCATTGTGAATTCTTCGTTTTTTTTTTTTTTTTTTTTTTTTTTTTTTTTTTTTTTTTTTTTTTTTTTTTTTTTTTTTTTTTGATATCTTCTTTTTCCCGTGGTGCTCAGAGAACATACCTGGTAGGATATCAATCTTGCAACAAGTTGCCTGCGGTTATTTTCTGGCCTGATCTATGTTCTATCCTGGAAAACATTCCATGTATACTGGCAAAGCGTGGGCTTCTGTTGTGTGGATGGGGAGCTCTGTCGGTTTCCCGATGTCCAGTCAGGTTGGTGGCACTGCCCAAGTCCCCTGTGTCTTTGTTGAATTTCGTCTGTACAGCTGTCATGCTCTCTGTGAACAGTTGGATCAAATCCCCAGCTTCTAATGCTGAATTCTGTACTTCTTTCCTCAACACTGATTTTGGGCAGACTGTGGTGACACATGCCAATAGTCCCAGCCACTGGGAGGCAGAGGCAGGAGGGATCACGAAGTGGAGACCAACTTGGTGAGGCTTTCTTCTAAAATGACAGATAAAAAGAACTGTGGGGAGAACTCAGTGGTAGGGCTTATTCCTAGCATGTTCAGGGTTTTGGGTTTAATCCTAGCTACTGCCAAAAAACCAAAAAAAAATCATTTTGCTTTGTGACTTTCAGAGCTTTATTGTTAGCTGCCTAAGTTCGTCATTGTTACTTTTTTATGAGTCGAGACTTATCACTATAAAATATCCTTCTGTGTGCCTGAGAAGGTCTGTCTTACTATTTGGTCTGATCGTTGTAGAGCCGTGCCGGCTCTTTTTCGGTCATCGTCTGCATCGAGCCTTTCTTCCCCATATTTTTCCTTTCAATTTACGTGTGTGTTGGGTTCTAAAGTATGCCTTTTGCCGGCAGAGTGTACTTGGGTGTAGGTCTCATAAATTCATCCCCCCAGTCTCTGCCATTTTATCGCGATGCTTATTTATTAACATTTAGTTCAAATATTTATAAGGTTGGATCTATGTCTGTCATTTTGGTGTTTGCTATGTGTCTAATCTTATTTGGTTGATATAAACTTCATTTATTTGCTGATATTAACCGGAGCCAATTTGTTTTTTATTAGTTAAGATACTAAGTATAATTCTCAGGGCCAACCACTAAGAACATAACTTTAAAAACACATTAAAAGAAAAGTTGAAGCAGTTGAAACACTACATGAAGAAATATCGAAACTCAAAGAAGTTGGTAGGTAAAGACATTAAGATGCTACGCGAGGAAATATGTAATCAATCTCAAAGAAGGCAGCGAAGTAGGAACAACGATGACATAAAATATAGAATAACCAACTTAGTTTCAGTCGTAAGTACACAAAGACTGTGCTGCTTTGTGGCTCTCTTCCTTCTCCTGTCCTCTGGGCTGTAATTTGCACTCAAATTATACCTTTACATACCTTATGCGCCCGTCAGCATACTTCTAATTATTGCTTTACGCCATTGTCTTTGAACTCAGGGGAGAGCAAGTGCTCCATGCAGAAGGCACGCGTGCCGGCAGCCACGCTTTCCCACTGGGTGAACTATGAGTCAGGTCAGATAAAGACCGCCTCGCCAGTGGGTCATTCCAGGCCCCACCAGCCAGTCACGTCTCGCCCCTGGCAGTGGGGTGTGGCTGAGTCCCTCCCGCTGCCCCCTGGGGTTTGTGGGTGACTGCGTCCCTGGGTGGAGATGAAGGACAGAAGGACATGGGCAGAGTAAGCTAGCACAGGCCAGACAGCTCGTGGTCCTCACCAGGACCCAGCCACTTGTCCTGAGCACATTGCTTCTTACTGCCGCTAACATTTTGTTAATTTCCGGCATTCTTATTTAACAAAAAAGTCAATTCTGACCATTTTGCCAGTTTTTCCACTGCATGGCTGAGCCAAAATTTGAAGGTGCTCATTCTGCCATTTTATTTGGCCCAGTCTCCGTGTTTTGCTGTGGCTGATCTCACTTCTCCACCCAAGGAGGGAACATGGAACCCAGCTTGGACGGTGATGACATCACTGTGATTAGGTCAGGGACAGGTGACCCTGTCTGCAGTGGCACAGGGCAGGTCAGCCCGACAGAGACTGGTGAAAGGACAGCCTGGTGGAGGTGAAACTGCCCGAGGGGGAAGAGAGCACCAGGGACCCAGACGTCGGGTAGCAGAGAGGCCTCCCCAACAGCACTGGGTCCTGGGGGTCCCCCGTACCGTCCTCCTAGTCCCCTAGGGGAGCAGCCCAGTGGCACTCTGTGACAAGTCATATATTCAACAACAGTGTGCAGATAAAGCCTTCCTGTGAGCCCATTCTATGACCTTTTGGAAGCTCAGCTGGGTTGTTTCCTTTCCAGGGACCCAGCCCCAAGCGGAAGCGATTCGGACGGTGGCTCCGGACATTTGGGGCTCCTCTGGCTCCAATTCTGAGTGACTAGGTTCTTCCAGGGCAGTTCCTGGGCTCCCAAGTTGCCAGCAAGTCGGGCTGGGAAGAAGAGCTGTGTGTCTGCATTAGGGCCTGCAGTGGGCCTTCGTCACCTCCCCCTAGATGAGGACACACTAGCATTTTCATCACCAGTCTTCCCGTGGTTCGCAACTTTGGGCCTCATTACCTGAGAAAGAAACTCTAATAAGTCCAGGGCTCCACAATCATGAGGTGTAGCCGAAATGCAGTCAGGTACATTCCGAGTAAACTTTATAGCAAGGGTAACAGACCTACATCATTCTTTTTCAGCCAGATGTGGAATTTTTACTGAGCTGAGACATAGCGTACGTGAAAATTATACACACTTCTTTGTGGTGTGCCACAGCCATGCAGCTCTGTAGATGGCCCGATTCGTCTTTTCTCCCTTAGCGACTTACTTAGTTTTCATGTCACTTGTTACCTTTAGTACCCGACCGCACTGTGTGGCCTGTCGCATGCAGCAGCTGAAAGACCTTGATTTTAAGACGAATGACCGGGGGGAACTGACTCTGTATTCACTTGCTTTCGAGTAAGTTCTGAGTTTCCAGGCTGACTGTACCAGCAGCGCCCTTGTGAACGGAGCCCTTTTGTGTAACTTTTACGGTACCTCATGCCAAGCAAGGTCATGCTGCAGTGTAACATGATACCCGGTGCTAAACGGCCCGAATTAGCGAATTCCTGAAACCTGATCAGGGAATACTTTTTAAATGGTTCGGTGGGCACGCGAAGGATGTGTACTAGTAGCTAAGGAGTAGGAGGTATGTGTTCTAAATAAATCTCAGTGCAAATGGACCACGCATGTTTTTGTTAAGTGCTCATGACAAGGAAATAAGAATATTGCAGGTCTGTGACAGGCATCGGTGGCTCCACACATCGGCGCTCATACTGGTAAGACAGACTGCCCGAAACTCTCTTCATTCTGAAGCTCGAGGCTCTGAGCCCCTCCAGGAACCCTTCCACGGCTCTGTCACGAGGTTTCTATAGGTTCCTCTGCAATCTCCCTTACGTAACAGGGTTACTTGGAGAGAATTCGTAGCCGTTAGACGTTTCCCATAGAGGAGGCTGGCATCTCCAGAGGAGCACTGCAGGAGCTCTTTGGCTCCTGGGCGCCCCCTGTCGGGTACACACTCTGCATGCCACATCTGGCTGCTAAGTGGTTGACTAACTCCTGGCAGGCCCTGTTGGCAGGAAGAGGGAGATACCTCCTGTCACAGCTTGGGGTTGGAAGGTTCTCCAAATACCTCATGTGTGGATGGTGGTTCAATCACGAGAGGTAATAATACTGCGATTTCCTGTGCTGTTGGGAGGCTGTGCCTGCTCAGAAGAGGCGAGTCACTGGGGCTTGACCTGGAAGAAACGGACTACTGGGCCATGACCCAGAAGGGCACGTGCTAGCTCCGCCCTTCCTCACTCTTGCTCTTTCTCGTTTGCCCCGCCACCACTGTTGGCCAGCTGCCCACCAATGGGCTGAAATCTCCTGGAACTGTGAACTGAAGCAAGCATTTCCTTCCGTAGTTGTGGCTGCTGGGCGTTGTATCCAGCGACTGAAAAGTTGCAGACGCTTGATTCCCTCAAAGGTGCAGACCTCTGAAAAATCCCTCACTGTGCGCTGCAACAGCCGCCCCAGTACACTGCACAAGAATGCCTATACCTTGCCCACTGATGAAAAGGCCAAGCGGCCAGGCTAAGTCGCGTTGTCGCTGAACCTTTCTGAGATGCTCTTGAGCAAAAAATTTATTTTTCCTCACTCACCTGAACGTAAATGCTCCTCACCCTGAAAGCATCCAAAAAGAGTTGCTAATGAGCATGTTACTCCGACATTTGACCCCTGGCCTCTGGGGTCGAGTGGGCACTGACTGGGTTATTGACACGTGACCGCGGGTCCTCTGCAGCTCTTCCGCCAAGTCCCCAGTAGCTGGGCAGATGAGAAAACGGGCGCAGTGGTGGCCCCACAGCCAGGTGTGAGCTGCATTGAGGGCCCCCTTTCTGGGTGGCGGCCTGTCTTTTCTCTGCCGTGAGTGGGTGTAGGTGCTTTGCTGGTCCCAGGGGCACGGAGCCGGGCTCTTCCCCACTCCCCCGCTCAGCAGCACAATCTTCCCTCTGTCCCCGACTCCCCTCTGCCTCCAGCTTGCCACCGTGGGGGCACCCAGCCACCGCAGCCGGCTTCACAGCCGTGGCCCCAGGCTGGGGAGGGAGGCGGCAGTGCGTCCGCACGCTGCACAGTGGGGCAGGCGCCGCCACCCGTGCTGACCGAGCTCCCCAACCTCTTTCGAAGACCTCCATGCTGCTCCTGTTTCCACGGGTGCATCGCTCTGGAAAAGCCAGAATCCTGTCCTGAAATGTTAATCACTCCTGGTGATTTTTGTTATTTGGATGATTATTCTTAGCGCTGCCGAAGAATAGGATGAGTCGGCTGGCAGCGGAAAGTAGAATCATATTGTTTCTCACCACGGGAGGAGGAAAATTGACAACCTCCCCCTTCCCAGTGAGGCATAATTAGAAATTAGAGTCGCATCAAACTGTTCACTGCAGCTGTAAACTCTGGCAGGGAACCGACGAGCACCTCACAAACCTGTCAGCCTCTAACTTACGGTCGTGTGCTGTGTGCCCTGCACACGTGCACTACTGCTGCCCACCATGACAGAAGCGAAGACGGGGTCTCTGGACTCTGTGATTGGTCTTGAAGTGTTTGAGATTTATCCTTTTTCTAAGTGGGGAAAAAAAATCTTCACCTGCTCTTTGCATCAATGCTGTTTAGGTTTATATTCATATTAGCTTCTGTTACCAAAGCTAGACCCCAGAGCCGGGGTCAGGCACCCGAGTGTGGGCGGCTCTGCACCCTGCTGGGAGCACAGGAGGCGGGCACGCGGGCTCCCTGGTGTGGCGTGGGCCCTGGCTGCGGCTGCCTGGCAGCTTTGCCAAAGGCATCTCTGTGTGTGTGCTTGGTGGAAACGGATCTGAGGCTCATATGAAAATTAAGATCATGAAAGTTCAGGTCCCATGAGCTTCTGTGTTTTGATAGATGGCATCTGGGTAGAGATTTAGTTCACTGTGGGGCTTTAAATTACAGGTTTTTAGTGAAAGTTTTTGATGATTTTTCTCTAGAAATTATGTGACTGTATGAATGGCTTTACAAAACATGATACATTTTAAGTGTTTACTTGAAAACTCTCTGCGTTCAGTCAAAATAGTGCTTGGGGGACAGATTTAGATAGTTACTAAGGCAGCAGTTCATAATAGCCAAATCCTGGAAGCTGCCTACCTGCCCACCCATACAGGAATGGTTAGAGAAGACGCGGTACCTGTACACAATGGAATACTATGCAGCTATAAAGAAAGTCAGATATGAAGCTTCTGAACAAAAACAGGGCCACCTTGAGTCAAAAATGCTCAGTGAAATAGACCAAACACAGAAGGCTGACTGCAGACAGTGTCCTCCTTATGGAATCCACAGTAATAATGGCATGACAAGGCCCCAACATGAGTAACAGGACAGAGAGGGACAATGGTCAGGGCGGGCGTAGATGGTCACCGATTCCCCAAATCCCATGTCGCTAATGTTGTTATTTATTTAATGTAGGGAAGGAGACCTTGTGCTTTCACTGCGGGTAATTCTTAGGGGATCTGTGCCCTTTACAGGACACATTGAAGTAATAACCTCAGTGGCTATGAAGGTGATATGTTTGAAAACAGCACAGTTGCAAAAGTACTTAGTTATGATGGAGTTGGACTGAGTAGGGTGAGCTCTAAGCCCAGTGCCCTTAAAGGAGGAGAGGACACAGCGCCACTGCCTTGCTTGGCTTTACCTGCGACAGGGTACCTTACTGCAGTGGGTCACTGCTCCCTCAAGAGGAATGCCCTAGAACTTTGTTCCAGGAAGGCCACTGAGGTGCGGAGTCTGGGCATCTCATCCACGTGCACCCACGCACAGAGACGCACAGATGTGCTGTGATTTCTACAAGTCCTCGTGTCCGACCCAACAGCCTAGTCCGGAGATCCTTGCTGAGGATGAGAGGGGCTGCTTGGGAACTTTTTTGGACCCCAAGTGCCAGCTGGTAACTTCTAAAGGGCCAGGGAGCACAGGAGGGGGAGAAGGGTAGTCAGGGACAGGGCACAACCTGCCAGAGACATGCTCTGGCCGCCTGGGGGTGGGGGCTGCTGAGCAGCGGAGGTGGGCCCAGACCCCAGGCAAGGTCTCAGGTTGCGCCTTGTGATCAGAGGAGGCATCTGCCCGTCTCTTTCCTGCCTCCGCCATCATGCTGTGGCCCTCTTGCGCTGAAGGCCAGCATCAAAGACTTCTCTGCACAGGCAGGATGCGAGTCTGCCCATGGCACTGGGTCTCCTGTGGGACTTGACACGGGACAGGAATTTTCTCCTTAAGGACTGATGTGGCAGCTCTCAGTACCGCTGGCTTGGCGCTCCTCTGTGCCTAGCTTCGTGGAGGAGTTCTTCCTCCTCAGGGACAGTGGATGTAAACAGCAGGACAGTATAAGAAGTGCAGAGCAATGAGGGGAGTTGGCAGGGAGGACGGCCGAAGAGCCAGAAATGTCCGTGACCACACGGACCCCGGGTGCATTCTGCTCCTGTACACGTGTGTGTTGTACGTGTGGGAGCCCCATGGTTAGCACATACCAGCTCACGGAAGACAGCCCCTAGTTCTACAGCAATCGCTCCAAGGGCTTGGGCGCAGAGAGCCCAGATTCTCGGTGCTTCTGAGTGGCCCCCGTGTAGAAGGTTGCTGGGGAACCTTCTTCCAGCGTGAGCACTGCTCTTCCATCTCGCAGGAGCAGGAACCAGTGACGCTGGCGGAGGACAGACGGCGAGGGGCATGTCCTGGCGTGGAGACGCGGCCCGTGTGGTCAGTGTGTGCTTGTGGCGGCTCCTCAGACGCCACCCCTGAGCAGAGGTGGAAGGCGAGGTGGACACCAGCCTCCGAGGACCTTTTGTCTTGTTTTGAGCGGAGGAAAGGGTTTCTTTTCCCTTTTCCCAAGGCTGGGGGAGGGGAGGGAGGGTGGGCAGTAGCTGTAGTTGAGGCACGTGGGGCCTGTGCTGAATCTTCCTCTGTCTGAACGTGAAGCTCCGAGCTGTTGCCGGCAGTCAGGCCAGTGGAGAACGGCTGCCCTTTCCCAAATCATCAGAGACACCCTCCCGCCCAGGGAAGTGCCTCCTGCCCCACCCAGGGTTTGCAGTTTCCCCCTGCGTGTCTTTGGGGAGCAAGACTGTCCCTGGCCCTGTGGACGGTGGCTGTAAGGGAGCTTCCCTACCACCCCAGCCTCACTGTGCCCAGCACAGCACCAGTTCCGCCTGCCGCTCCTTTGCTGAAAATAACACATTTAATCATTTGTCATAATTACATGCATCCCGATGAAAGGGAGCACAGGCCTGCCGTTCAAGGCTGCCCAGAGTGCCAGGATGCGGGCAGCGTGGGCGCGGAGCCCTCCCCTGTAGCCACGTTCTGCCAAAGGTCACCGGCGACCGCGGAGAGCCTCCTTTCCCAAGGGATTGGTCTGCTCGCAACACCACGAATAATTACACAGCTCTTCGTCCCCACCCGTCTCTGTAACCTGAAATTTCCCTCAGTGTGAAGGCCTCGGCCACACAGAAGCAAATTCATGACCCAGAACCCCACTATGCCCACCAGGTGTGCACCTCAGCCCCTCCTCCAGTTTTTGTGGCTGCAGGGATTTCCTGAGGACAATCAAACAATAACACCTTGAGCTCGTTTTTGTTTTGTTTTGTTTTGATTTTTTAAAAAAATCCATTCACTTTCAAGAGATCTTAGTGTTCTAAATTCCTTTCTTCTCTGCATTCCTGTATGTTTTCCTGACATACATTTTTGACTGTTGAGTCCAGGGGAGGTTATGGTTTTATTATAGGATAAGTAAAAAATAAAAACATCAAAATTAGACATGTCCTTCTCAACCGTGGGGATAGAATTAGAGCCCTCGCACTGGGCTACCTCCATCCCCACAGCACCTGCCCCCCCCGACAGCTTTCTGCCTGGAGACAGAGTTTGTCTGGTAAGTTGATAAGTGGCCTGGGCTTGACTTTCCATGCAGGCGCCAGCCTCACAGGCTGCTGGGATCGCAGGCCTTCGTCACAAGGCCTGAGCTTTCTCAGTCTTGATGTTTCTGAGTATCCACGGTGTCAGAAACCTGATCCAGATTCCTGTGTTTCTGACACCTGCTGTTACTTCCCCAGAGGAAGGCTGAGGGGTGGTCCTGGTCCCGGGGCTGGGCTCCTCCGCTGTGTGAGTGACGTGGTGTGACGCGGTGCGCCACAGCGGGTTGGTGAGTCTTCCTTAGCTCCGCCCCTTAGCCTTTACTTCCAAAACTTGGCCTCTTTGGCCTGGGTCACCCAGTCACCATGACCAGCGAGCAGTTCTTGGGTTCTATTAGAGTGGCTGCCTGAGTTGGGGTCCTGGGGCACCATAACAAGCACCATGGACACTGATTTTCCACTTGGGTGACCTGAAAATCCCAGATGTCGATGTCATTAAGACTTGTTTTTTTCCTGAGGCCCCTCTCCTGGGCCTTAGGTGGAGTCCTCGCCCGGTGTTCTCCGGGAGTCCTCCTTTGTGCGTCTGTCCTGACCTCTTGATCTTTGCCACTGGTCACACTGGATTCGCGTCACCCTGAAGATTTGCTTGGCTTTGCCACCTGCAAAGAGCCCATTTCCACGCAGAGTCCTAGCCACAGTCACCATTAGGACTCCAGCACCCCGGGATGGAGAGGCAGTGTAATCCTACCCAGGCAACCTTCGGAAACAATGCCCGGATGCGGCCAGAAGATCGAGGCGGCTTGTATTGCACCTCCTGTTTCCTCGTGTGAGCTCCCAGCTGTGATAACCCAGGCTGTTCTCCTTTCAAAGAGAGGATCTGTCGTGCACCTCTGCCGCCGGGCTGGCGGGTGAGTCCTACCCATGGACAGCCAGGTTGGGGGCAGCCAGCTTCCCTGTGGCTGCAGGGGCTGGGAAGGCGGAAGGCTCTTCTGCTGTGCAGTGCTAACCCGCTGGCGGTAGGGCAGTCCGGGGCCGCCATGGTGGGGCTTCAGGTGAAGGGCCTGTTTTAGCTTTTCATCACCGCGACACAGTACCGAGAGCAACGGGTTGAATGAGACAGGCCTTATTTTGTCTCTCAGATGTTTCCACAATGTTTTTGGCTCTGTTGCTTTTAGGCCTGTGATAGGGCAGAAGGACCAGCAGAGTAAAAGGACCACTCGCTTCAATATGGCTAGGAAGCGGAGAGAGAGGGAGAGAGGGAGGAAAGGGGTCAGAGAGAGAGAGGAACAGGGTCAAGGTGCGTTTTCCCGAGGCCCCTGAGCGCGTGGTGGCCGTGCCTCCTCTGTGGGGCTCTCAAGAAGAGAATGAAATGAGTTGATGTCCCACCGCGCTGCAGTCGGGTCTCCACTAGGATGAGCAGCCAGTGTGCACCCTGGTGCCCCGATGCCCAGCTCTTCTGCTGCCCAGCTGGGCGGAGCCACCCCTGCCCTGAGAGCTCCTGGGACCAGGCCTCTTCAGTCCCACTTTTGCGGCTGTTCCGTGCATGTGTTCTGCCGTGAACTGGGCCGCGCCGGTGAGTCCGGGCCTGCTTTCCTTCACGGCACCGCTGTCATCCCTCCGGGCCTCGGACTGGGGCCCGCACTCCAGGGTCGCACCCCATGCTCCCGACAGCCAGTCCCCGTCTCCCAAGTCAGCCGGAGGCTTCATTTACGGTAACATGTCACCACTGGCTCAGTGACTGAGGGCGTCGTGTGGCCGTGGGATGTGAACACCTTGGGGCTCTCAGCCAGGGAGGATGGGGCTCTGGGCTTCGTATTCAGTTCTCTCTGAAATAAAAAAAAAACTACTCAGAAAGTTCATTCATTAAAAAAATGCCAATTTCTTTAATGTTGGAAAAGATAACGTAATTCATTACCCTCTATTTGATTTTAAATCAAAAGAAACTTTTCTTAATTGCAGAAAAAAGTCTTCAGCATGTAGGCAGAGGATGTCAGCAGCCCAGCCGGGGCCTTAGCAGGAGGCACGCAGTCCCCCGGTGCGTCCCGCACATGGCAGCCAGCGCCCCCTGGGCTGGCCCTTTCCTCACCCAACACACAGGGCTCAAGGAGGAGCCCGGGGTGACAGGAACTGGACAGGGCACCTGGTCACTACGGCGAGGGAGCCCGGCTGGAGAGGTGAGCCCGGAACAGGAGCCACTCGGAAGGGCTTTCATCCTTACACTGAGGGACCTTGGGGCTACGGCAAAGCAGGTGTTGGCGGCTGGCTATCACCAGAGCTGGAGGTAGAGCACAGTGCACTCTCAGAGGGACGTGGCCAGTGCTGCCTTGCGCTGTGGGCTCTAGATGGAGCACAGCTGGGAGTGTCTCCCGTGTGAGTCAGAAGAGCCGCCGTGTTCTCGCAGCTCCTGGATGCTGAGCTGGTGGGGCCAGGGAGGTGGGGAGCAGGCCGTCAGCCTTGCAGGTCCCCGACTCACACTGTGGGCTTGAGGTGGGACGGCGCCAGCAGCCAGAGGCCCATGACCTCCCGCCCCCTACTACCTGGCTTCCAGAGGCAATGCCGCACCCTCTGCCATTTAACCCACATTGCTGCTAAACAGTCCCGCTCAGTGCCTGCCCTCCGCCTCCGCCGTCTGGCCTGAATTGCTTGCCTGCAGGTTAAACCCGCTGCCTCTTAATTTCTCCCCAGGAGAGGAGAGAACAGCTGACCACTTCCCCCTGTGTTTGGAGGCTAGAATTTGACAATCTTCATGGAATCATTCCTTAGCTCCTCTGGAATCTACAGTTTAAGCCCTTCCCTTCTTGCGGCCATCGGAACCAACCTGGCCAGGATTGCAGTGTGGTGCTGCTGTCACCAAAGCCGATCCCCGGCTCCTCCTCGACCACGCCTTCCTGGGCGCTGACAGTCCCCCCTCCCGCAGCTCTCCCAAGTCCTCACCTCTGACAAACACACCCCTTCCAGCGTCCCCTATGCTGGAGGGGAGACCGTGTGCCAGGGACAGTCGCTTCAGCTTGCTCTGTGTCAAGTCCGGCTTACAGCCTCTCAGCCCCGGCTTGGGATGGGGACTGCGGAAGTGAGTGGGGCCACCGTTAGGGAGTGCAGGTAACCATGACCTGGACGTGACCACGACCGCCCCCTCTAGGAGACATTTAACACCTGTCCTTTCTTGTCTGCAGCAGGATGCGCTGGCTCAGGCAGGCCATGGGCTCCGGTCACCTGCGCCTGCAGCTCTCCTGCCCCTCGCCATGCCCCTGTGAGCTTGGTCATGGGGGAGCCTCCCCCTCAGTCCCACTCTTTCCTCCTGAGGCTTGGTCTTACCTCTGTCCTCTTGTCATTGTGCGATGTCTGGGCTGAGTGTAGGTCTGACCTCTGATCCCCGCACTCACGTCTCCTCACTATCCAGGTTTGGACAATGTGGAATAAAGACGACTTGCCCCGGAGCTCACATATGTCACTGACTTCAGTGAAGCAGGGCCCACCCAAGCCCGGCCTGTGCGGCCTGAGCGTATCTGCCGTTTGACCTGTTTGACCTAACAAATTCTCTACGGCTGCGGAAGGAGTGGCTCTCCATTGCTCAGCGTTGCCCCATGGCGACCAGCTGTAGCTAGCTGGACCCTATCCTATGGCGCTGTCATGATGATGTGGCATTCTTGAGGTTTGTAGAAACAAGAAGTATAATGTTGGATTTTGAATTTAAGTGTGCACCTCTAATGCACAATTCATATTCAACCATATTCAACCACATTCATTTCACACTTACTGCAAACCTTATGCTGCCCTGTTTTGGAAATACTTCTCGGGCCAGACTCCACTTTCTGTGTGAGCAACTATCGGTCTACTAGAAGACTCTGTGCAGAGGAGATGTGAGCGGCATGGGGTGTCTCTGGGCTTGAGGCTGGTACTGATGTCCTCTGTGCCCTAAAGGTTTTGTTCTCTCTAGAAATTTTCAGACAGCAAAAGCCAGGCAGGCCACCATCCTCCTCCGGCAGGAGGGGACCCTTGTGAATGCTTTTGAGCCCACTGACTTTCGCTTTGGTGTGTAAAGTGGAAGACTGCCGTGAGAGTGTGCTGTTCCACTGTCTGCTCTGAAAACAAAATCTTGCTTCTTCTAAGAAAGCTTGTTAAAAACTCGCTGTGGTCAGGGCTTTTACTGCAAAGAAATTGGCCCAAACCTGTGAGGGAGTCTAAGGAGCCAGACTGTGCCTGGTTCGCGGGCCCTCTATTGTGACTTCACCTGCCAGTGCTAGGAATTGATTTCAAGTGCTCCAAAATTAGTTTGGAACCTCAGAGAACGTTTCTAATGTGTGTCCGCAAGGCTGCTGCTTCACAGGTGTCACTGGGGCCAGAGCTCATTAATGGGAAGGCGCAGCCCTCCGATACGAACTCTGAGATAGAGTTCAGTCTCCCCATGAAGAACTCTGGTCTCTGGGCTTGCAGCGTGTTGCTGGAATGTAAGTTTCAGAGTGCTGACAAGGTCACTCTACCAAGACCAGACGAGATCTAACTCTCCAACTGGCCTGGCGGCTGGGTAGCTGCCGGCTTAGTAGAGCTGGTCTCCCATGTCCCTGTGAAGGGTTGCGGTGTGACCACAGAACAGTCTGATAGCAGGACTGGCCGCTTGATGACTGGTCACTGCTGCTGTTACTAGAGAATTTGTTAACAGGGAATTTGAATTTTTTTGTTTTAATCTATAATATGCTTATTTTGGCCTCTATCTGCATGAGGTGTTGTCTACGCGAGCAGGTAGGCCAGGGCTATTGCTGTCGAAGAACAAGAAAATGGAGGCTCCGCTTTTCTTTTAGTGACGAGAAATTTGAATTATTTCATTTCATTTCTTCTATCTATCTTGTTTCCTTTTTCACTGTGTGGATTAGGGCTTTGTCTGAGCCATTCTGAGAGAGATTCTGTCATTGTAGTCAATCAGTAAACAACAAAAATAGGTCAAACGGGTCATTTGGCTAGTCTGCCTGGCCCGTCTGCTGGTCCTTCACGGGCATAGCCAGGTCATTACCAGGACACTCTAACGGTATCCGTTGTGCACGTCCAGAATGAATGGTCTGCATCCTGTGGAGGCGGACAGCCATGCCACGTTCTGCGTCCTCCACACCTTTGGGCTTCTCTTCCTCCCACACTTAGGCCTGCCAGCTTTGTGCTGAAGAGGCTGTTAGGTTGCCAGGGGATGTGCTCCTAACGCTCTCGTAAAGATGGCCTGCAAGGTAGAGAGTCAAAATCTGCAAAGACAAGACCAGTGTCCCCCAAAGGCTACTCACTGGAGCCAGTGCCCAGCCGCCATCCCCGAGCCCCAGGAGCACGGTGGTGACTGCTGGGGCATCATTTCTTTCTCCCGTGTTCTGCCTGCCTCCTTTTCTTGTTGACTTTCATAAATCTGCGGAGTCAGGAAGGAGGGCTCTCTGCCCACATCACATCCTAATGGCTCTATCGTCTCCCACTGTTCAGCTCATTAACAAGTGACCTCAAGGCAGAAGGGAAAAATATTGTGTAATGGATCCTTTGCTGTTTGGAGATCATAAAAATAAACAGGCCCGTTTTGTGATGGGTAAGACAACAGAGTAGTTTAAAAATATCTGGTTAACATGGACAATTATCAGATCAAAGGGGAAGAAAGGCGCCGGCATTTCTATATTCCTGGTCTTTTTTCTGAGTCTGTAGAATTTGGTCTTGTTTCTTCCTATGGCGTTATATAAATATAGATGTCTGAGGCCCTTACCCCATTTGTGAAGTCACCAGACACGTTTCTCTTCTGAGTTCCAAGAGGATTTGTCTACCATGTCTGTGCACTGCAGGCTGTATTCTAGTTTAGGTAGCCAAATTCAGCTGGCCTGAGGCCACCCCCCAAGACAGTGTCGCAGGGGCTCCTAACATCCTTCCTTCGTTTTCGGATGAGTGTTTAGAACAGGTTCTGACTAGAAAAGACCACGGTCACCAGCCACATCTCCTGATAGCACTCCGTGGGGGAACTCTTGACTTCCAGGCAGGGAAGCTACTGTGCTGTCTCTAAAAATTCTTGCTTATACCTGGAAAATTTTTCAGAAGTGTCGGAGTGATGTGACTTCAAGCATTTAGCTTGGAGTCTCAGGCTTTCACTGAGTTCCTGGAACATTGCACGTCCCGAAGAGATGCTGACGCCGCGTTTCCTGGATGTTAAGGGGCCTTTGCTCTGCCCAATCTACCCAAGGGCTGGAGCTTTTGGCAGCTCTTGACCTGGGCGCTGTGCGGTGGGATACAGAAATGATGACCACGGAAAATGTTACCTATCCTGTTCATTCCAGGCGTTTAACTGTGGTCTGAGATTCACCGGGTCAAGTGTTACTGGTTATGTTCTAATTCTTATTTTTTTATGGATGAAATAAACCCAGATTATGTTGTAAGACAGCTTTTGAAATTTGATATTGTTTGTAACCACTGTTTCAGAACCTGAAAGCTCACCAGGCCTGCCTTTGGCTGTTGTTACTGTCTTTCTCTTTGGCCTCTACTCCCTCCCTGAAGTCGGTAAACTTAAAGACTTTACAGCTTTTATTTTCAGCCAACATAGAAGACAGGAGTCAAATAAAAGCATAAACTGCACCAGGTGCTAAATAAATGATGGAAAACTCAAGCAGGTAGATATGAGACAATGAAAACTTACGTATAATTTGGTCTCATAAAAATTAAGTCTATATTATGAACTTCCATCTTTCTCAGCCTTGGTTGTGACAATTCTTTCTTCATCTTTTACAAAACCATGCAGGTTGTTCAGTTTCATTTTGTTAACAATCTTTATCATTCATCTACTGACTGCAATTTCACGATAAAAAGCTATAACACACAGTTGCTTTAACAATTGCAGTTTGGTGTTTGTGATCCCCCCCCCCCCCATTTTATTGATATGTATAAGTACACAGTTTAAGGTTCACAATGGAGTTGAGCATTTTGTGCACATATGTGTCTTGTCAAAGTGACAAGGGCTTTCCTGCTTTCTTTTTGTCCCTCTCCCTACACACCTCTCCCTACCTCCCACCTCTTTCACTTTGTTTTTCATCTTAAGTTCCATAGGATGTTTGTGATTTTAATTTGTAAAGCTACAAAAGAGAAAGCTATTTAATCACCCTTTCTTTTGAGAAGCCAGCACAGAGAACACGTACCTGAGCCGCTGCTGTTGACGCACGTTGCATAATCACAGGGCACACCAGGACCAGAGACCAGCCTCAGCCAGGAGCCCTGCCCCTCACCTCATTCAGATAATACCTGTTTGCCATACACCTGTGTGTGTACATAGTTTGTACATGTATATTTGTGTGTGTGCTCAGTCCCCTACACTGCAGTCGCAGTCACAGGGTTGTGCGACCATCGCTACTCCGGGAGAGCAGGATTGTCCCATCACAGGAGTCCCTCCTCTGCCCTTCCGTAGCTTGGACCCTTCCCTGTTAGTTATTTGTAATTGTTTATATTTTTGTCATTCTTGGCCCCAGACCCATCTTTCTCTGTGGAGATCCTCTCAATAATTCATAACTGTGAAGACCCTCTTAAAAATCTGTAAGTTGAAATCGAGGTGTCTGCGTCGCGGGTTGAATGGTGCTTCCCCCGAGAGCCTGTGTTTGCTTTTGCCTCACCTGGGTGGCGTTTAACCATGAGCTGAGCTTTCTGAAGACTGCCTACTTTCCCGGCAGCTGTGAATTCCCCACTCCAATCTTGTGGGACTTTCTCAATCTTTACCTGTAGAAAATACCAGAGTCCACTAAGATTGCTTTCTGCTTTCCAATTTTGATTACCACCCCCACCTGTTTGCTTGGTGATTTTAATTAACTATTGTATTAGTTCCGGATCTGCTCATAAAAAGTCTGTGCAAATGTTTCATAGCCATATATGCTAAATTTCCTCGTTGTGCCTTTTCTTTTCCCCCAGTAAGTATCGGCAACAGCCTCTGCTGGAGGCTGCATGGTCGACTCACCTCCTGCTTTTGGGAGTGAACCCATGTAGTCGCTGTGGAGATCTGCGAGTTCCAAGTTCCAGAAAACTCCGAGCAATAACGTGCAACACTGCTCTGTCTATGCTTCCTGGCTGCTTTCCTCCACAGTGGCTCCTTCTGCTATGGCTGGCTGGTGATGCACGAATCGAGACCTTTAAAATGTGAGCTACAATAAACATCTCCCCCACTTGAAGTTGTCAGTATCAGAAATTGTGTCCCAGCACTGAGAAAGTGACTAAGACAGAAATTGGTACCAAGAAGTAGAGTCATACCTGTGACTGTCCCTGACCATGTGTTTTAGAAGCCTTTGAAACTGGTTTGCAGGAGCAGTTTAGAAAAACTTGGAGATACCACACAGAGAAGTTCTGGAGTGCTACAAGCTAACCTGGCTGGGAGATCTCGGTCAGAGCTCAGACGATCAGAAGCCGGATAGGAACCCAGGTCATGCGGGATCGGCTCGGGAAGTTTCGGATTTCCAGCAGGACTCTATTGACAACTGAACCAGGAGCCATGTGTGTTATGCGCTACCAAATAACGTGTCTATGGTTTGCCTGTGTTCTGAGACACTATCTGAGGCTGAGATTAAGGGCAGAGGATTTAATTAATCTGGCAAGAGAGATTTCAAGGCCTCCCAATGTACAGGTGTGGCATGGATTCTATTGGATACTTTTGCCAAACTCTATAATGAAAAACAGGGGCAAATATTACAGCAAAAAGCAGATGTGAAAAATTGCAGTTTCAGTAGAAAGGAAGTGACTGCAGAGGAAGGGCCAGAGAGAGCACCGCTGCTGGAAAGACTGCATGCAAAGGAGGCCACGCGTTTTATGTCAAGTCCACAGGGGACGTGCCTTGAGGTCACTTCAGGAATCCGGAGACCCCACCCGTCCCAGGCCCAAAGGTATAATGTTGTGAACCTGTGCGTCGAGGAGAGAACCCCAGGGGAAGAGCTCATCGGGGCCAGGCAGCGAAGTGGGTCCCCAGGATCTCAGCGTCCGAGCACGCCGAGGCCACTGCTGCTGGGTCCACAGGGTATGGCCTACTGTTGCCACGGGCAGCAGAGCTTGACATCGTCTACCTGGTGCGGGTTTTACAGGCCTGCAGAGTGCATGACATTTTGACATGAACGTAGTGATGTCTCGCTGTGCTTTCAATTTGCATTCACCTAATGGCAAGTGACATAGAGCATCTTCTCATGTACTTGTCACCAGTAAATCTTTGTTGAAATGTTTCCTTGTGTCTTTTTCCAATTTACTAATTGGATTTAGTTTTGCTATTGAATTTTGAGCGGGCTTTATATAGCTTGGTAATTATTGGTCAGGAATGTAATTTACAAATATTTCTTCCCTGTCTGCAATTTGTTCCCTACAAGGTCCCGAACATAGCACAAGTTATGTGTTTTGATGAGATACAAATGTATGTGTTTTTTCATAAATGTTAGGTTTAGAATTTGTGTTTTAGAATTTTAGAAGAGTCTGATCTGTGTTCTGTCTATGTTTAAGGCTACCTTGCAGGATTTTTGTAGGAATTGCATTAAACCTGCAGGTTGATCTTAAGACATTACACATAGTTCTATGGTGAATCCTTCATTCCATAAACAGGGTCTGTCTCTCTATTTACATAGGTCTTCTTTGATTTATTTCATCAACATTTTATAACTCTTAGGATATAGATTCTGTACATATTTTGTTAGATTTAAGTCTAATTATTTCATTTTCTTTGGAGCAACTGTAATTGAGTGTTGCACGTTGATTGCAGTGTCCATGTGGCCATTTCTGGTATGCACACATATGATCCATTTGGATGATCTTGTCTCTGTGTTCTGAGCTCTCAACGAGCTTGCCTGTTGGTTCTAAAAACTTTCTTGCAGAGACTTAGGGATTTAAAAAAAGAAATGTCGTCAATCACGTCTCTACACGTGAAGTGTTCTTTCTGATATGAATTTCCTGTGTTTCTTTTCCTTAGATGTTTCACTGATTAGGACTCCTATATTGTACTGAACAGCAGTGGGGCAGCAGGTCCCTTCATTTGCTCATGGTCTGAGAGGGAAACACTCAGGGACAGACGCCCACGGTGTTAGCAGTAGCCTTGTGTGTGTGTGTGTGTGTTTGTGTGGATGTTCCTTGTCTAATTAAGGAAGTTTCCTCTAGTGTTGGTGTTGCAAGAATTAGACTTTGTCAACTTTTTTGCAGCAATTAATGTGTATCTTATTATTATTATTTTCTTTAGACCATTGCTACATTGCTTTACTTTAATAGATTTTAAAATATTGAATAAGTGCAGATTATTTGGCATAAATTCCATTTGGAAGTGATATATAATTCTTTTAATGCAATATAGGAAGTAATTTTCTAATGTTATGATGAAGATTTTTGCATCTAAATTTATGAGACATAGTTTTCTCTTGTTTTCCTTTTTTGTATGTTTTTCTCTGATTTTTGTTAAGGTAAAATTTGCCTTATAGAGTGTGCTTTTAGATTTGTTCCCGACTCTTTTAAATTCTGGAACAGGCCATACAAAAATTATTGTTGATTTTTAAAAACATAATTCTCTAGTGAAACTAATTTGGGCCTTGAGATTTATGTTTTGAATTGTTTAAGTTACAAATTCAATTTATGCAAAGGTTACAAGATCTTTGACTGTATATTTTGCTTTGATGGAATTTAGTGCATTTGGGCTTTGATGAATAGATCTATTTTTTTTTTTAAGTTATTGAGTTTGTGAAGTCCCTTAAGAGTTTACTAGCTGTAAGGTCTGTAGTAATGTTTCTGCTTGATTCTTAGCACAGGTGATTGGTCTTTTCTCTTTGCCTGCATTTTTAAAGGGTATAGTTATAGATTTGTTTAAAGAATCAATATTTTTCACCGATTTCTTTCTTTCTTGTTCAATATCATTTATTTTTTAAATTTTCTTCATCGCTTCCTTTTCTGTTTGTTTTAATTCATTTTAGTCTTTTTTTTAGCTCCTAAGGTTGAAACTTAGGTTATTGATCTGAGATCTTTCCCTTTCCCAACATTGGCAGTTAGTACTATGAATTTTCCTCTTAGTACCACTTTAACTGCATCTCATATACTTTGATATATCATAGTTTCATTTTCATTTACTTGTGTGGAGTATTTACACCTCATGTTTCTACTTATTCCTAGTTAATTTCTTCTTTTATCGTAACATAATAACCCCTTCGCATTAATTTAAAATTGCTTAGAAGTCTGAAACCATCTGATATTAATAAAGCCAATTCTGGCTTTTAAAAAAGTTTGTATTTTAATTACTTATCTGAGCATGTCTAAAACAGAGTTAAAACTGTCTCCCCTTCACATGTGTACACTCACATACTTACATACATGTGCATATATGGACATACAACATACACTCTCACACGCAGAATATACCAAGCACATAAATGGGCACACAACATAAGTATCGCACTGTCACACACAGACATCTAATACACACACACACACACACACACACACACACACACACACACACACGGATACTCATGCATCAAACTTGCTTCTCCTTTGTTTTTTCCCGCCCAGATGAGCGGTGCCCACGTTCACTCCAGGTCAAAGCCGCAGTGCCGTCTCCCCGTGGTCCCTGCTGGCTCCCTTCCTACTGCCTCAGTGTGTGCACCTGTCAGCCAACCCTTTGCTTTTATTTTCCTTCCTGTGGGTCATCACTTCTGAGCAGACCACTGTCATATGTGCACAGTGGGAGTCCTTGGCTCTCACTGCCTCCACATGCGGCCATCAGACCTGTCCTTGAGAAGGTTAGTCCCATGGTGTGTTCCACTCTCTGTGAATCGAAACCAGACCAGGAGGAGTAACTGTGCATGAGCTGCACCATGGGCACTTGCCATTCAAAGTGCTCGCTTCGCCATCCAGACCTTCACGGCCAGGTGTGTCATTCTGCCTGGTCGGGACCCTCGGAGGACCCTGTGGATGACCTGCTTTCTTCATGGCCCCGTTCCTTTGGACGCTCTGTGGCCTAGGTGTCCAGATGAGCGGCCGTCACTGGGACGTCAGTGCCTCAGGCTGAACTGACCGCCCCTCGGCCTTCACGCTGTCGCTCCCCTACGTGACCCGCTGCCACACTGAATCAGGCCCCGGCCTACGTCCACCACCACCTGTAGGTCCAGAAGCTCCTCTCACGAGAACAGCATGGTTTGCACTGCTGAAGATCTAACTTCCTGCCCAGCAACTGGACATGGTTTGTAGCTGGCTAAGAGTGAGATGTCCATCCTTAAACCTGGAGATCTGCGAAACCAGGGTCTCTAAAAAATTTCATCGTAAAACCCTAACCATGAAATGCGATGTTTTAATCAATTGTTTGTATTTTAGAGTAGTGACATGTACGCATCACCTTATAGAACACACAAACATAGGTCTGACCCGATTAGTCCTCAGGGAGAGTAGGCAGAAGGAGGCTTTCTGGGCGAGACAGGGCAGTACAAGTATGGCGGGCAGGAAAGGAAGGCAGGCAGAAGGTGGAAGACAGTACAGACGGAAATTCAGAGAACACGTTATTGGCGCAGAGAGATGAGGCCAAAGGGCACCCCCCCTGGCAGTCACCTGGCACTCCGGGGCTGGCAGGCAGAGGCAGCTTCTGGCTCAAGCAGAGGAGGAAGCCACGCACTGCACAGAAGAAGCTACACAAGAAGTTGCAGCCACGCCCCCTCCACATGCCTCACACAAAAGAAAAGCTTAAAAAAAAAAAAGAAAATTAAAGCTGGCAGTTGAAACCAAAACCTCTGAGTCTGGGTTAGCTGGATTTATCACTGAGCTGGAACACAATTCCAGTATGTTCAGAAGCCAGAAATACTCTCACAAAGTGTGTGTGGGAAGAGCCCTAACATAGCTTAAAGGATCGTGTCATCGGAGAAATCTACTCTTGCCCAAATCTCCCTCCGCGGTCAGTGCACAAAGCTTCCCGAGGTGTCCTGTCTGCGAGATCCTGCCGCGCATGTGCACGTTGGCCGTGTCTGGAGGTGGGGGACTCCGGGGTGAGGCTCAGCGACAGGGTGGGAAGCCCACACAGTCTGCACTGGGCCGCACCCTGAAAGCTCCTGGGCCTCGGTTTTGTGGCCCTTCTAGTCCGTTCCCTGCCCCTTCTGGGAACCCATGCCTTCTAGGCATGGAGCTAGGACACGGAGCCCTGGCAAGGGCAGCATGGCGCCCCTCATAAGGCTCCGCAGAGTGAGAGCCACGCAGGTGCTGTGAAAGGTTCTGGGTAGCAACACGGGAGCCGCACTGGACACCAGGGTGACCTCCCAGCCATCAGTGACTGAAGGAAAAGCAATTTTAGATTCTGTGAAGAAGGCAGAAAGCAACTTGTTTTGTGAAGTCCAGTTGTACCTGTGTGGGACGGTGGGCCTGGGACTGCTTCATCCCGTCTTTACGTGGGTCTGGAAGCTTGCTTAGAAGGAAAATCCCCTTGCAGGATTTCATCTAAAGTGCGTGCTGTAGGAGGGCAAGGCGGGGGAGTGTGGTGTTTACTGTGACTTTAAAACCAGCTCCTAGGTCAGCAAGTGTCGACCTTGCAGTCTCTGTTGCTTCCCAAACTGGAAGAAGTTCCTAATGTGAGCAGAGACCTGCGGGCCAAAGTGCTGGGCACACTGCCACCGGCCAGTTCCGAGAGGCCCATGGGCTATCTCATGCCTTTGCTCCGTTTCTCAGTGTCTGCCACACCCTCTGTTGGGTCTCTGACCAGGGGCTGCCCCAGGCCTTGCTGGGTGTCTCCTGCCGACCTGAGCCAAACTGCTTTGCACAGGTTCTTTGTGGAGAGGCTCCTGGCTTGACTTTGCCCTCTAGCAAGGCTGAGCTGTCTAGTCTCCCAGGACATCTGAAGACAGGATAAAAAGACCCCAGAAATGCCAATTGTTATTATATAAAAGTATCACTCTGGTCCAGAAGTTGCCCCAAGCTCACCCAACTCCAACAGGGATACTAACTGCAGTGATTACAAAGAAGAGGATGTGTGAAGGCCACCTAACCCGTCACTGCCCTTGGAACAAACAGGGGACAACGGACTTTGGAAAGCCCTTTCTAGCCATCACGCAGGGGTGACCTGTGACCTCATTCTACGATCATTATCAGTGCAGGCTCTTCGGTCATTACCCAGAATTCCCTGCTTCCATGTGTGGAGACAAATGAGGCCCTGCCAGGGAGGCCGGAAGTCAGAGAGATGCTGCTCTGCCCGGGGTGCGGGCAGGTCCAGGCGGTGGGGTCCTGGGGGCAGCGTTTGGGGTGCGGGGCCAGGCAGGCACGCGGCTCTGACTGTGAGGAGCAAGGCTCCTACCGAGTTTTTGTTTACTCCTTGCAGCTGGAAGACATTCTCGAATTTTTCTTTTCACTTTCTCAGTGTGGCGGAGAAGGGAGGGCTGCGGGTACCTGGTCCCTTTCCTGAGAGGTTGGTGTCCCTAGGAGAGGGGTCTCCTTCCTGCAGGGATCCCGGGCCCCAGCCCTCAGCCCTGCCCCACCGGTGTGCTTGGGAGAGCCAGCGTGCTCCTGCGCCTTTGCTGCCTTCCAATTTGCCACGGATGGCCCCTGAAGGCGGGCGGGCCGGAGCGCCCAGTGCCAGCATAAATGAGCCCCATTCATTTCCTGTTGCTGGCATATGGCATGTCATTGTCCTTGGTCACCGAGGCAGAAGTGATGCAATTTGTTGGCATGTCTTGCCACAGCACAGACTACCCATCCCACTGTGCCCTGGAAAACAACAGAAGCCATGAAAGGGCAGCCAAAACCTTCACTGTGCACGAGGCCCAGGGGCTGGGAGGAAGGCCGCGCTGCCTCTGAGCCTTCCTGGACAGGGGTGGGGGGGGGGCCAGGAATCTCAGAGCTTTCCCTTTCTTTCCTCACCAACTGCAAAGAACATCCAGGTACCCAAAGCCGCCCTCGGGACGCGGCACGGGCAGCTATTCCTTGGCACACCACTTTCTCTTCCACTGCCAATGTCACGGAGCGTGGTCAGAGCCAGCAGGTTTTGGGGCATGCTCTGCGCAGGATGCAGAGGGCCCCCAAGGTCGGTGCGAGGGAGAGTGGGTACTCAGGACCGGGTGCAGTTATTGTGCCGCTAGAAAAACAGGGTTCGCGGTGTCAGGCTGGAGGAAGAGGAGCCTGAGCAGCTTTCGCGAGGCTCCCCTTCCCTCGGAGTTGGAATCTTACAGAACAGATCCTGCAGAGTCTGAAGCCAGCTTGGATCCAGGCAGACGGGCTTTGCCCCACGTGGTTTGGATTTGCACCCCGGCCATGATGAGACACCGAGGGCTAAGGCCGCTGCGCCGCGCCCCACAGTGGTTGGGTAGGATCTCGTGACTTACAGCTTGTCACGAGCAGATGATGCTTCTGAGGTTGTTTTGTTACTGAGGCACATTTATGGGAAGACATGAGTAGCCCAACCTGTGCCCCCACTGCCACACGTAAGACAAGTCTGTGCGTGGCCAAGCGGTGAACCTAGTCCCGTGGAAACCAGCGCGCACTGAGATGCAGCAGGCGGCCAAGGGCCAGCTGCTGGCTGACAGGCCGACCGGGTCTGTACTCGGCAGAAACCGCTTCAACTCCTTTGCCGTGCTCTGAGAACAGGCTTGAGAGCAGGCCAGGATTCCTTCTAACTCCAGAGCTGCTTTGAGCAGATGCTGGTGACTCCCTCTCAAGGAACACTCCTCAGCGTACCAGGCAGCGACCCCATACGCAACCAGGGAACAAATTTCAGTGGCGTTGTTCGAGAAGATCCACCCCTCAAAGTTTGCGCGTCGGGAAATTCCTTCTTTTGAGCATTCTCAAAATGCCTGAACTGTGGATCCCGACGGTTGGTGGAGCAGGTGCACGGTGCTGGCGGAGCCCCCGAAGCTGTCAGAAAACGGGGTCCCCTGCCGCGGGCCAAAGTTCCGCCAGGATTGTCCAGAGGAGCCCCGGCACGAACGGGCTCCCAGGCCGACAAAGGTTCGCAGGCTCGGGGAGATGCTCCGCCCGGGCCGCTCCTCGGGGACAGGAGCGTCAGGCCCCGCTGCCGCGGCCAGCGCCGGGGAGACGGGGACGTGCTGGGGCCGGACATCCGCAGGGAAGCCGCGGAACTCGAGCCACAAGTGGGCCGGGCGTGGCTACTGTAGGGCCAGGATGAGGAAGGGCGCAGGGTTGGAATGGTGTGACCTGGCGTCCGACTGGCCTGGGGGAGAGGGAGGCAGGGAGCGGCCAGGGAGCCCTCGGGGCTGGGCGCCCGGCCAGTGCCCGGTGTGCAGCCATGCGCTTGCTGGGCGGGTCTGCAGGTGCAGCTCACGGCACATACCCTCCGGCCTGTGTGGGGTGCTGCGCCGGGGGTGATTCATGACGCCCAGGCCACAGGGCAGAAGGAGAACCCAGGAAGCGGCGTGTGGCCCCGAGAGTCGTCTATTCTGGGGTGGGTTGGTGATAACGAACCGCGGTTGAGCCAGCCGTGATCTTGTAAGCGATCTCTCACCCGAGCTCTGTAGGTCGCCTCAGTAAACTCACTGGTTCACCCGGCTGGCCTTTGGTGCGGTCCCTGCTTTTCGTCCTTCCGCTGCACCTTGGCTGGGGAAAATGGACGGTCACTCGTGACTTCCCAGGAGAAACGTCACACACAGAGGGGAAGAGAGGCCGGTTTGGGCCTTGACGCTGGTGCCCTTGGGCAAGCCCACGCTTCCCTTTGCCTGTCACAGAGGAACGATAAAGCTGCTATCGGAGGTAGCGAAAGATGACGGAGGCCGTGCCTCGGAGGATAAGCAACTTTCAATAGAGCAGGTCCGCAACTGAGAGAATATTGCTGCTTCCCACCACAGCCGCTCTCCGGTTCCCACGGGGTTCACTCCTTCCATCTCCTCTTTTTCACTTTTTTCCTTGAAATTTATCACTAAGTTTCCGCAAACCACTCCCGGACTAGGTGTCCTATTGCTTCCACCACACTTTTCCCAACTGCTGAAAGTATGGAGAGGACCCCGTGCTAGATCACCTCCGTGAAGCATGCCTGCTCTACACCCCAGTCCCACCCACACGTGCCAGTCTTGTAGGGAAACCTGACCCTCACTCAGAAGCTCCCACCAGGATATCGCAGTGCACAGAAGACTGACCTGTGGCATTCGGAAAGACTCCACACTGTCCGCTGCCAGCAGACACGGTGCCCGCTGGCCCTGCTCCTGCCAGCACACTTCCTTCTAGACTCTGGACTCCAAATCATCCCACGGGAACAGGTCCAGCCATCTCTCCTGGGTGTCTCTTCTCCCTGCTCCATAAAACAGGGAAGTGTCGGATACCCAGGTCTACTTCCATTGCAAGCTGCTCTGGGGACACGCCTGGCCTCACCCAGAAAGCTCTGCACGTGGGGGCTGTTGTCCCCATCCTTTCCCAGGATTAATGATGCTTCGTGTTCGTAAGAAGACTTCCCTAAGTGGGCCCCGAAGGTAAATTCAAGGCTCTCTCTCCTTGCCGAAGATTTTAAGGAAGAAGGATTTTTACTTTGTTTCACAAATTATACCTTTTAAGTCTTGAAAGTTGGAGGAGTCGATTTCGGTACGTCATGTGGTACTTGTGCTCCAGGACCATGAGGGTCTGGACTTGCCACATCCAGGACGTTACGCTTCCTTCTTGAAGACAAGGAGGTGTAGAGTCATGAACCTCACAGTGCTTTCACGGATGCTTTGACTGGCAGGATTTTTGTCTGTTAACAACTCATGGCCAAGCTAAGTGGGTGGCCGCACACGTGTCTTTTGTGAGAAGATGCCTCAGTGACTATGTTACCAGCGATGGGACATTTTGGTACAGAAGCGATAGAAATGAGATTGCACTTAATATTGTGAATACACACACAGAGGCCTTACCTGGGGCTTCAGCTGTGAGGAGCCAACACTGGTCAAGAGGGGTGCCAGGGACAAACAGAGACAAGCTTATTAATTTTCTGGGTGGGCTAAATCCTGGTAATTTCAACTGGCTAGGGACATGGTCTCAAAAGATGTTTTTCTTCTTGTGCAAGATTTGGGCCAACGTGCAGTCACAGTACCCTTGACCTAGGAACTGTTGAGTTTTTCTTGGCGCCAGCACCGCCGGCCTGCGAAAGCATCCGGCTTTGTGGTTTTGTCTGCACCTTCTGATGTGGCTGGAGGACAGCCACAGGTGCTTGGGCTGCTGCAGCTGCTGAAAGAGGACACGGCTGGGGCGCGAACACAGTCTGTACCAGCACCCAGGGCAATCATCACGTCTACATGCAGAGCCGTGTCAGACCCTTGCTGACCAAAGTGAGGCCGCAAGGGGACAGGGAACATGAAGGAAGAGATGCCAAAGCGTGCGTCCCTCCCAGTTACCCAGCAGACTATCTTCGGGCCCAGTGAAGAGTCAGGGTTTCCGACAAAGGCAGCCTCGGGTCCCTAACGAGTACGCTGGGCAACTGTTTTCATAGCCCACATATGACGGCGGTTACCTGTAGCGAAGGAAATGGGAATCTGGTGATGCATTACTCAGCTGTGTAGCCTCCAGAATTAGTGATCTGTAAGTCAACTAGGAGTAAGAGACGCTAGAGGCTACATCGTTTCTCCTTCTGAAACAAGTCGACATTACGGTTTGTGCTCCCAGGAACTGAAAATGGTGAAGAAATGCGAATCCCATTTCCTTAAAATCTCTAGGGAAGCCACAGCTGCCCCCGTCTGCAGAATCTCAGAGGACTCTGTGCTGACTTCAGTGTAGGACCAGCCCCATGGCGTTGCTGTCATGTGCCAGGTAGTCCCTATGCCACACCTCCCCAGGGCCTGGTGCTCCAGGGCCGCTCTTCAGGCCACTTCCCCTTCTGTCAGGGTGAATAGGGACAGAAAAGACGGGAAACACGCAGGTACAAGCAGGAGGAGCGCTCTATGCGTGGCCATCCCGATAGCTGGAATATATCCTAGTGGATGACACTAAGGATTTCTGAAATATTCTTAGTAAATCACACTTCCTTACTTAGGAGTCGACTGTGTGCTAAGGACAGGAGGTTCTCCCTCTGTGTGTTTCCCACAAGTCCGGGCCATCTCTGCAGAAAGAACGACCGAGTGTCTGCTTGCTGATGAAACTGGGGGGTGATGTTGGCCTGGTGGGGGATGGAGTAGATAGTCCAGAGTATTGGCTGCTACTGTCCCACTGTCCCACACTTTCCCACACAGATTGTATTTTAGGACAGGGATATCCTGTACCAGATAAATACATTTGTCCCCAGAAATATAACTCAATTGATTTAAATTCTTCTATTACAAAAAACCCCCAAAACCCTCTGAACATCTCTTACATGTTCAAGAAAGATAAAAAACTTGAAGTATAACATTAAAGCACAAAAAGTTGAAGTGTGACTTAGATAAATACAAGATCACAGGAAGATTGTTGAAAAATAAGGAAGAATATGAATGAGAAATGAACAGATTATATCAAATATCTAGTAAGAATTTTTATAAATTAATAAGACTCTGATGATGGTAGCACAAAAAATATGTGGTTGGGGCAAAGAAACTATAAAGATTTACAAAAATGAGCTAAATATTAGAATTATTTTTAAAAAATACTTTTCATTGAAATTCTGATTATTTGAAGGTCATAGTTTGAACAATATTGAGCATAGAGAAGGCAGAAATGACTTAAAAGCAACAAATCAAATATTGTACAATAATTAAGAAATGAATCTCAGGCTTCAATACATTCAGGGGTACACGATTCAGAATTTGAAAACTGTATTGTGTGTGCAATTTTAGTTTTCTTCTTGCCTAAATATATACATACACACACACACACACACACACACACACACACACACGCACATGCACACACACACACACACACACACACACACACACACACACACACATATATATATAGGTGTTGTTTTGTTCATTCATGGATTTTAAATTTGATAACACATTAGAGACATGGGATTTGGGGAATCTATGAGCATCTCTATCAGCCCCTTTTTCAGAGGTTCACCCTTTTTGTAGCTGACTGTTGCCCCTCTTCTACCCTGTCATTCATTTTGGGGCCTTTCTCTGACATTATTGTATGGATTTCAAAAGAGGGACACCCGTCTATAGTCAGTCTTTTATGTTTGGTCCGTTTCACTACGCATTATTGATTCACAGTGGCCCCATTTTCTTTCAAAAGCTTCCTATCTGCCCTTCTTTATGGCTGTGTAGTATTCTATGGTGTGCAGGTACTGCATCTTCTTTAACCATTCCTCTATGTATGGGCAGGTAGGTTGTTTTCAGGATTTGGCTATTGTGGATTGCGCTGCTATAAACATGGACATGCCTGTGTCTGTTTGTTATGTTGACTTTATTTTTGTGGCAACATGCCCATTGAGCAGTAGCTAAATCAAATGGAATTTCTATCTTCAGCTTTCTCCGGAACCTCCAGACTGCGTTCCGTAATGGTTGTACCAGATGGCATTCCTCACAGCAGTGGGGTAGAGTTCCTTTTCTTCTGCAGCCTCACCAACAATTGTTTTTTGAGTTCGTGATGTCGGCCATTCTGACTGGGGTGACGTGACACCTCAGTGTTGCTTTTATTTGCGTTTCTCTGGTGGCCGGTGATGAAGGACACCTTTTCAGTGCTTGTTGGCCGTTTGCGCTTCTTCCTCGGAGAAGCTTCTTTTCATTTCAGCTGGTGGTTTATTTTAGACAGCTTTATGTTTATGAGTTCTTTGTATATTCTAGATGCTAATCCTTTGTCTGACATGTTACTGGTGAGTATCTTTTCCCACACTGTGGGTTTTCTCTTCACTTTGCTCATTGTTTCTTTTGCTTTGCAAAAGCTTTTTAGTTTAATGTAGTCCCATTTATTGATTCTTACTGAGATTTCTTGTGTAGTTGGCAATCTGTTTAGAAAATCCTTTCCTGTCCCTACATCTTCTAGGGTCTTACCTACTTTATCTTAGAGTAGGTCCAGTGCTTTTGTTCTGATGGTCAGTTCTTTGACACATTTTGATCTGATTTTAGATACAGGTCTAAATGTTTTCATTCTGCATATGGAGACCCAGCTTTCCCAGCACCATTTGTTGAAGGTGCTGTTTTTTCTCCAGGGGATTGTTTTGTCCCCTTTGTCAGGGAGGGTGTCAATGTGCACCGTCTTCCTGGTTTGCAGGTCCTCTCTCTCTCTCTCTCTCTCTCTCTTCCCCACCATTAATGTTCATCCCACTCGTCAAGAACGGTGTGCAACCTTGGACCCCAAACTAAGACCCCACTCATAGAATAAGTGAAATTGAGGGGAAGGTCTACAGGAATGGAGCCAGGGTGGGAATTCTACTTTCTGGAGCCCACGGGCTGCGTGCCTCCGTGACAACACCTGCTCCCACCTAGCTGTGCTCCCGCCCCCAGTCCTGGGTACCTGGTGGGTGTGGCCTCATGATGGGCTTATGCCTCACACCTGAATGCCCACACGTGAGTGTATGTATCTTTAAGAAACACCAAGTTTGGATAGATACTGAGTAGCTGTTTATTCACTAGAAGGGCAGACATGAGATGACATCTAGCTGGACTCATACCATGAAGGACTGGGACGCTTCTCCTTTTGTGCGGTGAAGAAGGGTGGTGGGGGTTTCTAAGGTAGAACTGCCCCTGCCCTACTTTCTGTTTCTGTCTCTAAAAAGGACGCCTTCGTGACATCCGCGGAAGTGCGCACACATCTCGCTGCTGGCTGCTGCCTCTTGGTGCTGCTTGGTGGCCCCAGGCTGCAGTGCCCGGCACTGTCGCACTAGGACTGAAGGGCACACTGAATCTGTCCCAGGTGTGGAGAAGGCTGGTCCTCACAGACACTTTCCTGGAGGGAAATTCCCTGCCGAGGCACTATGGCCATCCCTGCCCTCCTCCAAGGATGCCAGTTGGTTTCCTCCTCTTGGTATAGGACTGCAGGAAAATTGTCTCTTGTCCCTTCTGGCGGGAGACACGAGTGTTTCTGGGCCCTGTCAGCTGATCCGTGACTGCACAGCCCTTCCGTTCGGAGCATCTTCCCAGTCAATACTGATTGCCGAGCCAGACAGATTGCTTGGCCACCCAGGTCCACGGATGGGAGCCGAAGTGTAGACATTGACACCCGAAGTCCATTCACTGTGTGCGTATAGACAGAGTGCGAGATGAGCCAATTTAGGTTAAAATATCTTAAACAAATCCTCACAGGACCTGACATTCAAGATTGATTTCTTTTTCCCAGTGAAAATGATTACTTTCCTTGGCCTCCTTCCAAGCCCCAGGCCCCTTTATGAGGACAGAGCTGGAAATGTGTGGAACGAGGCCTTCTTAGTGCCAGGCTTGGCAGCCAGGGTCCGGCGATGCTGACTGCGCTGTAGTTCCTCACCAGCCCAGCCTGCTCGGTGGCCGGCTGGTGTCAGGTGACCATGGTGACCTTCTTGCTGGCCCGCGCACCACACTTAGCTTGAGGGCCTTGCATACAGGAGAGCAAGCTCTTACCAGGAGGCTTTGCAGCCAGTGTGCAGACTCCGTGCTCCACATGTCCACAGTGTCCCTCTTCCTCACGGTGGTCCCGTGCCATTGTCACTCTGTAACACTGAACTGAGGAAATTCTACATGACAATTGTTTAGACTACGATCTCTACTTGTTCAATTTAGTGGCTGATGTGGAGATGTTTTGTAGGTGTGACTGACATCTACCTACAGCTGGGTGACTCTGATGGTCCTTGGTGATGTGGGTGGCCTCAGCTGACCCTTAAAGAGCAAAGATGGAGGTCCCTGGGGAAGGGACTCTCATGGCGATGGCATCAGCCCCTCCGAGTGTCCAGCCTGATGCCTGGCCTTGGCCTGGACTCACCCACATCAAAGCTGTGCGCCAGCTCCCGGAGGTCAGTTGCTGTTTCTGGCTTGTCCCGTTTCTGCTTCCCTCGGCTTCCTATCTCCTGCACAGCGCTCCTCTCTGCAGCCTCCCACGAATTCCTCCTCACTCTCCTGCGGGTGTCAGGCTGCAGTGACACAGTGGAGTCACCTCCAAGCAGGACACGAGCAGGCTGAGTGGCCGGGAGGCACAGCCTGGTTTTCCATGTTTTTGGTACCTGGATCAGCAGTGAAGGTCCAACAGCTTCAAAATGGAAGCCGATCAAGCCGCCCGAAGGAGGCTGAAGTGCATCTTCTGATCTTTGACATTCTTGCCCGATTGTTTCCCTGTCCAAAAGTGTTTCCTTACGGCACATGTCCTTTCTTGACAGTGGCGTGTCTGGTGGTGAAAGATGCCCTCCTTGGCCCTCATGCTGCTGGTTTCTCTGGTCCTGGCACTGTCTCGGCCTACAACATAGGACACCATCCATAGCAGGTTCCGGAAAGTAGATTTGAACAGTAGGTCCATTGATACGTGGTAGATCCATTGAGAGGATCCACCCTGTGGCTGTCTCAGGAGTCGCGCTAGTGTGTGTGGCAGACTTTCCTAGGGAGGCTGGAGACCAGCCAAGAAGCAGCTGCCCTTTTGCTCAAGGTTTTACTGCCTCTGGTGCCCACGCCATTGACCAGCCTTCTTCCGAGCCTGTGCAGGGTCTCGGGAGACTTTATGCCTGTATCCACATCCTATGGCCTCCATGGAAAGAGAAAGAAGAGGGAAAGGAAAGAAGGAATGTTTGAACAGAAATGGGGCCTCCTAGAGTCACTAGTGCTCAGCGAAATGGGCCAAGCACAAAAGACTGACTATAGATGGGTGTCCCCCTTATGAAATGCATAAAAATAACCACGTGAAAAGGCCCCAACTTGAATGGCATGGTAGAAAGTGAGGCGATGATCAGAGAGGGAAAAGGTGGGCCTCTGAAAAAGGGGTGGACACAGACCCTCACCGATTCCCCAAGTCCCAGGGCTCTAACATGTTGTAGAACTTGGAATTCATGTATTTACAAAAAATGTTAAATTTTATGTCACGTCGATTTTTTTTTGCCATAGTAAAATTATTGTTAAAGAAAGTAAAAAGTGCTAGAGGCGTAGCTCAGTAATAGAGAGTTTTTCCAGAATGTATGTGAGGCTCTGGGATCAATCCCCAGGACCATCAAAAGAAAAAAAGAACGACTGAAAAGGGGGAAATTTAGGTTAGAAGAATTTGTTTCAGAATTATTCCATATCTCATTTATTTTTCCAAAATGCCATAAACGGAAGGAATTCAGAATCAGTTATAATAATAAAATATATATAAGATACATCTATACATTAAAGGGTTCTTACTGTTCACGTTAAGTAATAGGTGCAGTTCCACTCAATACTTTTTTTTCTAATACTCGTAGTTTTGAATCTGATAATAAGGGATTGTTAACATTTATAATAAAACTCACTGTGGATTACTCTATTCATATGATAGTCTAATCTATATCCTCAACTCAGGCAAAGATACTTAAATATACATACACTAACCACCTATATGAGTGTCACCTTACCTCAGGTGCCTTGGGGTTTGCGTAAATCTGTATAAGGGAAAAATAAACAGTGCTTAATTTCTGACATTTACTAGACTACTAATAATGGAATACTCTTTCTATAAGAAGAGTTTAATTTGGGCTCTATCATGTGTTGTATTGTAATATATTTCAGATAGAATAAACTCTTGTGAACATAAAATCTTTAAAACATTATGTGAACACTGAAATTCTTATAAAGAAATTAAGAACAACATACAGTATTTAAAATTACTGTGACTGACTTAGGAATAAATGATGCATAATATACTATGGTTTAAACATTTTGAACAAATCATACACCTAAGCCTCCCCCACTTCCCTGATGACTTATCAGCCATCAGTTGGTGTGACTCTTCGCTCCCCTCTGTCACTAATGTAGGCATTGAGCACAGATAGAGACAGAGCTTCTTTTTGTCTGACAAGCAGGTTAGATATGTTGACATCAATGGCGTAAAACTAGGTACAGATAACGTTGCCAAATTCTCGTCTATGTGTGTTAAGAAACAAGGCAGCAGTTTAAATATCGGAAGCCAGCTCTAGGGGTGAGATTCTCTGGTTTTGTGATGAGGAGATAGCCCTCTGAAATTATTGAGCCAAGTGCACCCGTGGCAGAGGCACCATGGGTGTCCTCCTGGATCTGAGACTGAACTCAGCTTGAGAGTGGCAGTGGATGTGCTCACAGGCCATCTCTTGGTCCCCAGGCATCTGCTTAAGGGTGAGACCTCTGGAATAGCCACATATTGGCTGGAAACCCAAGGACTCAGTGCCATTCTGTTTCTGCTTACCAAGGATGCTGTGTTCCAGGTTCGATCAGATAAGTTAGTATTTTTTTAAAAAGCAAAAATTAGTCCCTATTAAGTCAGATTACATTTTTAATGGCAGCAATTTGCCTGAACTAACATTCTTTTCAGTATGGTTAGGAGCTTTGCAAAACATAGTCCTATTTAAATGATATTAGAAAAGAGCTATTTGTATTAAAAACAATTATAGATTTTAATTACACGTCATGCACAAGGTAGAATAGCTTATATGAGAAAAATTTATTTGGGCGCAAAGAGCACGTAGGGTTGTATTTCCAGAAGATTACACCTGATCTTAGACTTTCTCTCAGGTTTTTGCTACACTGCAAGTAACTCATTGCTAATTGCGGTGCGGTGTTTACTTTTCTTCAGCTGTAAGAAGAGACCAAATTCATGAGCAGAGAACATAAAATACACACAGAGTCCAATGCCAGGAATTTTGCTGGAGAAGTTCTAAAATTAAAGTGTCCATTTTAATATTTATTCTCATCCAACCACCTTCCAAACATACGAAGCTTTTGGGGGACGGCTCAACCTCAAATCATAACAAATTGGTTGCGTTTTGGGGAAGCAAAATGAATATTTCCTGAGCAAGGGTTCAGCGTAAACGAAGAGCTTAACTTTCACTATTTTATTACGGTTTTCCTCTGTACCCTCCCAGTCCTGGCTCTCCCCTGTGTCCTTCACTTCTCTTCCACTGCTTACAGTTTACTGCCTTCTCTTTTCTCCCCTCCCTTCTTTCCTTATTCCTGTAAACGCTGACCAACGTCTCTTCATCCAGAGACTTAGCAAGTCAAGCCGGTCTCCACTTTTGAGAGGCCAGAGGAATTTACCGTCCCTGCTGGGATTCCCACTCACTCTGTCCCTCGAGAGCCAGGAGGGAGCCCAGGGTGCCTGAGCCTGCTGCCAAGGGCTCGGCATATGCACGGGCCGAGAGACCCCCACATCGCCTCTTCTCACGGTGCTAGAACAATTACCTCCAAAGAGCTCAGCAGCCAGGCCACTTCTTAGCGCTCCGACAGCACCGTGCAGTAGTTGTTTAGACACATCATTACGGACTCAGAAAAGAAGAATCTTCATTGGAGACTCAGAGAAATAGTCATTCTTAAAAATCTGGAAACATCAGAGTTATTAGAATAAGCGAAGACCTCAGCAGATAGTTTGCAATTACTTGTTAAGACAGTTGCTCTCATTTGGATATCAAGTCTCCTGTTAAATTAAATACTATTAATCAACAGTTTCATGTGGCATTTTAAAAATCAATATCGCAAAATCCGCATAAGAGCAATATTCATCACTGTGACCAGCACTTGTATAGCTGCTTCTTAGCTTCCGGTTCGAGCGAGCCATGGCTTGGCTCCGGAGACCCGCCTACCTGGCTCTCGGCACGCACGCACCCAAGTGGGTTTTCTCTTCTACATCGTGAGTGCCGAGGTTGTTTCTGAGAGCATCCGAGCGATGGCATGAGGACAGGCATGAAAAGCCTTTGTCTTGAAGGCTGACTAGCGTATTCACAGAAACATTGTACCACCTCCCTAACTCTGAAATACAGAAATTATAGTCTCATTGCAAAAAAAAGGTGGAAATACAAAAATCTTTTGGGGCAGTCTGTTTTATTTTCTCAAACTGAACTGTTTAGAAGATGAAAACAGCACACTAAACAGAGATCTTAACGAGCATTTCTTGAAACAATTAAATGTTCGAAAAATCAAATCAGACAACTTTTAAACTTTTAATAATACTTGACTGCCAGAGGAAAATAAAATTGGAGCTGCCTCTGTAAAATGAAAAAGCAATTAGCAATGTTCTGATACTATTTCTTAAGGACCTACCTCAGGAAAGCAAATGACACAAGCAGATCGAAGAGCCCAAATCTTTTAAAAGGAGAAATAGAAACTGCATGATGTGAAAGTCGTAAGAGAAAATGCTTGGTCTAGGATACACAGCCCACTGTCCTTCCGGCTGGCACAGAGGTATAAAGCTCTCGTCTCGGAGGGACATGGGGAGCCTTGAGTGCTAACAGTACAGAGTAAAGCTGGTTCAGTGACCTCCTTTCATGAGGAGGCGAAGACCTCGTGGAAGAAAAAGAGCTAAATAAACATCAAGAAGCCTTTTGATATAAGCAACTTACTTTTTATACAGTTTTTAAGCTTCTGCTTGGAATACTAATCTCACTACTCTAAACCAAAAACCAACTTATTTTTTTCTGCCCCAACCTACTCTGAATGCCCAGTCTTCTAGTGTCTCTCCAGAACATTCCCCACCTGGTTAGAACTGTGGACTGTGCCCTCCGCTGCCTGCGATGCCAGTGGACAAGGTGCCCCCTGTTTCCCGGATGCTACATGCGGAATAAGAAGTGGCGTGGGGGATCCCAAGCCCCTCCGGTCTCTGTGTCGTTAGCTGCTCTAAGTGAGAATTCCTGCCTTACTTTCTTCTGAGCCTCTTTGAGGCCAGGGTAAGGGTCAGACCCTAGGGCAGTGGGAATGAGCAGCTCGCTAACTTTGCTTCCGAGTCCAAGGAAACACACAATTCACTTTTCCTCACGACCCACACCCTGCCGTAGATCGTGTGATCTGGCACTGATTGTTTTTTAAGTCCATTTCAGACCCATGTACAGGAACCTGCGAGAGTGCGCGCATCATCCCAGCCATCATTCTTCCAGAAACACATTTTCAGAAAACTGTTGGGCAAGTACACACATGTTTGTGGTCCAGATGCAAAATACGAGAAGCTTCATATATATATATGTAAACATGAGTGCTGTTTAAAACAGATATGAATAAAAATTCCTAAACAACCCACCGCGAGAAGAGGCGATGTGGGGGTCTCTCGGCCCGTGCATATGCCGAGCCCTTGGCACCAGGCTCAGGCACCCCTGGGCCTCCCTCCTGGCTCTCGAGTGACAGAGTGAGTGGGAATCCCAGCAACGATAGTAAATTCCTTCTGGCCTCTCAAAAGTGGAGACCAACTTGACTTGCTAATCTTAATTATCAGTTTGGCTGAATTAGGAAGCCCTTGGAAAGGTGATTGTATTGTGAGGGTGCTAATCTCATCAAGGAGTTAACCTACTGATAAGTCACTCAGAAGAAGGCCCTAGTGGAGGAAGTGGCCATGGGATGTGGACTTAGGGACTCTGCTGGTCTCTGGTCTCCTGTGTGGCTTCTCCCTTAACCTCTGCTTTCTTGCTGCAGTCATTGATACAAAAATAAACTACCTTGATGACTATAGTGTAATCAAGAGAACTCAAAATCCGCCAACTTAGCTTTTCAGTTGCTTTCATGACTCTAGGCTATTGGTGTTCCCAGATAAATTTCAGAATCAGCTTTCGACTTCCAGAGGCTGTTGCATTGCATTTCACCTGTAGACACATGATTAGTCAGATTTCTTCTCAGACGAGTTTTGAGGAGCCGCTTCGCTTTCTGCTGGCCTCTGGTCCTTGACAGAAGCAAGCAGCCATCCAGATGTGTAGAATCCGCCCCTTAGGCTGATTTTGAGACATTTTCCTTTACCTTTGGCTCCCAGTGTTCCGATCATGCAGTCGCAGGGCAGTCCTCTTTCCTTTCCTCTTGGTGGTCAGCAGAGGGTCTTGAACCTGTAGACTCGTGTCTTTCACCACTCTCAGCACCACTCTGAGTGTCACCCCCCCGCCCCCGACCTTTTTGTGAGCTGCAATCCTGTCTCCTAGCAGGCAGAGCAGTGCCTGTCTGAACACGGCTGCCGTCCCCGGGGCCCCGAGGCTCTGCCCGTCTTCCTTTCTCTGCCTCACCTGGGTGAGGCGACTTCTTGGCACTCGTCCTTAGGAAATTCTTTGTTCCCCTCCATTCTGCACTGAGTCTGTTCAGTTGGATTTTTGTGATTGGCTCTTTTCTGATTTTAATAAATTTGAGTTCACAGCAAACTCAAGTGGGAGGTGCAGAGAGTTTGAAACTGATGCTGCTGGTTCTCACGTGCAAGGCCTTCCCCAGCAGTCATGCTTCTATCAGGAAAGTCCTGACTTTAGGTCTCTTGTTCTTCACCTTTCACCTTTTCATATATTTATATTTACAATTTCCATTTCTCTGCCAATAATTTCTATTTGTTTTAGGTTCCATTTCTGATAGTGCTGACATCTGTATCATGACTTTTTTCTTTATAACTGATAACACTTTCCTGACCGTATTTCAATCATGCTGCTATCGTGTCACGCATCGGGATGTGACGAACGCTGTGTTGGTTAAAATGCACCGCAGATTCTCTTCTTTCTTTCATTTTTTCTTTCTGTAATGGACATCAGACTCTGAGCTACACTCCCAGACCATTTTCATTTTTAATTTTGAGACAGTCTTAAATTCCCCAGGCAAGGCTTGAACTTGTGATCCTCCTGCCTCAGCTTCCTAATATGGTGGGATTACAGGCTTTGGCCACCAGGCCTGGCTGATATTTTTGTTTTGTTAGACATTCGCCCAAGTAAATCTCAGCTCAGTACTTGTCTTGATTTTAATAATTTGTGATTCATATTTTGAATCAAATTATTTCCTAATATCGTATAAATTTGTCACAAAGTTCTGAAGAAAGGTTGAAAGTGATACTGTGAGACCCTGACTAGATCAAGGGATAATGGGAGGTAGAAGGCTGCTCAGACCCGGCGGGAGTGGAGCCCCTCGCTCTCATCCCAGGCCCAGGAAGGCCCGCAGCTCAGGTTTCACTCTAATCAAATCCCCAAGCTTCCCCCTACCCAAAGACCCTTACCAGAAACCACGTGATCTGGTTTCCAGAGACCCACCACACAAATTAGGCGGCTTCCAGACCCCAAACTTCCTCCAATCAGTGGATGACCCTTGCCCTGTTACCCTGGCTGACCCTCCTCCCTTCAGCTGCTTATAAGCCTGGTCCCCATGGACAATAAACGAGCCGTTAACTCTGATTCAGACTCCGGATGTTGCTGCGTGACATCTGTCTTACTCAAGACTGCTCGAGACCCCGCTCTCCCGGACTTGGCTGGCTCCTGATCGCCGGCGGCCAGCTGCAGCCAGGGAACCTGGAGACCCCGACGTAGCGTATCTGCATTAGTCCCTTAACGCCTCTTGTAAACGACCACCTCTGTTTTCAGTTTGTGCCCCGTCTTTTCTTTTGGGTTTATCAGGATGACTATTGATATATTGGCATATTCTTCTTTTCCCGGTCGAAGGATAGCACACTGCGTATCTTTCTTTTTTATAGGAGCTCAATGTTTTAAGTCTGTGAAATGACTTCTGTAATTACGGTATATTATTGAAAATATTTACTATGTAAATAATTGTTTTCATTCAAAGTATATGTTGACTTAAATGGAACAGTAGTTTTTCCTATTAGATTAGCTATCATTGGTAAGTCTGGTACTAAAAATAATAGGATTTCCATTTATCTACTATGGCTTGAACTTTAATGTCGTCAACACTGAAATTTTAGTTTAAAAGCCAAAAGTAACTGCTTTATTAGCTATATCTTACTCTATTAATGTAAAGGAGAGATCCTATTTGTTTTGAGAGCTAGCACTTCTTTCAGTTTGTTGTTTAACTTTGGTAGATTTATTCTGGGTCGTTTTAAAAATATTAGTTGACAGTTTAGTAAACACGTGCACAGGGGCATGCGCTCACCACAGGCCGGAGCCTTAGCGAGGTGGTGGCGCACTGTTCAGTTAGCCCCTTTTGTCTTTGAGAAGTTGTTTGATAAAGTGCCATGGCCAAGGCTCCGAAGGGCCCAGTGCCCAGCCACGGTGAGCTCTCGGGCCTGTGAGCACGCTTGACGGCAGTTGGCTAATGCATCCAGAACACGGAGAAGGATTTCTGAGGCCTTATTGGTGAGCATATGGCAGACTCCGATTTCCTTACTAAATCAGATGATATTACTAGAACTGGGTCATTATGCACACATTGTAATCTATCGTTAAGCCCAACAAAGTAATATTTAGCTAGTGCTTTAATTGTGCTTCTGGGATTTATCTCTGCTTTTCTAAGGGAAAAAAATCAAGTGGAATGGAAGAGGGAGAAGAAGTAGTGAATTTCCCATCTTAAAAATTTGTAATAGAGATCATTTTTGATAAATGTTGCTGAAGCTGAATAATTATTTAGCCTAATAAGTAAGGGTAGAGTCACCACTTCGATGATTGGACACAAAAATGCCTTATTTGGAAGACAGGGCCCTGTGGCCCTGGGGTTTTGTGAAGTGGGGCCGAGTGAGGAAGAAAGTGGGTTCAGTCAGCTCAGTGAGACCTAATCTCTCATTTTCATTCCATTTAAAGTAAGTATACTGTAAATGCACATTTTAGTAAAATGTTATGCTAACTTTCTTATGTCTCTAGAGCTGAGTTGTTTTTGGTACTGAGGGACACCGTTGTGAAGACTCTGTAGCGCAGCGAGCACACGTTTTGGCCCATGTGCATGGCATGCATTTAATCCAGCACTCGCCCGGATGCACTGGCCGTGCATTCGTGCCCCTGAGCTGGGGGACCTGCAGCCTCGCCTGAGGTGAGAGCTTAGCCTGAAGTGACCTTGGCTTGTCCTTGGTGTTGCTGAGGTTAGGTCTCGGGTCTTGTCCTCGATGGCTGCCCAGACCGGCCAGCGTAGGAGACCATGAGGGAGAGCAGCTGTTCTCATTCACAGCGAAGGGAGCAGGTCGCTGCTGTCCAGAGAAACCAAGACAAGCACGTGTCGCGTCACTCGCCCTGGGACGCTCACGGTCCCTCTGCGGACGTTTGCTTGGAGAATCCAGCCTACTAATCCTGGCTCCTACGTAACCGCAGGGGATAAACACCTGGCTTTCTCTTCTGTGGGGTTAATACAACAATAACTTAGTAAGATAGCATGTGACACAGTAGTAGATCACGAATCCTGTTACAGAGTTGCAGACTTTCAACAATTAAAAAGAATTCCAAATGAGTAGGCTGCAGGACTGCCTGGGTGGTGGGGAGCTGTGAGGAACAGCAGGCGAGGGCCACACGTCCTCACTGAAGCCCGTGGCTGGGCATCTGGCACGTCTGAGGCAGGCCAGGGAGATGGCTGGGAAGGAAGTCACTGTGCTTGGCCTTTTGGATTCCCGGCTCCTTGCTGAATGTGAGAGAGACACAGATTCTTCCTGTGCCCGGCTAGCCCGGTGGCGGGCCCTGGGTCCTCAGCCAGCCCCGTGCCTCAGTGGCAGTTGCTAGAGAAGTTGCTGATGAGCAAGGGGACACGCAGAGTCCCAGGGCTTCATTCGCCTCCTTGTTTCCAGGTCTGGTCAGACTGGCACGACACACGTGCGCCCTGCCAGATCGTCTTTGTTCAGAACGTTCAACATCATGCTCAAAGACGCTCTGCTAAGCATGTCTGTTGTGTTGGTATCTTTTCATACCTTGTATGACAAGCAAAGAGAAAGAGGACGACAGCATGAAAATGAGGAAAAGACTTGTTTTGTCAGAGATTTGGGGTGGGAGACAAAGGTTTTACAAAGTCCAGTTTTATTACCTGTTCAGAATGGACATTCGCAATCGGGACAGAGCTAGAAGAGAATGCTAGCAAGGTTTGCAAGTAGAATGTACGTTATTGAATTAATTCAGACCTTGAGTTGTGCTGAGCAGGGATGCACTGGTGTTTGTTTTTGTGTACAGATTGCTCCTGATCGTCCCAGCAGGCCTCCTGAGCTCAGGAGGATTTTCTGGAAAGGGGCCTCCGTGTTTCAGCTGGAAAATACAGATGTTTATGATGGCAAGGTCATGGGACATGTCAGAGCACCTCGAAGCTTGGACAAAGGCTCTCTGCTGCTTACGTCCGTTTGGATGATTTTAGGAACATAAACCAGGGAAATAAAATCCATGGCTTTGAGCACAGACAAGAATGCAGACATGGAGACATGGCTTGGGTTACCATCTAGTGAGAAACAGGCATTCTCTGTGTAGTGGGAGGGTGAGAGGGGGGAGAGGGGTAAGTGGGTGGGTGTGGGGTATGTGTGTGTGTGTGTGTGCGCACACACACGTGAGCGTATGACTGACGATTCCCCCTACTAGGGTTATCTTAACATTTTTTTCTACAACAAAAAAGGATGAATTAACTGTTAGGGCTGCAGCAGTCGAGCTACCTGGGACAGTTTCCACCTGGTTCTAAATTCATCACTGTAGTATTTCTTTGGTTCCTGAAAGAACGCATGCATCATTATACTCAGTGAATCCCGTGATTGATCTACCACTTCCCACTCCTAGAAAGACCTTGGCTCTCCTGGGGTGTGTCTAGGGGTTCTTGGTGGAGCTGGAACACATCAGTTCCTACTGGAGAATTAGAATTTCACTTATCAGCACCAGCTCTGCCTCAGACACAGGCCTCAGGAATTCACACCTGCTATTCCATTGACCCTGACAGTGATCCTGAGAGGGCCGTGACTTGCATTCTGATATGTGGAAAAGAAAGTCAGGAACAACTAAAGCAAACTTCCTTCTTTTGACTCTGCGACTTCTCAAATGAATTTGAAATACCTAATCCCATTCACATATTTGTTCAGCTTTCATTTTCTCCCCTCTTGGAGAGCTGAGTCCTAGACGTCTTATCCGTTTCCAGAGAATATTGCATGATTTACTTATTTCTAAGTTTTTGCAATTTCTAACTTTGCACAGTAACACAAATCTCTTAGAAGAACACAGCCTTGTAAATGTCTAAGCATTTCCCCCAAGAGAATAGTTTCTCATTTGTTTTGAGCAGCAGCCAAATTTCATTGATTTTTTTTTTTTTTGCATTGAAACCAAATTTGAAGTTTCTCAAAAACAAGTTACGTGTGGAGGAGGAAGATCTTCTACAGTCATCACCGCCAGCTTCTTACGTGTGGTGAGGAGGATGTTTTCCATGCAGCGATGTGCTCGCTCTAGTGCAATCTATATTTCATTAAGAGAAACAGATCCATTTTTCTTTGCAGAGCAATCTGGAAACCAACAGGTTACCCTCTTTGCAAGCTCCACACAGCTCTGTAAGTTACAGCACTCAGCCTGCTCCGCAAACTTAGGAGGCTTTATGGCCGGCGGATGGTTTGTTAGGGCTAGTTACTAAATTGCATTCTGCGCTCCTAGGCTTCTTTTGTGCTTGAACAGTTGTGCTGAAAAACATCGACATTTACCAAAGTCATCTACTCCGAAAGGAGATCTCACAATGACGTGTTAATGGCACCGTTCTGTATGGCGCAGCAAATCCAGCCTATCCCTAGAGGCAGAGCAAATTTTGATATATTCTGCCTCTCTTTAATGGTGCTTATCTGTTTGGTATTTAATTTGCAACTTGTTACCCATTACTCATGCTGTTTGCCAACTTCTCTTCTGTTTTTCATACCACTGTCAAATTAACTTTTTACTGGAATATGCCTAGAAAAGTGAGGTGCCGCTCAGAATAAACTGGCTTGTCATTTGAATTTCTTTGCCTGAGTGGTTTATAGAACTTTGGCACTTTATAGATTGTAAGTCAAATTAATGCACACAAAGATTGGCGGTCGTCCTTATGAGTTCGTAGCCATCTATCTAGCCGTCTCGCTTATATCCATGTACATCCATCCACACACATCCTCAGAAACGTTGTATGAATTGATAGGAGGAAGGCCTATTCTTCAAAGAAATCGTTTGCTTGGTGATTTTATCTTCACAAGGAGGGAGATTGGAAGGAAGAAGGAGAGGGAGAAAGAAGGGGCAAAGTAGGCGTTGTCTTGCTTCCAGGTCACTTTGGAGTCGTAGAGTAGTGAGATTATTTGAGAAGTTCCTCCAGTGGCAAAAGACAACTGCTTTTATCTCACTTGCCTGTATCCTGCTGATTGTATCTCTACAAGTTTGGAGTGGGTAATGGAGAGGACATCTTGCCTTGATTTAAGAAACTGCTAATTGTGTATTTGTGTGAGTGTCGATGTGGGTATGCGTGTGTGGATCTCTGTGTGCATTTGTCCGCCTTTGTCTATGTGTCACCAGTATGTGTTGGTGTATTTGAGTGTGTGTGTGTGTGTGTGTGTGTGTGTGTGTGTGTGTGTAGTGTGTTTGAAGGGAGCTGAACGGCACGGAGAAGGAGGGAGGGAAGGACCCCCTACTCCAAATGCCTGAGCAGCACACCTGCGGCTCCCACAGCTCTGGTTCCTGAGCAGCACACCTGCGGGCTCCCACAGCTCTGGTTCCTGAGCAGCACAGCTGCAGACTCCCACAGCTCTGGTTCCTGTAGACACTCTGAACAGCTGCAGCACATGCAGGTGAGGCTGAGGTGGTCCCCGAGGCCGGGGCAGGGATGGCACCAAGCGTCGGTGGAGCAGAGCAGACTCAGGCCCCGCAGGACGCCACCTGGGGCGGCTCTCTCCAGGGCCTTTCTCCTCCTGAAATGTCGATGTTCTTGCTGCCTGCCTGTTTCTCATCCCTCGAACACGTTCATCTCTCAGGCTTTCTGGAAATCTGTGATTAACAAAGGAAGCGGGGGCTGTGATGGTCTCTAGGTCTTCCTCACAGTGAAACCTACCCAAGACGGAACTGAATGGCCGCTCTGGCCTTCGCTTGCAGTCACGCACTGTGGGAACCTCCGAGGACTCCCGGGCTCCCTTCATTGACTGACGCTACCAAACGGGCCCTGGGAAATCACCTCCTTCCATCCCCCGGGTGCTTTTTGATTTGATGCTTGAGTAAGAACGACTCAAGTGGCTTTCGCGTGGCAAACTCAAGTGTGCCACTGATGACGGCAGTGTGGAGGGCCGGGGGAGTGCCGAGGGCCATGTCACTTCAGGGGCGGCCGGGAGGGGTGACAGCTCACCTTGGCAGGCGTGTCTGACACCACCGGTGCCTTCAGGGCCTTGTTCCTCCCCCCCACACACACACACCTGCAGCTGGATCTGCCCGTGCTTCCCGCACCTGCATCTGCGATGATCCGCACCTTGACCAAGCGTGGCCAAACGCTGACCTGATCTTTTTTTTTTTTTTTGCCCTTGATTTTTTTAATGTTTTAATGAAAAATTTTTGAAAAGAAGCTTCAGTGCTTATGTATGTACCTTAACTGTATTATGTATTTTATACATGGGCCGAGACAGTTTCTCTTCACTCAAAAGAAGGGAGGTTAAAAAGGCGGGCTATCCTTACACACGCCTGATCTGTGTTATGCCCATAAGAACGTCCATGCCTGCACCCTGTGTACACCCTTAGGTAGATCCGTATCAATGTTTATGCATTTGTACCTGTCAAAATGCCTAATTCTGCCTTCTGTCGCCATCACAGCAGGCACTCTGTGTGTTGCTCACACATGTCGTATGTACTGCTATGTCTACACCTTCCGTGTGCCTACCCTCATCGGCATCGGTGTCCACACACCCGGACCCGCTGCCCCGTGTGGCGGAGCTTGTGCCCGTCCGTGGCAGCATCATCTCCAAACGTGCGCCTGTCTCTGCCCCACCCGCATCCCACTTCTCTGCGGCTACAGCTATACCCACACTCACACCCTTTCCTACATCAATATCTACGTACCCACGTCGCCTCTCTACCGATAGCTAGCGAGGATCTTCCCGAGTCTGTGTTTATATAAGGATGGCTAACGTGTTGTCTTCTAATCTCTGTGTCTATATCTATCATGGCTTGGACCTGGGATGTCCCCAGAGGCCTCCTGTGTGTGGAGGGGATCAGATCACAGGGGTTAGTGTGTCCGTGGATCAATCCCCTGGTGACTTCACGTGCTGCGAAGAGGTGGGTGCTGGACAAGGTGGGTGGATCGCCGGGCATGACCTGGAAGGGTAGATCTCCCTTGCTCCCTCTGCCCTTGGCTCCTGCTGCCTCCTGGTGCAAGGGGATGAACAGCTTTTCTCCCAGTCAGCCTCAGACATCCCCTTCTACCGCTGCCAATTGCCCATAAATGGATGGGGACTTCTAGAATTGTGAGCTGAAGTAAACCCTTCCTGTCTTAAGCTTCGTAGTGTCCAGCATGTGTCCCAGCAGTGGCACAGTGGCTGAGATAATGCCTAGGTCTCCCAGTGTTTACCTCCAGGTCCATGGCTATGTCCATGGCTACCAACCTCTAGCTCTCTATTTATATGTTTCTAATACAAGTGCAAGTTGTAACTGTACCAGTGTGCATCACTCACAGTCCCTCGATTAGCTGCTACCTGAGTGTATCATGTAACAAGCTGGTTGCAATCAGGGAAACTATTAATAACCCGGGAGAACTTCACTCAGGTGCACAGACAAGTAAATCGAGGGTGAAATTAAATTATACACAACAGGTTATGATGGGTGAGATATTTTTCTTTTTACCAAAGAAGAATTTATTAAATGGATGTGCTGGAAACACAGAAGCCCAGTTAGCTTAAAGTTTTAGTCCGTATCTTTAGTTGGCCGTCAAGGCGCCTCTGAAATGGTCACTGTCCAATTTTTTGTTTCAGAGGCTGAAAGTCGTTGGTATGTGCTTTCTTCTCGGTAGGTACCTACATCTCAGACTAAAATTGATCATGTTTAATTCATTACTGGCTTTGATTTTTTAAATTGAAGTATTTCTGGTGTGGCTGAGAATGGTCACAGAGTACTTATCCACGGGTAGGACGGGCGACACTAAGGCACTGGGTGATGCCAGGATCATGCGCTGCTCCAATTCTGCTCTGATTGGCACATCTGACGTGTGTTGTCACCTGTGCCTGGGGCTGGGTCCTGAAATTGTGCACGTCTGTGTCCCATTTGGGCCCACTGTTTTGGTGGTTTTTCCTGTGTGGCATTATTCGTGCCAGGATGGCAAAGACTGTGGTATATTTCCTGTGTGAGTCTGTGTGTGTGTGTGCGTGCGTGCGTGCATGCATATTTGCCCACAGTTGAGCACCACAAGACCTGGGATGACATGAAAAGCTGTTTTACACATTAGGTAAGTATCGGGTCTGAGTCCAATGGTGTATTAGGTGTTGAGACATGGGAACGCTTCTGACTACCTTGTCTTGGCGATAAAGGGTGGTATTTCCTCCCAAGCAATCTCCACGACAAAGTGGCGTACAGTGAGAGCGACTTCTGAGATCTGCCAGATGGGAGGTGGACTTCCAGGGACAGAATCCTGGAGAACTGCACCTGCCAACCAGATAATTATTATTATTATTTGCAATCAGCCACTCTGCTCTTTAGCAAAATCTCTTATTGCAAGTAGAATTTTTCTCCTTCAATTATTAGAGACATAATTTTGCTCTTCATCCGCTCTTGTTCCCTGATGCATTTCCGCCTTCTCCATTTCACGCCTGCAGTTTCCAGGTACTCAGTAATTGTTCTGCGTTACATTTAAATCCACAAGCAGACACGACTGGGATGGAACCTATGCAGTAATTGATACTAACTTATGAAAATATTTTCTTGTGCTTCGTTCTCACATTTGCACATACGTCATAGCTGACTGAAGTGCTGTCGAGCTGATCAAAGCAGACGTCCTCCCCTCCCCTCAGTCACCGGCACCCTGCCCCTTCTCTGAGCCCTCTTCCTCAGGGGAAGGTTGGGGCTTCCTGCTGTCAGCCTACTCATGGCTGGCAGACTGGCATTTTCTCTCAGATTGGAGCAGACAGGAATCACATCACACTGTGGGCAGGCAAAGCCTGCAGCAGGCCAGCCTCCTCCCCTGGGTTAGTGGATCCTGGGGTTTATCTCGTCTAGGGTTTGGTGTGCCCTGGCACTGATGGCTGGTGATGGTCAGGGCGCTGACTGTCACCCTCTAGTGTCTCTTATCTCCGTTCTTTCTATAAACCCAAACTAGAAGTGCCTCTCCTTCTTGGGGTATGGGCAAGTGCCTGTGGCGATGGGGTGTCAGCCTTCTGCTGACTTCTTACTGTGATTGCTGCCCTGTGGCATTGATACAAGGTGGGAGTTGCAGTCACTGCCCGGTTGGTGGTCAGCCGTGAGGGCTTGACATGCCCATTTAGCTTGGACTTGTTCTGATTAACCAAACTTCGGGATGGCTACTTCAGTGCGAGGCACCTAAGCCTGACGCTCAGTCGCTGTGTGTGTGTGTGTGTGTGTGTGTGTGTGTGTGTGTGTACCTATGTATTGCTTTCTTTAAATCTGATTTATATTTGTCATGTGAGAGCACTGAGTTCACAAATGGAAATAAAAGAGCCAGCACTTCTTTAGGAAGTACTGAGGGAGAGATAGTATACACTTTGCAGCTAATTTCCTCTGCTGGGACATATCTCGATTTCAGGTCTAGAATGAAAATGTGGAGTGCTCCTCGGGCTCTCTGATGTGGATCATCTGTCCCACGGGCCCCTCATCACCTGGTCTCCTTTCTGTCTGTGATACCATGTGTCATCAAATGAAAATTCAGCTCGCCACAGAGATGACAAGAGAAAACATATGCATGTAGTGTTTGGCTGGAAACCTGTTTTACTAAACATGGATGACACGCCTAAGATTACAATTTTCCTATTTCTCTCTATTAACCTCATGCTTTATTAAATTCTTCATGGAGGACACGGAACCCTAAAGGGAAAAAGAGTATCTCTGAGAGGTCAATTTGACAACATCAGCATTGGAATGAGATTTGTTTCGAGGCCCATACCAAGTAGAGTTAATCATCCTGTTGTTTACCTGAAGTGTTGGGCGGCCCTTATCTCTGGAAGCTTTTTATTCACGGAGGGAAACACATTTGGAAGGAAAGCCAGGCCTGGGAAGTGTGAAGCCTGGTTATTCTCGCACTCTATTTGATAGCCAGGTTTGATTTACTCTCTGAAACCTCCACTTCGCGGTCAACAGGGATCCAGAGGTGTCTTAGTCTGCTTTTAAAAATGCACATATTCAAGACTAATGTTTAGTTGTAATATGAGACAGGACCTGGCTGAGTTTTTACATTACTCCAGCTGGGCCTGAACGTGTGGCTCTCCTGCCCCCAGCGTGGGGTGACAGCCCGTGCTACCGAGCCCGGCCAGAGGCGCCTTATTCTGAACTTCTCCTTGTACCCAGTTGGCCTCTTGTCACTGACTCGGTTAGGAGGTCAGAGACTGCAGTTCTCCACACGCTGTCTGAAGGACACTTGCCAGCAGCTGAGGATACAGAGCAGGAGAAGCAGAGGAGGTGTCCCGAGAGATGACAGACAGACCTCGTGTGAGCTGCTGTGAATCTCAGAGACCTGTGCAGCCAGCAAGGTGTGATGGTTTTCCGCTTTCCCATCCCCCAACACTCCCACGGCCCAAGACCAGCTAACGAGAGAAAGCACAATGTTTGTTTAATCGTAGTTCTGCATGAGACAGCCTGTGGAGTGAAGCCTAGAGACCTGCAAGTGTCCTTGTGTGCTTAGGTTCAGCAGAGCAGGAGCAGCCAAGAAGACAGGCCACTGGGCAGGAAGGAGGTGGTCTGATGGGAGTAGAACCTGGGGACGCCAGCACAGCCTTGTGCCAGAGTCTGCGCAGGGAATCTCGGCACGGCCTTTCGTCAGAGTCCAGTTTGGAAGGTGCTGGCGTACATACAGGATCTGCACCTGGCCTCCTCCCTTGACCTGACCCTTTCTAGTCTCTCTGCATTTTCTTTCATTGGTGACTGCGGGACACTTGCACAATCCAGGCTCTGATGAAACTCTGAGGACAGAGACATTCATGTGCCAAATGGAGACTGCATGGGCCTGCAAGCAGCACACGTACGATTGAAAAATAGACGTGTGATATCACGTCAGCTGGTGCCAAGCTACATGGGGAAAAGCAGGACTGGGATGATGGGGGTCTGTGCTTTCGGGGGACAAGGAAGGGTCTTTCTGTACATGAGTAAGGTCTGCCCAAAAGGGGTAAGCGAGCCCTGGACTATCTTGGACAGGAGACATCCGGGGTGAGGAGTAGAAATAAAGGGTTCTGCTCATCATCTTGAGGGAAGCCCCGAGCCAGCCTGAGAGAGGATATCAGAGGCAGAGGCGAGGCCACAGTGTGTCCTACAGGGCCTTTGTGGTCTCGCTAATGGATGAATTGAGTTGCAAATAGTCTGGGAAGCAACTGGGAAAGTTTAAACAAGGCTGTGTAGTGATGCGGTTTATATGTTTAAAGTGAGGGTGGACTTCTGAGGTGACGAGTGGGGAGGGACTGGATAGAGGCTGCTACCTAGGTGCTGGCTGGAGACCGGGACCAGAGACACCTGCGTAGGTGGGAGAAACCAGTGCCAGGTGCACCCACAAAGTCTCCTTGATGAGCTGAGCATGAGATGTGGGAGAAAGAAACATCCCAAGGCGGACATTCAATGGGCAAAGGCAGGGAGGAAAAGGCCGTGGCCCAGAGCTGCGGGGCCACCGCAGGGCAATTCTGGAAGGCTGTGTGCCATCTGCAGGAAGACAGGTCATGGCATGTGATGGGGAATGGGTAAAGGCAGCTGGAGTGCGTCACGGAGGCCTGGCCTGGCACACTGCTCTTCTCCTGCGCGCTGCTCCCAATGCCACGCGGTGAGCAGCGATCCTCCCCCGTGCCCTGATGCCCGGTATGCCTGTGCTGGAGCCACCCAGCTGTGGACTGAGTCTCCTGAAACCATTATCCAGACAAGCCCGTCTTCCTTTGCATTGCAGATGTTAGGTATTGTGTTCCAGCAGCAGGAAAGTTAATACAGAGGTCAAGGCAGGTGGTGGGAATTTGGGTCGGACACTGGGTATAGCGTTTAAATCCAGAGACAGAAGACGGCAGTTCGGTCACTGGTAGAGATAGTGTAAAATGGTCTCCAACAGCCAAAAATGTGGCGAGCTAGGGAAAACAGGGTTTTCCTTTAGATTCACTTCACTGTTTTACAACAGAACTAGGTCTACAGAGAAACCATGACAGTGACACAGGATCTCCGTACCCCACATGTATGGTGTTAACATCTTACTGTGCGGTGAGTAGTGTTCACAGTGAATGAGCACAGCATCATTCACTGAAGCCCCAGGTCACTCAGCCTCCTTAGCTCTTCCTTAAAGTCCATCTTCTGTCCTGGGACCCTGTCCAGGTCACCCTAGGTGCTATGGTTTGAATCTGGAATGTCCCTCCAAAGCCTCATGTGTTTGAAATCATGTGCTTTTGAGAGAGAGGGCCTGGCTGGAAGCGGTGGATGCTTGGGGTTCATCTTGAGGGACTGTGTCAAATTGTTGAGATTGGTTGTTTCCCAGAGAAGTGCTCGTAGGTGTGCGTTGTGGACTTGTGGGCCAGGAAGTGAGGGGGGGCTCCCACCCTGGGTGTGGGGGGCCAGTTCTAAGCTTCAACTGAGTCAAGGAAGAATCAAAACCATTGCTTTGGCTTTTTCCTGGGAAAGCCCTAGCCTTTGCTTGAGTCTCCAGACATCAGTGAGCTCTGGCTGCCCATGAGCAGCCTGACCATGTGAGGCCTTCTGAAACTGCGAGCTACAATAAACCTTTCCTCCCTGGATTTGTGGGTGCCGGGTAGTGTGTCCTAGTGATGAGAAAGCAACTAAAATTAAAACTGATGGCAGAGAAGTGGGATCTCTGCCGTCATTTTACCTGACCATGTGGTTTGGAAGCCTTTGGACCTGGTTTGCGGGAGGAGTTTGGAAAGGTTTAATGATGCTGGCTATAGAAGCCTTAAAGCACCATGAGCCAAGCTTGATGAGAGATTCTAGTCAGAGCTCAGAAGACCAGAACGCTGGTAAATATGTGGATTTTAAAGTCCAGGCTCAAGAAGTTTAAGATGGGAAGGAGAACTTACTCGGCAATTGGTCTAGAAATTACGTGTGCTACTCTCTGGCAAAAAGTATGTCAACATTTTACATTCATCCAGAGACTTCGCCTGAAATTGCCTTAAGGACTGTGTACCGCTTACTCTGGTGGAGGGAATCTCAAGGAAGCCCAAAATTCCGGCTGTCACATGGGTACTGCTTACAGCTCTTAGCCAGCGGGACACTGAAAACAGGAGAGCATGGCAGAGAAAAAAGTTCGCAATTTCACAATTCCGAAGGGGCCTGCAAAGTGGGACAGAACAGCACAGGGATGTTGCAGAGATTAGTTTTAAGAAGAACCAAATATTTGGAATTAAAACACAGAAAAGATGTCTTGAGGTGTCTCAGGCATCAGCAAGACCCCCACATTACCAATCGTAGGGGAGAAGAGTACCCCGGGACATCCCATGGGGCCGAAAGAGAAATGTGTGCTGGAGTCCAGTCGCCGAGAGCTCAGCCGTCCGGCACTTGGAGGCTGCCTCAGCCAAAGGCCAAGGGGCCGGACCGCCGCTCCAGCCAGGGCTAACCTTGGCGATGTCCGTGCAGGGCTGGCTGCGCAGGCCTGCAAGGTGTAAGAGTTGTGGGGGCTCCCACCCAGACCTCAGAGGAAGGCCGCAGAGGCCAGGCAGCGCGCCCCTGGGAGGGCAGGGCTTTCAGTCATGAAAGAGAAGACCAACGTGCAGTGGGAACTCCAGAAACTAGGAGATGCTGGAAACGTGGGTCATCAGCTGAGACAAGCTGCGAATGGTGAGTGGAGCCAGCCAGGAGGAGAGAAGATGAAGACGGCTGCCGGAAGCGACCCTGTAGGGCGGGGCCACAGTTTACCCCAAGTGCTGGGCACAGAGCTGTGGCATTTAACCTTAGCCTGGCTGGGTTTCAAACTTGCTTCCATCAGATTGCTTTTGATGCTCCCGTTCCTCCCTTTTGGAATAAGAATGCCTAGCCTGTGCCATTGTACACTGGGATAGGTTTGCTTCTTGATTTTCACAGGAGCTCACACTAAGGAGTTTGTCCTGAGTCTCAGGGGAGGCTTTGGACTTAAACATTTTAGCAGTTCGGGAACTGTTAAGACTTTGTCAACTCATAGAGAAGGACTAAATACATTTTGCATAAGGAGGTGGTCCCGTTTCCTAAGTGCTCGTTTCTCTTGCAGAAGCCAGTACGTACCCCTTCTGAGATGCCCATCTCCCTCTCCACCGCAAGCCGTTGGCACACGCCCCCGTGACACTCCCTGGTCGGATGTTCCCTCACTCGGATCACCTCCAGTCATCATGTAGTCTGTTTTCTAGTGACATGCTCTTGTGAGCAAGGTGACATTTGCTTCCTGTGTGCATAGCTCACCTGCTCAGGTGCAGCCCATCACTAAGATGCCTTTCCCGCGTGGAGCAGTTGGGTCCTAGAGCCCATGTGCTTCCAGTGCTAAGACACATTTCCAAGTTAGACAGCCATCGCTAATGAGCTCTTGAGGCTGCGTGGGCTGCCACATATTTCAGTAATTAATGGTAACACCTCTTGCCCCATCCTGACAGATAAGCATAATAATAAGCTGAAAGGCTCCCGTCATCTTGTAGAGGAAAAGTGGCGTCTCAATGTGGCAGCAATCTGATTTCTTAGATGATGAGTCAGGTTGAGCACGTTCATAAGTTTAGAAGAAACGTGTTTATCTTTCTCATTTCCTGCTTGTTCACACATTTCTCGTATATTTCTATGGCGTTATTGATCTTTTTGTTATTGATTTGTGGAAGCACTTGAAAGGAGGGGAGGCAGGGCCTTCTCTGTGATGTGTGTCGTAAATATGCCGCCTGTTTGCTGGGTTTTCTTTGCCTGCTTTGTGGGGACTTGCAGTCAGAAGCCTCCTATATTTATAGAATTGAATTTACTAGCCTATGATTGTACAGCAAACTTGTTTTCATTTCTGCAGAAAGCACACTTTCTTTTTTCTGTGAGTAGGAATATTTTCTACTTTTGCTCTTGTTATTTTGTGGTTGATTCTTTGTTCAATATGGAATTTATTTTTATATCAGTGATGAAGCAGAAATCAATTTTTTTTCAGATTGCCACCAGTGTCCTTGAAGTACTTATTGGAACTTCCTTTGCTTGATGATATAAAAAGACACCTTTGTTATGTGCTAAATCCCTGATATAGATATTTGGATCTATCTCTGGGCTCCCATTCTATTTCATCGATTCATCTGTCCATTCGACTCAGCGGCTCTGACATTGACGTCGTGGTATATGTTTTACCATCTGATGATCGTAACCCTATGTAAGGGTGCGTTTTAATTCCTGGTCTGAGTAACAACCTCTTTTCCCTTTTTGTTTTAATCTCTGCATTTTTATAGACAGTAATGCAGATCTTTTATTATGGTTCCTTTAATGTTTTAAAAATTAAAAAAAAAAAAAAACAAAGACAGAAGTGGAATCTTTGCCCAGGACTTCTGAAGGCAGAGTGCAACTTTTAACGCAGAATTGCTGTTTGGAACTGCCAGTCAAATTCTAACTTTGTCTCCACCCATCTCAGATATACTGACTTTCCCGTCGCGCTGCGTGTGAGGTAGTCGGCCTACGTGCAGGTGTAATAATGTTGGTGCTCAAATTTCATGAAGCTACCTTACTGAACCGTTTCATAACTCAGAAGATCCTAGGGGCCTGTGTGTATGCACGCGGGGTGTTTGTCACGCACAACATCCCACCATTTGCAAATAACAGAAATACTCCTGCGGCCTTGGTCCATACTTTACCCCCAGGGCCTGCATGACCCTTCTGCTTCTCACAGATGTGCTCCAATCACTGCACACCTTGCAAACTTTCCCTAACCACCTCAATCGCAGCCTTTCTGGCCCTTTGTCATTGGCCGTTGCCCGATTGCCAAGAGTTGGAAGCGGTGTGGGGCCCGTGGGTCGGGGAGTGCAGGAGGCCCGGTCTGGTGGCCTGCCCCACTTGCCTCAGGGGGCCGCGTACATCGTCTACTTTTCTCAAGTTGCCTTCGCTGTGACAAGTTAGAGAACAGACACTGAGAGGAGTAAGGGTTTATTTCGACTCAGGATTTCAGAGGTTTCTGTCCGGGGCCGGCTGGTTCCGTTGCTTTGAACCCGAGGTGACGCACAACATCGTGGCGGAGGGCATGGCAGAGGCAAGCTGCCCACCCATGAAAGCCAGCCAGCAATGAGGGAAAGAGCCAGAGAGGTGGGGTTGGGGGCCAGACACCGTTCCCAAGATCACATGTCTGTGCTTCACGCTCTTCAGCAAGATGTCACCTCCTCGGTCTTCCTTACCTCCCAGTAATGCCACCAAACTATAAATCCGTCAGGGAACTAGTCCAGTAACACGGTCAGGGCCCTCAGGACCCGGTCACCTTCCACGCGTCCCTCCTCTGAACACGAGAGGCTTTAGGAGGGCATCTCAGATCGAAACTGTTAAATTTCCCTTTCTATATGCCAGCGATCGCGGGTACATTTTACATTGAGCGATTGTGACAAAAATTCTGTAACACCTAGTACTTAGCTCCTCTATGGAGGAAATGTGGATTTGGGGTGGTTGGGCGGCTACCCAGTTACATAAATAGCCAGTGTCACACCGAGGCTCTGAGGCGCTTGTTCCCTCTGAGGCGGCACTGACTCCAGACCCACCGCTTAGGTCCCAGGCTCTGTCCTCAGAAGCGTCCCTCATCTTGACAACTCGTGCATATTTCTTGGGCCTCCGCCCTTCATCCCTCGCCCCGGGCGCTCCTCTACACAAGCACCTGTGGGTATGTCTCACTTCTCTAAAGTTACACGTGCCCATCCATAGTGGAAGGGGCAAATGCTTCCACACTGCGGCATGGGGGTGGAATTTCCCTTTGGAGCGTCACTGTCTAGTGCCTCTCCCGCCACTCTGTTCTCACCCCTTATCGAGATGAAATCCTTTTCTGGGCGTCACTTCATTTCAGAATGTGTTTCCATGTCCTCTTGCCTTCTATTGGAGGTTTTCTCTGACTTGTTTTCTCTCTGTCTCTCTGACTAGAGGTCACTCATCCAAAGCCCAGGGGAACTGTCTGCTAGTTGATAGAACAGTCCTACCTGTGTTTACATAAGCAACACTACCCAGGACCCACGGCACAGATTCCACAGTGCAACTTAATGAGTTGTCTACACAGCTCTTGGCTGACTGCAAGCTGGTTTCATTTTTTTCAAGCAGAGATTATTTATTACGGTAGCTGACATTTTAGTAAGTGCTCAACAAGTGTTGTGTTATTAAATCAAAACACTGTGTATTATTTTGCTGTCTATCTGTGCTGGGCAAAAGTGACAGAAGTGGCTGCAGCACGCGCTCTGCTCTCTCTGCTGTGTGTTCATGCTGAGCCTAATTCTTACGTTGGAATTTTTCAGATTTTTTCCTTTTCATCTTTTGGAATAAGGTCTCCTCTGTCCTGTCAGTGGGCTTTCTATGCTACACAACAGCAATTAATTTTATGTTGCATAGCAGCGATTAATAGTCTCAGTTCACTGTTAAGGACATAAAATGACAACTCCTTATGGTTAGTGACATTTTCCAGCAGCCTAGCATAGTCTCTGTGGGCAGAGATATCAGGGCGAACACCAGGCCCTTCACAGGAATTGACGTGTTCAACAAGTACATATTAAAGGAGTAGTATGGCCCGCATGTTTTTCTAGGTACCAGGGCCATAACTGTACTGGTGATAATGAGACATTTGCACAAGCCTGGCTGCAGCTGAGTAAGGGACTGTTTGAATCGTTTGTTTGAAGTGCCCTTGGGTAGGTGCTTTTCTCTTCTGTCAGCGTGGTTGACCTGCGTCACAGGCTGAGAAGCCAGCAGAGAGGCTGGGCGCCCATTTCGGTTCCCACTGTCCCGTGCTGGCTGGACGCCACTCGCTTGGAGGGCCCTCCCAGGGGTCACACTCCCACGCGGTGTGTTCAGGTGTGGGTGCTCACTCAAGGATGATGCTGTCACGGTGGCAGGTGCATCCCTGGTGTGTCCTCGACACTGTCCTTAGAGGGCGGGACACCGTGTTGTATGTCTGGCAGGCTCCCTTACAGAAACTCCCCGTCAGATTCCACGTCTGCCCTTGTCTTTGTTACTGCTCCAGGGCCTGCCACGAGCCTTTGTGTGTGTAGTGAATGTATAAACCATTACCGAATCAATTTTCATTAAAAAATTCTGACTGAAAGTATAAAATGTTTGTCTTCACACTTGTCCTGTGGCAGGAAGGGGCTGTTAGGTTTGCGTTTTAACCCTGAGAAGTCTCAGTGCTCACCCTGTGTGTTGTAGGGGCCACGCTGCGGAACTGCCAGTGTGCTCTTCGCGTGGTGTCTTGTCCCCTTCTGTGGCAGAGACAGGCATGTCGTCTCTCCTGAGCCCCTCCCTGCCCATGGTGTGCTGGGGCTCCACGGCCCAGGACTTTGCCCGGAGCAGGTGGCGACAGTAGTGACAAGCCTAGACCTGACCAAGTGGACAGCAAGCCATGGAAGTCGAGAGCTCTCTGCTCCCCAGTAGCCTACAAGAGGATGTTCCAGGTGCAGCAACGGGCTCAAACCAAAGAAAACGCATTGATGAATGTCATCTTTAAGTGAGAGAACTTGGCATTTAAGAAAAACGTGACCTGAGCACATTTCCATTTCTGAGTTTGTGTAAATACCCGAGAAACAGAAGTTGCTCCATTCCCCTGGTCTGCGGGGCGATAGACGGGGTGCGGTGGCATAGGACGTGCCACAGGTGAGTACCCCTGCACCAGCAAGCCTTCGGGGCTGGGCACGCCGCTGTCACCAAAGGTGAGCAATATGGGCACTTCCCAAGGAGTGTACCCCAAGACAGGGCTGCCTTTAAGAAGGTCTTTGCACCAAGTCAAAATGGTACCCAGCCACCCGGGCCCTCGTCCACTTGGAACTTAGACTTTGAACGTGTCGTATCACCACTCGACCTCCTATTGGATTCTGGGGAAGTGGAATTAGGTAAACAGCCTCTGGAGAGCAGACGGGTGTGTCCCAAGTGGCCCGAAATGAGAAGAGAAGCGTGCCTAGGCCTAACTCTGAAGAGCGTGACCTTCCCCTCACTAACAGAGTCTCTTCAGCTCGTTACTGGAATGCCAGTGACACAGGAATGTCAATTTTGTGTCAGGCTCTGGGGCATGGTCTGACTTGCAATGTGTTAGTGTTTGAGAGTCAAAGGATCTTTGACTGAATTGTGGAGGGTATGTCAGTATGGAGACTGACGAGAGGGAAACACCCACACCTGAGCGATCGTACGCATCTGGCAACCTGCAGGTCAGTGCGCGGTGCTAGATGGGGTGGGGGACAGAGTGGCCCGACACGGACCCACAGCCGGCCCTGTCCTGGGCGGGGGGGGGCAGGGTCCCGCCGCTGCGCGGCGAAGCAGGCACGCTCCTGTTCACGAGCTGCAGGAACCCACGCCTGCCAAAAGTTTGGCCTTCGTTCATCATCGCAAAAATCCGGCGCAAGGCCGAGCTGCTCCTTCTTTCTCTAATAAGACTGATTTGCTCCTTTTGCACAGAAAATGGCGGCTCCCTGCTGCTAAGTGATGTGACTGGGCGTGGTTAAGTCGGTCAACCTGCTGGCAACCCCAAAGGACACGCTGGCATTTGGGAGGAGTCCTGAGGGCAGCAGAGTGCTCCCTGCTCAAACGTGGGCTTAGCTGTGCCGGGGCAGGCCTGCGGTGGGCCTAGGCGGGAACTCCCGGGGGCGGGGGCTGTCTGTGCAGTTCAGAGAGGAGAGCTGAGGTCTCTGGGGGCAGTCCAGGGCGAAGGCAGGGGACAGGGAAGGGAAGAAGGGCACAGTGTGGCGGGGAAAGGAGATGCTCCGCGGGGAGAGGCGGCGTGTGGAGACACACGAAGTGATTATCAGGAACTAGTTGCTTAGTATTCCACCAGACTTCGCCTTCAGCACCGCAGTGTGGCTGTACCCCACGGCCCCTGGGTTCTCCTGTTCTCGAGGGCCTGGCACGTGTCCGCCTTCGGCAGTATTTCTGTTGCTGGTGGAGTCACGCTGCAGTCAAACCTTTTCTGGAGGGGAGTTGAGAAATAGGACGGAGATCATGCGGTGTGAGCCAGCCCGGAGTGAGGCTCCTTCTCTGGAGAGCTGCTGAGGGGCCTCGCTGCCCACTGAGAAGGACCTGGATTCACCGGGGGTGCCTGGGCCAGTTCTCCTCATGTAGGTTCTTGGGGGCAGAGCCTGGATGGCCCTGACCTGCAGGGTGCGAAGGGCCTAACGCAACGCTGGCCGTGTACGCGGCCTGGGACAATCCTTGCCCACCTGCGAGAGCCTTCGTCCAGCGTCTCGCCATCTCGGGTCGATTCCCTCCACCCTTCTCGTCACCGAGGAAGTGCGCAGCTCTCCCCTCTCTGGCAGGCTTTAGCAGGGCGTGTTGCAGAAAACTGGAAGGCAGCCCAGGGTGACAGGAGTGACCGTGACGACGGTAAGACCAGAGCTGGAGCGGGGAGTGTTCTGACCTGCAAAAGAGGGACCTGGCGTCCCCGTGGGGCCCCTGAGAGGCAGCCTGCACCAGGGTCCAAGCGAAGCTGCCGTCCTGACTTTCTACAGAAGGTGGAGGGAGCTGTGTGAGCAGTCTCCTGAGAAGTGACTGCTCACCAGCCCAAAATGCTCCCCAGTGTCCGGAAGCAGGAGGAAGAGCACCTGTGGGCTCTGGAAGGCACCTTCTCAGCTTCCTCTGAGCAAGGCCTGTGCCACCATGACACCATAAGGATGTCACTGCCAGGGCTCCTGGTGGGAAGAAACCCACAACCTGGCGTAGAATAGGCATGTTGTCCACCCCTGGGTATTCTGGGGGTGTCCCGTCACCGCTGCTCCCTGCGTGTACTCACTGGATAGGTGTTGGTGAGCGCTCACAGAGGCCACATGGCCTGCCATGGGGATGGATGCGTGACCTGTGGTCTCACCAGGGCTCTGAGGAAGTCCAGGGCACAGGGCTTACCTGGGGAGGCAGGTGCCTTGAAAGGGGAAGTAAGTGACAGGCTGGGGACCTCACTGCCTCCTACAGGGACGTGGAGGACGGTTGGAGAGCAGGTGTCAGGAGACTCCAGTAGGGTGTAGGGAGCCCCCACAGAGCCTCGTTCTCTTGACCAAATGTTGGAAAAATCGATTTGTGTTTTCCCAGAACCTTCAGTTATGCCTGCTGCAAGCGAGATTAATTTTTGGGAAACATTGCTTGGGGATTCCAGGATGTGGTCTTCGAAGGAAGCGAAGCCCACTGTATTCCTGTGTTGTGCTCTAAGGAAGAGGAACAGGCCGGACTTGGGAGCACCTATCTGCTACCTCGGCTACGTGCAAGGCTCACGACCAGCCTGGATGGCTTAGCGAGACCCTGCCTCAAAACATATGAAGGGCTCGGGGTGTGGCTCTGTGGAATAACACTCCCGTGTCTTGCACACACACTCACATGTGCATGCGCACACACGCACACACACAGGAGGAGCCACCGCCCTGCAGCGGCCGGTCACCAGCGGGTGCCAGTCCTGTGTATGCCGGGTGAAGAGTGTGAGAAAGCCCTCGCTGGGGAATTCTCCCACGCATGTGAGAAACCGCGGGCTGACAAGGAGCCAGGGATCAGGAGGAGGTAACTTTGCACCCAGCCTGGCACGTCCACTGACACATTTGCTATTTTGGCATTGCTGCCGCCGGCCTCCTGGTTACCTAGGGGATGACATTACAGAGAAGAAAATGGCTTATTTTGTGTGATAAATTCAAACCGAGGTGACTGACTTTGCCCGCCAAGTATATCTAAGAAGCAGTGGGGAAATGCCAAGTATTTCCAGCGCGCTGGCTGTAAATTCTGATGCCGGTGACTCGAACGCTCCGTGGAGGGGGAGGGTCTCTCTGTTCACGCTCAGCGGACGCTCAGTGTGTGGGATATCATGAGCGGGGGGGTCACACAGCAGCTGAAGGAAAGGAACCCGGGGTGTGACAGAATGCAGGCTCTAGGTGGCTGGAAGCAGGGCAGGGCACTAGCGCTGCCGGGGCGGCAGCACGGGGTGGGTGGCTCCCAGGCGCAGGGTCCCCACCCCTCAGGGCCGTGTTTCCTCCCACTTCCCACGGTCCTGATGCCTCCCCAGAGCATGTGTGCTCCTTCAAAACTGGGGACACACAAGGCTGGGGTGGCAGCCAGGGGGAGCAGGCTGGCCGGCTCGGAGTGCTGTCACAGTGTGCCAAGCAGGCCTGCGAAGACTCCCACACAGCTTGTTGGTGGGGTGAGGGGTGAGATTCAGTAATGGGGGACAGGAGGGAGAAAGGGGTCCATTGGCGGATCCTGAGGAGCCTGTTCTGTTTTGGAATGTATTGCACCAAGGAAAATAATCGAAAAGGAAAAGCACACACACACACACACACACACACACACACACACACACACACACAATTCAAAACCAAACAAGCCCCTTTCTGGGGCTGGCGGTGCGTGGCGGTGAGCAAACGCTCGTGTCAGGGCGGTCCCCCGGCCAGGGTGTCGGGGAGTGTGTGGCGTGCTGGGAGGGAGCACGCAGAGCAGAGGGGATCCAGCCCGCCACCGTGGCAGGCCGCTCTGCTGGTTGCAAGGGTCGCCCTGTGGGCTGCTCTCATCACGGTGACCCCAGGAGGGCGCGGGGGGCAGAAACGCCGCCTCTGCCGACCCAGCTGGCTCAGCCCGCGATGTCTCCGTCTCCAGGTCCTCCAGGGGCTGGGGCAGGAGCTGGTGGCAGCTGTGTCATCGCTGCTGCCCTGTGACCACGTGGCCTGCACTTCTTCCCAGGCCTGGGCCGCACTCGGGCGAGGCGGACATGGCTAAAGCGCCGAGTGGGGGCTGAGCGACTTGCAGGCGCGGCAGCTGTCAACCTGGGGCTTGGCTGAACTTCAGCCCACCTCGCAAGCTCCTCACTCGGCCTCTCTTCAGCCTCTGTACCAGGAACGGCATCACTCGCCCGTCAGAAGCTGTTGTTGATAACCATGGTGACACGATGTGCTATTGGCCTATTTTAACGAGAGTAAGGATTCCCCCGTGTGATGACAGAAAGGCAATGGGCACCCGCCCAGCTCCCGTGGTCAATACGCGTTCTGCTGGGGCAGCACCCTCACCTCAGTATTCAGCGGAGGGGGAGGGCAGCATCCTGCTGCTACCGTCGCAGGCCTCCAAGGCGGCTCAGAGACCAGGCCTGGCCCTCCCCTCTCGCAGGGAGGACGCTGCGCTCAGGGTGGAAGAAGGACCACCTTCTGCTAGGTGCTGGGCTCTGCTTGGGCTCTGCAGAGGTGGGCGGGCCATAGTCCTTCCTGTGAGTGTATTGGGAATGTGGCTGTTTCAGCAAGCCGTCAGCAGACTGCCCGCAGGGCATGCTTGGGAGCAGGGGTGGAGGGACCACTGCAATCCAAGTTGCTCAGGCACCTGCTGGAGAATCGCCAAGGATGAAAGGAGGCACGGTGAGCCCGGCACGGTAGCTGAGACTTGTCCTCCCAGCACTCTGGGAAGCTGAGGCAGGAGGATCGTGATTTTGCGCCCAGCTTGGGCATCTCAGTGACTACTGAGACCCCATCTCAAAATCAAAACCAATAGTTGACCTAGGGATCTGCTTGATGGGACGGCTCCAGGCTCAGCCCTCAGTATCATAAAGCAAGAAGTACCGTGAAGGAAAAGTGCCGTTTCCCGCACAGGGCGAGCGCGGAGTTGTGCAGAGGCCGGAGAGAGGAGGGCTCGGGAAGAAGGGCAGCGCCAGCCAGGGGTGTGCGGGGTGGGGACTGGCCACGCCTCGAGGCCTGCTGCGATAGCCCGCCATCCCCTCTGACTTTGGAGCTGCTGTTAGCATCTGGCCAGGCAGGACGCACTGGGTCTTCCGGTCCTCGCTGCAGAGAGGATGCTGCTTCCCACCAAAGATGGGGAGCTCCTCCGGCTCCTCCCTAGGGACCACCCCCGGCGCTGCCTGTGCTGCCCTCGGCTCCCAGGGGCAGGGACCCGAGAGCTGCACGTGCTGGAGAACCCGGCCACGGAACACTGGGCGCGGGAGGGAGGTGCTGTGGCCTGGTCCTTTCCTGGCCAGAATAGGCTGTGAGAGGGAACAGGTGGGGAGCAGCAGTGCTCAGGGCCTGGCGGCGAGCCCGGCGCCCTGTGGGAGCCGGGACTGTGGCGGGCAAGGACTCACACCAAGGCCGTGAAGGAGCTCTCCTTGCAGCTCCGGGCGAGCCATGGAGGTAGGTTGCCGGAGCCTTGGGTCTCTGGTGAGAAACCCTCCCCACCTGGCCGTCTTCTGACATGTTGATGGAGCACCAGTGCACAGGAGGCTGTATCTTCTGAGGGGCAGCAACTGGGCCCAGGGTGGGGCTGCGCACAGTCGGTGGGTGTCTGAGGGGCGAGGGCGGAGCGTAGCCTGGCTGCAGCAGACGGAGACGACAGCTACTGGCCAAGCAGACGCGACAGCAGAGTGTGTGTCCCTTCCTTTGTATTCCAGGGGCCCTTTGCTTGAAGCTGGCTTGTTACAGCCACCTCAGCCTGCTCAGGGGCTTGTCTGAGGGTTTGGCAAATGCCAGTCTCCCAAACTCTTTCTGGGACCAAAAGGGCTGAGTAGGGGCTCCCTTCCTGCCCATGCTGGGTGCCTGGCCCCGGGCGTGGAGAGGTGCTCAGCACAGGCCAGAGCCTCAGTGTGAAGCACGGGGGCTCTCACCTCCCCATGGCTCTGGTGACAATGGTCATTGGGGCCGGGGCCGAGCTCAGCAACTGGACGCTTGCTCAGTAAGCACAAGGCCCTAGGGTCCCAGGGCTGGGTCTTCAGCACCACATAAGCTGGATATAATCCTGGCACTGGGTGGCTAAGGCGGGAAGATTGCTGTGTGTTTGAGGCCAAGCTGGGCTATATACTGAGTTTAGCACTCACCTGGCCTACAGAGTAAGATCATGTCTCAAACAAGACAAAACAAACACAAAAATCGCACCAAGTAAATGGGGTTCTGTAGCAGGCGCTCAGTGAAAGCTGTGCTTTATTCCATGTTTTAGACCTTTCTCCTGATTATCGAACGCACCTGGCTGCTTACTGAGCAGCGCTCCAGCCTCCACAGAAGTAGTTGTTTACTGGAGCCCGTGGTTCTCATGGGACTGGTGCCCCTGCTTTCTGGCAGGTACGAACTGCAACCACAGGGCAGAGGGTACACATTGGGAAGCAACCTGGCTTTCCTTTCTGGGGGCTTCTGAGTCTGAAGAACGCGTGCCACATAGCAAGACTTGACTTTGGCAGCCTCCTGAGAGGGCATCGCCTACGGCAAGATCAGAAGGGATCCCAGCAAGTGAGGTGTAGGATTTGGATGTGGAATATCCCCCGAAGCTCACGCGTGGAAGGCCTGGTCCCCAGCGCAGCACGGCTCAGAGGTGGGGCCTCCACCTGTGAGCTGTGGACGGGCTACCGAGAGGCAGCACATTCTTTAGAATGTGGGACCTTGTTGGGGAAGCTAGGTCACTGGGAGTGTGACTTTGGAGGGGCATGTTGTCTCCAGTCCTTTCTCTTGTTTCTCTTTGCCTCCCGACTGCCTTGAGGTGAGTAGCTCTGCTCTGCCATGTGACTGCTTTCCATAACTTCTCACCACATCACACGTCTGAAGGCAGCGGGGTCAACTGACCATGAACTGAAACCTCTGAAACTGTGAGCCAAACTAAACCTCTTTCTCTTTAAATCAACTTATCTCAGGCATTTTGTCACAGCAACAAAAAGGTGACTAGCACATGCAGTGACAGGCCAGAGGCTCCTGGGAATTCTACGCAAGAGGCAGAAGCACAAGTGTCTCCCCATTCCAAGAGGACAAGGCAAGGAGCACCAGGACCTGCTTTGGTCATCGCGCTCCAGGTGTTTCATAGATGGGTCCTCAGCCCCTGATGCATTGCAGACTTGCCTCAGGGTTTTTAAACTTGACACTGTGATACTGCCCCCGCAGCAACGGCATACGAAGTTCCAGGCTTTCCAGTTTGAATGACTGGGCACGGCTCATGTGAGCCCAGGGAGAAGTGCTACCTTTAAAAGTGCAGGAGGCAAGGGGTGGTCATCTATGCCCAGGAAAAAAAAAGGGAGAAAACTTGTCCCTAATGAGTGACAAGATTGCAGGTCAACTTTAGGTCATACAGAAGAGTGTTCTTGTCTGAGAACATCTCTTCAGAACCTACAGAGATGGCCAACAGGAACCCTCTTGCCTCCCTGTCTGGGCTCCCGGGGGCTAGCGGTCTCACTCCCTCTGGAGGTCCGAGCAGAGGCTGTGTCACTGCATTTTTGGCTCCCAGTGTCCCCTGCCAATCCTTGACTCCCCTGGTCCCTCCCTCATTTGCATTATGTGCACTTGCAAAGCATACCGTCCCCTCAGCCTCATCCCAAATCCCGTATGCAAAGGCCTTCTTTCCCAGGAGGAAGCAGGGACTGGTTTCTAAGACCTGATATTTCTGGTGGTAATTGATCAGCTTGTCAGTCTGTCCCCAAATCTTCTCTGAGTTCCATTTCTCTGGCAGATGTCTGCAACATTCCCCACCCCTCCTGATTGCTGCTCCCTGCATGACTCTCTGACATGTCCCCCAGACCACACAGAAGTTCCGTTTTAATAAGTTGACAAATCAGATTGTTACACTGACCTCAAAGTGAACTGTTATTAAATTTGGACAAGCTTGTTAAATGCAATCTATTACTAAGTGTAGCAATGGGCTAGGGCCTGTCCAAGCTCTGCCTCTACTGGCTTGGGGGTTTTGAACAGACTTTTGAAAACTCCCTACATTTTAATTTTTTTCACCTGTTGACTGAGTATGATTGTACAACTTTCCCCATAAGAATGACATGGCCCAAAGCACGTAAACTGCTTAGCCTCACGCTGGGAGCTCAGTATATGCCTGATGTAGACTAGCTATTAATGCGCCAGACTGGAGCTGTACTAGTTGGGATTTCATGCGATTCCTTGAAAGTCCAAGTAAGAAATGTCCTTCTCCGGGGTATGATGAATGTGATGCCAGCACCAGCGCAGCCTGCAGGATTCTCCTGAGGAATTCCACGTGAGTACAGACCTGGATTCCTTAGCAGTCGAAGATCTTGGTTTTTTTTTTTTTTTTTTTTTTTTTTTTTTTTTTTTTTTAGAAATAAGGATGTTACTCGGTGAAGGTCAGTGAGGGATAGCCTCTCTGATGTCTCTCTTGACATTCAAAGCTTCTGTCTAACGCAGAGGGAGGGAGCTTTTCTACTGGGACACTGGGTGTGCAGTGCAGCTTCCCTCGGCTTTCTAAACAATGAATAATACGGAACCCTGTATCCACGTTTTCACACACACACACACACACACACACACACACACACACACACACACACAGCCTTTCCACACTTACAGAGCAGTTGTTATGCACCGTGGCCATAATGTGTTAGTTTAAGATGGGAGAGTAAACCAGTGAACAATTCCACAGCTAGGAGATTCGTGCCTGTCGCAGAGCTTAGCAGCTTTAGCATGTGACTGTTTTTTTCCTCACAAAAGTTGAAAACTCCTACCCTCTCCCTTGCGGAAAGCCCTCTAGTGGCTTCTCCTTGGCTTACCCAAATGGCAGCCTCAGAGCTCTTTCACCTTGGGGTCACAGTGGAATAAAATCAAGGCCACTTGTTACACAAGCGGTGTGTCTGGCAGGCAAGCAGGCTGCCAGTGGCTACGGGAGGGTGGCATATACGGAGGGGACACACTAAGCAAGAAAGGGCACTATCCATTCCCCCAGTGGGCCAGAGCTGGCACTGCCAGACTTTGTGCTCTTAGTCATACTCATGCGCAACTGAAAATTTATGAATCACTTCTGAAATTTTTCACTGAAACTTTTTGTATCATGATTGGCCACGCGTAAATGAAACCAAGAAGAAAGAAAACCAGGGATGGGGCAGACTTCTGTGCAATGGACAGCAAATGCGTCAGTACCAACTGCCTGCTGCCCGGCACTTACTGTTTTCTAATAGTCTGAGGATGCTTTGTTGAGCTCTCTGCTCCCATCAGGGCCCTGGTGGCCCTCGGCTTTCCATGGGGAGGGGATCTATATATTTGGAAGTGAAAAGCATATAGAGCAAAACACGGCCCCTGCCCCAGCTACGGCCTCAGCCCGGGTTTTACAGCAGTAATTGACCTATTCCTGGGGCTAAAGTAGATGTTGTGAGAAAAGACTTTCCGTCTCAGTCTCTTTTCTGCTGCTGTGGCAGAATACCTGAGACCGAGTTATTTATAAAGGATAGAAATTCAGGACGATGAAGGTGCTGGTGTGTGCTGGTGTGTAGTTGGGTCTCCTTGTTCTGTTCCCACACAGTGAAATAGCAGGAGAAATGTGACCCACTCCAGCAGTCCTTTTCCGTGGTGGCATCAATCCAGCACAGAGACAGAGCACTCACCACCAAAACATCTTCTGGCAGGCACCCCCTCCTACCACCGCACTGAGAATCAAGTTTCCAACAGGGAGACTTTGGGGACACATCCCTACCCTAGCAGGGCTCTTCCACGCATCCAATCACAGGGTGCGCGAGGACTGGGTGTGGCCAGTGAGGCAGGTTGACCTTAAGAACTCAGGCCATGGTGCAGTCCTCCATTCTCTCTGCGGACTGCTCTATTTTGTTGAGGGAAACCCCAAAAGCTTTATCAAAATGGCAGCGGGTAACACTTTGCTGTGCTCCCCAGGGGAGAAACAGCTCTTGCCGTGTGTGTGGGTGCTGTACGTACCCGGAATGGGCGAGGGCGGCCTGGCCTCTCCGGTGTGCATGTGTGGAGGACACAGCCACGGCAGCATAGTTAGGCGCCCACACCTCAGTGCCCCTGACAGGTCTTGCCTATGTGACATTGGGTGGGCCTCTTGGGTCCTCTCAGCCACACCGGCCGGTGGCACTGGGGACACTTTGGGGGGAAGCGAGGCGGGGCCCTTCTCCCTTCATGCTGAGCAGCACGCAGTGGAGTTTCCACTTTTTATCATGTTCTTATCCTTCCATCTGAGGACACCTCTTTATGTAGAATTAGTCACACATTTTACATTAACTCAGATTTGGCTCATTCATCAGAATGAACCAGTTGATATGGAGACATATGGAGCTGGCAGGTAACATTGTGCAGCCTGGTAATTAAAACGATAATCATTTGGAATATTTGCCAAAGGTCTAAATCTAAGTTCGCCCAAGAGGCCACGAGTCAACGCCCTTTTTACGATGTTCCCCAGCACCCACAGCTGCGTGGCATTTAAGCTTTGACAGCTTGTCTATAGGAAACCCCACTGCTGAGGGATTTATAGCTCAACCATAAAAATCCACTCTAAGCTTAAGGTTGGCATGCAAGAACTCCACACAGGAGTGAATTAATTAATGAATTTGTCCTTTCATCAACTTGACTGACACCTGAAAACGTACCCTCTTGAGAAGTGATCTCAACAGATCTCATAAAGCGAAAAACTTTAGCCCTGGCCAGCACTGAAACAGGAGTGTTCACAAAAATTGCTCACCCGTAGAAAAACACGCGGGAACTCAGGCCTCTTAGGGCCCAAGTAGAGCTGCCAAGGCAGCGGGTAGAGATGGGAGCGTGCGGGGTCCTCTCGCCGCATCCTGGCTCGATGCCACCTTGGACTTTTTTCTCCATCGGGCTGGATCTGTGGGTGGAAACAGAATTTTTTCTACAATCTCTGCCTTTTCCTGCGTTGGGCCCTGGGTTTTCTCCAGACACTCCCTGCAGCCTGTTTTCTACCTCTCCCTCAGGGGCTCATGTGCAAGTCCGCAACAGGCACTTTAGCAAATGGCCTGTGTGTCCCTGAGCCTGCAGTGCCCTGGTGCCGTTTCCCAGCTTGTCATCAGCGGTGGTGAAAATCTGGACCTGGCCTGTGAAGCAGCAGAGGGTGGCCCTACCCCACAGCTCAGTGTGGCTGCCGTCGGAGCCGGGTGCTGGAGTTGAGTCATCCTGCATTGCACGTGCCGTGCACAGGCCTGCTGTGTCTTTGTAGCATGGCGAAGTCAGAGCGCTTCCCTGAGTCGTCTAGCTGCCCTTTGTGACATGAGGATTGGCCAGCCCCAAGGCCACAGTCCTAAGATTGCCCAGCTTCCCACTGCAAAGCCATTTGGGATGGGTTGTAGAAGATGCGGGACTAGGTCATCAAGTAGCCGAACCAAGGGAGGGCATGAAAGGATGGAGAGAGAAACTCGGCACAAGCGCTCGGGTATTTGGTGGTTAGTGGGGCCCATGGCGAGGCAAAGGTCCAGGCCAGCACTCGTGGCGTGTAGAGATCTGTCAGACCGAGTGCTATGGCTATGTCCTGACATTGAGAGGGACACTGTGAGACCCCAGCTGTTTGTTTTCTGAAGGAATTTGCTTGTTCACACCCATATCCTCTTCCTACTGTGTGGTGCCACTTCAGAGACACAATTCATTTAAGGGACTAGGCTTGTTTGAAAATCATTTGAAGGACTGTGAAAAGAAAGTTTCCATCACTGGGTAATCTTCAACCTTCTCTGTCATGCGTTGGCCATTAACTACGTGCGGCATCAGTTGCCTGACCTGAAAGGACACTAAACACCCACCAGCAGTACTGACCTCAGTCAGAAGCCCCAGGCTCCTGCGCGCTGCCTGTTAGACCACCACCACCACGAGGGTGGGAGGCGCTGTGCTTATCTTTTTCCCTAGTGGAAAATAACCGATCTTTTTGCTAATGAAATTCGCTTTCAGTTAGTGTATACCAAGAGATAACGGCCCCTATGCTTTGTGCTTTGGTGACAAAAAAAAGACTCTAAATTTAAAGAAACAAAAATGAAACCCAGAACCACTTCTCCCAGATACAGAACAAATGAGAAGCATTCAAGGAACCAAGAAGACTTCCTTTTAAGAAACCCTAAAATCTTACAAGCGATACATAGGCATTAAATATGAGCTTGTTTTCCACAGGCTCTTTGTTACTCCTTAGTTTTCCTCATTTACCTCTTGGCTGGGGTGGAGGCTGTTGGCAATTTAGTTTTTCAGTCCTGGGGATTGAACCCAGGGTCTTCTACTTGCTAGGCAAGTGCGAAGAGGGGAGAGCTGAGAACCCAGGCTCAGATGGACACTGACCCCTGGCCTCAGAGAGTGACCTGGGCACGAGCTCCTAGCTCCCAAGGTAGAACTGTATCTGCACCGGGGGCCTGGGCTGCGGAACCACGGTGAGTGCTGTGGGAACCTGGTTGGTTGTAACTGAGGCCCTGTCTCCCCTCTCTACCGCGACCTAGCCACCCAGCCAGAGATTCTACCCACTCTTTACAATCAGTGTTTTCTAGTCCTGGCTTCTCGAGGGCTTGTGCAGCTCCTAGTTCTGAGCCTCTGCCCGGGCCTGTGGGGACAGGAGGCTGTGCTGGCCCTCTGCTCCCATGTTTGCTACTTCTGGGTCTCCGTAGCCTTTTCCTCTCTGCCGGTGAGATGCAGTGCCAGCCTCCTGTTGCTGGCTCTGCTTCTCCAACCTGCTGCTCTCACCACGGGATGCGGGGACATCAAGAATCATCCTCCCTCTGCTTCCTCTGTGCATCTTAAACCTAACGAATTAGCCAACCGGATTAGTTTCCTCAAGGTGAGAAAATCCAGAGGCACAAGAAAAAATTCAGCTGGCGCTTGGCACATTTGCCTTGCGCTAAGTTTAGGTTCCACCGCTGAGTAGGAGAGGTGGGTGTGGAGAAGACAGTCAGGTGGAAGCACAGGAGGCTGCCCGCACCTGAGAGTACCGAAGTTTAAGGAGGAAGCGGCTGGAGAGATGGCACAGTGATGCGCAGTGGGAAGGAACCCAGCGGCGGGCCCTGAGCACTCCTAGAGGCCAGTGGGCCCTTTCCTGGGGGAGAGACTGCGTCCAGCCCTGCCCCTCCCCCAGGGCAAGGCCGGGCCATGGCCCACTTCCTTTGACTAAATCTGTTTCTACAACTTGTTTTTGCATTAACTCTCCAAAACAGGAAGGCCTACAGTGTACCGGCTCTTTGATGACACTGACGTTTGCCATTTTTATTGTATGCCTGTGATGACAGGTATTCGGTTAAGAAAAGCGTGCGCACACATAGACTCGCACTCCAGCCAGCCCTCCTCCCGAGGCTTGCCCTCCATGAAGATTTAGACTCCTGCCTGCCTTCCTCACCCTTCTGCTCCCTCCTCACCAAGCCCTGGCAGCCACTCGCTAGGAGTCCTAGAGGGAGCCGAGTGGAAAGAGGCCAACTCAGGATGACTCCCACAGGTGGCCCTGCTCCCACATTTGTGTGCGCAACGTGGTCTCCTCCAGGGGCTCCCTGTCCACATGTGGAGACCCTAAAGTCAGGCAGAGCCGGTATGTAACATTTCTACACAGAATGAGCAAATATTTGGAAGTTTAAGTACTGTTTCCCATAATACTTGTGGGCACTGCTGTGGACTGAACTGCCCACACACTCCTCGGGTTTCTATATTGGAATCTTTATCCCCCGGATTTCACAATGTCCATGGTAAGACAAGGTCACTAGGGTTGGCCCTCATGCAGCATTAAGGTGCCCTTATAGGACAGGACGAGATCAGGACCCAGGACCCAGGACCCAGAGGGATGGCCACGTAAGGACAGGGAAAAGTGCTGTCTTTAGACTCAGGGGAAAGGCGTCAGGAGGGACCAGCCCATTACAGTTTGGGTCTGGAATGTCCTCACGGCCTCATGAATTCAGATGTTGTGGAGCATGTGTGGAACCATGTGCCGTTAAGAGGGGTCTGGGCTCCGCGTGGAGTGACAACGCCCCTGTACCTGGCTGCGGGTTTTCAATGGTTGGGAATAGCCTCGTTCATCCACTTGTTTCCTCTACAAGATCACCTTTGTTTCTGAGACAGCGTCAGTGTTGGTGAGAGTAGAGGGGCATCAAGCAGGAATACCGTGGCCAGCCCATCTACGCCCAGGGAGCTATCTACAGCTCCTTCCTCTACGAAGCTGGGCTCTGTCCTTCATGTGACGCTGCGTGGAAAATAAAAGCCTGATGCCCAGTCTTCTGCGCCAAGGGACGGTCTCTTAAGATGTTGACAGGCTTCGCATGCCTTTGAGTTAGAGGTTCTGCTGGGCCCCAGCTAACCCTGCCCAAGCGCACCTTTTCTCAACCCTGAACGGCACCCACGATGTGCGCCTAGACAGACATGGATGTCCTCTCTGCTCCTCTTTTCCTTCCTTCCTTCCTTCCTTCCTTCCTTCCTTCCTTCCATTCCTCCTTCCTTCCTTCCTTCCATCTTCTTGGTTCTAAGAGAACAACCCTTCTCAGCACCAGGTAGGAATGGTCAAGGGTCACGCCTGCCTCCTGGAGACCCCAACTTGTCATTTCTGAAGGGTTGGGTGCCCTGTGGCACCCTGTCCTCAGCAGGTCCTAGAAACTTCCTTACCTGCCACTCTATCAGAACCTAGGGGCATCTGTCTGGCAGGGCTGCTGATGTCTGGGACGGATTCATTTGCCACCTGTGTATATAGAAGTTTTGTACATGACCTAGGTGCTTACCTTCAAGTTCGAGTTAAATATACTCTATTTAATTCTTTTTCTCAATCATTTCATAAAAAAAATGAAAGCAAATTGTCCCCACAAATTATTTCTCTCTGGCTAATTATGAGTGAAAGTTACTAACAAAACAAGAGTATGGCTTTGAAAATGACAACTATCTTGAAAACAATAATTTTACTAAACTGTTCCTAAGGATTTTTAAAATAGCACTGCGTCACTGTCTTTATTTGCAAGTTTTCTTTCCATGTAGATTTATAATCAGTTGAAGTATGTCACATAAATAAAATAAATTCATGTCTGGGATCTGCCTCCCATAATCCATTAGTCTAAGAAATTGTCCTAAAAGCAGCATGTCATTATTTTGGAGTTAAACAGTTAAACGTTTTTATACAGGAACATCAAAACCATATATGCTTCAAACACCAAACCTTTTTTTTTTAATGGCTTTCAGATAAAACAATTTATTTATGCAATTAACAACAACATGCAATTTCTAATAATTAGCAGATAATAGTTATCTGCAAAGTACTTTATAAAATTGCCTTTGAACTGCGTTCGTTCTGTGGGGAATCACTGAAAATTGCACTATAAAATTACCAGAAAATGTACTGCATTAACACGAATTTTCTGTGTTCAGTTTCTCTTCAAATTTATGGGCTTGAATATTTGTAAACATTTGGTTTCATAGACAGAAACCCCATCACCTCACCTCTGTAAAAGGGAAAAAAACCCCACATTTTAGCACATTTTGTTGTTAATTTTCTTTATTTCAACTTTGCTTTTTTTTTTCCTTTTTTCCCTCTCCAGTAACAAGGACATTATTTTGTTATTATTTCTTCTTTGAGAATTAAAAAAATTACTAATATACCATTTTTATTGGTATACATCAGTTCTTTCTAATTGGCTTTTATAAACAATATTATACATTCAGCAATTGTAAAACATTCCTATTAAACTGAACTGTCTTTGAAGAAGGAACAATAGAAAACATTAAAGAAATATGTTAACGGTGTCAAGAGGACGTGGGGGACAAACAGCAGGTATTTTGGGCCCCTTCCTCATTCTGGAAAAGACATCCGATGGTATGAACTCTCGAGGTCTTCGCGTGTGGGAAAGTTATTGTCCAGGTACACGGTTGTCTTGCCCATGACAAAACCTTGTCTCCCCGAGTCCCGCAACAGCACAGTTCAAAACGCCAGTCTAGGCTTGCGTCTCGCTCAGATGGCAGGACAGCTTCAGGAACGCTCGTCCCCAGGGCCTGTGGCCCGGTGGCCCGGATCTCTGCAGGCAAAGAGTGCCTCAAGGGGCTTTTTCTTCGGCCGCAACAGGGAAGAGGGACGCACTCTCCTCCTCTATCTTAGTTGTGGAATCCGGGTGCTCGGTGCCAGGCTGGGCCTGGAGCAGGAGTGGCTGCTCTTGTGTGCCAAGGCAATCTGCTGGCTTACAGCAGGAAAATAATGGAAACCTGTCAATTTGTAAATAATGGAAAAATCCCGTAAATAAAGGGAACCTGGGCCTTATTAGCAGAGGTCCCCAAGCTGGCTCCCTCTCTGGTGGGTGGTGTGGGGGCACGGGCAGAGGAAGGGCAAAGGCTGTTTGCCTTCTCGTTTCTTTAGAAGAAGAGTAGGGATGGGAACTTGCTCCTTGCTCTGAGTTCTGGACTTTTCAGGGGCACAGCCTCACAGGAGGGCGGTGCCTACCTCGAGCAGCTTGCAGTCCCAGACACATGAGCTTCTGGGGTGATCTCCCTGCCTGGAGGGTGAGGACTGGTCTCAGGTCATAAGGTGAGGAAAAGCAGCGGGTTATCTCATGCTCGGATGAGTAAAAGCACACCCTGAGTGCCAGGGTGCCCCTCCCCGAAGCATGCCCGGAGTCTGCGGGGTCTCAGGGAGATGCCACCTGGAGAGCGGCTGCAGGCCACTGTGTGTCTGAACCGTGCCATTTCTCATTCCTATGGACAGACTCCCGAGGACCCACCGCGTGGTGGGTCTTTGGTGGCCACTAGGCATGGTTTGTCATCTGGTATCCCAGGCAAGACACCAGCAGGACGATCAAGTGAGGCTGATGCCTGCTCCTCCAACTCTCTGCCGGCCTAGGGCCCTGGTGAGCCTCTTCTCTCGACCGACCCTCTGGTGACAGGTTAAAACATGTCTCCCCAGGTCCTTGTATACGCATAACTTCAAACTGTGATCTCATTTGTAAATAGAAACGTAGCAGATGTAATTAGTTAAGGTGGGACCATATCAGAGTAAGGTGAGCCCTATTTCACTGATTGGTGTCCTTACAGGAGGACAACAAAGCCACACACGCGCGTGCGCACATGCACGCACACACACACACACACACAGACACACATACATTTCACCCCTTCTCCCCCCCCACACACACAGAGGGAGAAGGCACATGATCACGAAAGGGCAGATGGGAAGGACGTGGCCACAAGCCAGGGAGGCCACTGACTGCTAGTAAAGCACCAGAACCTGGAGAAGGCAGGAGTGATCCTTCCCTAGAGCCCTGGGGGGTGGGGGGGGGGGTGGCCTTGCTGACACCTGCATGTGAGACTTCTGGCCACCAGAACTGTGAGACGCTGAGCACCTCTTGCTTTGGTCACGATATTCATGTCAGGTGTGTTCAGGACCCCTCAGTGGGGTCTGTCACATAGTGGAAACAGAGAGAAGCCCTGGTAGCCACATACCTGCACTTGCTGGCCCTCCCACAGAGCCGCTCAGACCCTTAAGCTGTTCCCACTCCCGATTCCACGTGCTCCTCCCAGAAGCACTGGCTGGGTGGGTCACGGAAGCCGGCTTCACCTCCAGCTCCATGGCAGGGATGAGATCTGCGCTCCCATCCGGGTCCTCAGAGAGCAATGCGAGAATGGCCGTTTGCTGACTTCACCAAGTGCTAAGTGGCAGCCTCACGCACCATTCCTGGCCCAAACCTCTCACCATCAGATCATAAGCACCACACGTGGGCTTTGCTGAGGACCCAGTAATTGACGGATGGTTTGGGTTTGGGCTTTGAGTTTTATATGTAGTCGGTAGGATCAACGACCTGAGGTCGAGCCTCTGAAGAAGCGTGCAAGGCTCGGTCACAGGAGGAGTTCCCCTGCAGAGCCACATGCCTGCCAGTCTGCCCAGCACACGCCAGGCGTCTCTAAGGGCCCAGCTGTTCCCACAAGCTCAGCGCGTCCCTGCTCAGGGTCCTGTGGGGTTTCTGGGCCATGGTGGAAACAGCTGGAGATGACAGCTTTCTGAACTGCCCTGAAATGGGTGGGGCAACAAGTCACAAGTTGGGAAACATTCTATGTCATATCGAGGAAGAAAAGGTAATCTGTCTTTAGTTTTGCACTTCACGCATGTTGCGCAAACATGTAAATATTTTGGAAATGCCTTTCCCTTTCCATGTTGCATAACTTCCTGGAGATTTGTCCTCACGGAAGCATGCCCACCCTCTGGATTGTTGAGAAAACGTTCCGAGCCGACCTGGAGACACATGTAAGCATTCCCGCTGTCTCAGGCTGACCTCCCAGAGCCCGCCTATGTATCCACCCCTCCCTTTCCCCACTTCAGAAAGTAAACTCCTGGATTAATAGCAATAAACAGCATAGCAATTGGAATTTCAAGTGCCTCTGAGGAGACAAACTGCTCTGTAATTATAAAATTTATTTTATAAATTCTTTTAATTTGTGAAGTGCTCAAAGATTTATGATCATGCTTAAATCTCCAGTTGTCATTTGCTAGCGTCAGTCACAGTCAAATGCTACGTGTTTTGTAGGTACTTAACAGTGATGAGCTTTGGCGACGCGATCATTCGGTAAATTGGTCCATCAGCAAAAGTATTCTGCCAATGGGTGCTCAGAGATGTGTTTGCATCTGCGAATTGGTTTATCAATGAATTGCTATTCCCCAAATTGATTTAGGGCAAATTAATCTTTGATGAATTGACCTAAAGTCCAGTCTTTCACTAGAATTTTTTAATTAAACTTTTTGTTTTGAGATAATTGTGGATTTGCATGCAATTGTAAGAAATAATGTGGAGAGAACCCTTGTACCCTTCACCTGGTCTGCTCAATGATAACATGTTGCAAAACCGTGGGCTGACGTGACAACCATGACAGGCGTGGCTGAGACAGCCCAGTGGCAAAATACTCACCCCACAGCACCCTCCTGCCACCCTTGAGGGCCACGCTGCGTTTCCAGTCCCCCCTGCCCACACCTAGCCCCTGCCGTCCACTGATAGCTAGCCCAGTTCTGTAGTCCTTGCGCTTTGATCACGTTGCACAAACGCAAACACAGACTGTAAGTATTTCGGAGGTACCTTTTCCCGTCAGCATAGCTTCCGGCGGTTCGTCCACGCGGAGGTGTGCCCGCCCTCTTCACGGGTGTGCGTGCTGCACTTTGTTTACTGATGAACATCTGAGCCGGTTCCAGGTTTTGCTTATTTTTCTGTTAAAGCTCCTGCACGGGCATCGGTATGGGCAGCTGTTCCTCTCCCCGGGAGGAAAGTGCGAGAGTGCAACTGCGAGGCTGCGTAGTTGTTTCCTGATTAGTTTTGGAGGAGGGAGAGCTGGGGCGACACTTCACCCCACAGTCACAAGTCGTCCTGTTCCTGTACCTTCTCACCGGCGTTTGGTGCTATTTCTGATCTTGTGTGAGACGCTTTGGAATCCGGGTAGGGACATGTCACAACGGTCTACTCTGGCGAAATGGTAGCGGACCACGGTGCTGCACTTTTTTGCCATCTGTGTGTCTTCTTCAGCAGAGTCTGTCTGTAGATTTTTGTCCACCTCATGAGTGCGCGTGTCTGCCCCTCCACCAACACTGCGCAGCCCAAATCACGGTAGCGTGACTGAATTTCAACTTGATTATCCCTTACCCTTTATTCTTCTTACAAATCTATTTTCGTTCTTTGAGGGCTACGCCTTTTCACTTAAGTTTTAGCATAAGCTTGTTCATGTCAACAAAAAATTTGCTTAGATTTTTTTTGACACAAATTTTATTTATTCCATGGACCAGTTTGAGAGGAATGTCTTCACTATGCTAGGTCTTCCAACCCGTGAACGTGCTATGTCTTCTCCCCTTAATCACATTGTTGAGTTCTTTAATCAGCATATTTAATTTTTAGCCTACAGACGTGGTATAATCATCTGTTAATATCTAAGTCCATATTTTTGCCACAATTTTAAATGTGCTCTTAATTTTAATTTCCATATATTCATTGTTAGTATATAGGCAATGTGGTTTCCATAAACTGGCCTTCCTTCCTGCAGTCTGAACTCTTTCATTCATTCAAGGAAGTTTTTTTTTTTCATAGATCCTTGAGACCCTTTGGAGGGACACGCATATCATCTGCAAGTAGGCCGATTTCATTACTTCATTTTAAATCTGAATGTCTAAACCAAAACAGCCAGTCGGTTAGGAAGGCTAGCGAGATACCGAGTGGGAGAGCTGAACTTTCTCTCGATCCCAGGCTGAGAGCCCTAATTCCGCGTTACGCGGGTCGCTGGCTGCACAGGCTGGAAATCCTGCTTGCCGTCTCTGATTTGTCCCCTCTGTACCCAAGGTCCAGAGGGTTTTTCTTTTTGATCGTGAGCGCCTGCTGGACTTTGTCAAATTGTTCCTCTGCACTAGGTGATAGGATCAGTGGGCTTGTTATTTATTTATTTATTTATTTATTTATTTATTTATTTTTAGACAGATTCTCACTCTGTACCCCAGGCTGGTCCTGAATTCACCATGGAGCCCCACCCACGCTGGCCTTGGACTCACTACAATCCTCCTGCCTCAGTCCCTGAGTGCTGGAATTACAGGTGTATGCCACCGTGCCCGGATTTATGTGGTGCTGGGGAATTGAACTCAGGGCCCTGCACTTGCAAAGCAAGAATTTGAACTGCTGTGCCATTTCTCCACCCCATAGTGAGATCAGAACAAGCCTGGGCTACAGAGTGAGACCCTGTCTCAAAAAAAAAAAAAAAAAAACATCACTCATTGGCATGGTAGCTCACATTTGTAATCCTAACACTCTAGGAGGTTGAGGCAGGAAGATCATGAGTTTGATTCCAGTCTGGGCAATTAATCAACTTACCAAGACCCTGTCTTAAAATAAAACATAAAGAGCTGACTGGGAATGTAGTTCAGGACCAAGTCCCCAAGTTTAACCGTCACCACTGCCCCCCAAAATTCACGTTGCCACCCGAAGATAGTGAAAGTTGCCAAGGAACAAAAACACGCTATCAATCGTCTCTGCATTGGGTTAAATGTTGCTTCCCTTCTCCACCTTAGGCTCACTGACAAGTGGAAGAACACTGCTTGTTTCAAAAGCCTTTGCCGCTCCCCCTCCACGGACCTGGCTTCTGAGGACTGCTGTGTCTCCCTTGAATACTGGGGTCTGATATAGCTCCCTCCACCTGCTTCCTGGTTATTAGGACACACCCCACATAGTGGAACGAATGGGCTCTCTCTCCAGCGGGCAATACTTGGAATCTGTGAAAACTGAAGAAGCACCTGTCTCTATCATTGCCCAATAAAGTGGCCTGCCACTTTTTTCCCCATAATCCTGACGTAGTTGCTGACTAGTGACTATTGCACGTTAAAGTATTTCCAGTGATAGAACTTAAGTCACAAAAATGGAGAAATGCAGAATATGCTGGTGGAGAAGAGGGTGTAGAACAACATGACCCAGGTTTATTTTCTTAAGTAAAAAGTAGAAGATCAGGTCTGGGACTTTGGGATGCCTTCTGATCGCGTTGCGTGTGCTCCGCTGCTGGATGACGTGCTGGGGAGGCCCCGTGGATACAAAGCCTGGATTCCTCTCAGGACCGCCTTCCTGCCGCACCGAGCTGGGGAAACGGGGGCCGGAAGCAGGAGCTGGGGGCAGCTGCTCCTTCACAGAGAATTCGGGTTCTGCATACCTTATTTCACCTCGTAGAAGTTTTGCCCTTATCTTTAAATATACACCTGCACACGCCACAAACACAAGCACATTATTTTAAGATTGAATGCATGCACACCGATTTTCACGGTTAGACTAAAATTATCTTCACTTAATGTGAATGTTGGCATTCCCCTCAAACATGTGACACAGCAGCACGCACCCGCAGAGGACGGAGGCTCACCGGGAGTGGCTGCGCGTCCCAGAGCAGGCCTGGGGAGCGCGGGAGAGCGCTGCCCCTCAGGACCACGGGGGCTTGGCCTGGCGGGAAAGTGCGATTGAGTGGATTGAGCTTGGCGGTACCGGTGGGAAGGGCTGTAAGCGGCCCCCAGCTCAAAGGGAAAGAGCCCAACAAGGCGGGACTAATGCGACCAAAAAGAGAATAGAATGAAAAGAACGCGACGCTGGCAGAGACACAAAGGAAGAGGAGCTGAGAGAAAGCGCGTCGTGCAGGCGCAGGGGGGACTGACGCGCCTTTTGCAACTTTCCTCCTGAATGCCAGTGAGGCTGGTGGACTTGCAGCGCCAAGGAGCACGGTGGCAGGCCGCCTCCGGCTTCCTTGTCATTTGGGACCCGACACTGGGCCTGAGAGGCAGTAAGCAGGAAGGGCCCCAGGTTGTTGTGTCTGCCATGGCGCGTGGTACAGGTGAGGAATGGCCTAACTGAGAAGCTGCTGGCTGCTTTCTTCCTCTGACCTGGACGTGAACGCTGAAGCCGGCTTCCAGCACACTCTGGGAACGTCCCGGCACGGGTGGGGTGGGGGGCAGTGGCAGAGCTCGTCAGGTGGTGCGTTTCTTTTGCGATGCTTCATTGCACGGCTGTGAGGGCAATTGTTTCAGCCCGTCGGGAAGCACACATCCTTTCTACATGTCCCAGAGAAGACAGATTATTTGGAGTATTTTTCTCCTAAGTCATTTTGCAGAGCCAAAATGTCTGATTACAAAATACAAAAGAAAAAAAACCCCACACCCAACAAAGGAATTCATAGACTCATTCACGGACTGAAAAAACCTAACCAGAATAGAGTAGCAATCTACTCTGATTCGGTTTTATTTCAGAAATAACAATTGTTCAAAAAGAAGCCAGTTAACGTGATTTAACATCAAAAATTAAGACCGAAAAGCGTATCATCTCAGCAGAAGTCACCCCAACTCAGCGCTCGTTATTGAGTCCTGGTCAACTAGAATGACACCTGGAGGCAGAAGGACACTAGCAACAGGTGCAGCAGCCCTTGCGCACTTCCGCGCACGGTGGCGGCATCAGGACCTGTTCCAGCCTCGGCACGGTTGGCCTTGAGGGTGGCGCGCTGTTCAGTAGCAGCGTGCCCTGGGCGCACAACCTGATGCCAGCAGCAGTCCCTGCCTCAGATACTGCTGGCCTCCCCCACGGACACAGTCACTCCAGGGCAGGCCCCTGCTGTAGGGCTGCAGAGGCGGAAACCCCACCACCAGAACGTAGCTAGTGTGCCTGACAAACTAACCTCAGTGTTGCTGCATTTTTAATGCATCTAGAGGTGAGCAGCCACACATGGCTTGACTTTGGAAGACTCAGATTCGTGATGTTTGACCTTGTAGCCCCCTTCTGGAGAATCGTATCAAAACACCTTTTAGAGGAATTGCCAAAGGTGTTTGTGCACAACACTGTGCTTTGTATTAAGGAAAAAGTAAGAATAATTCAAAGCATGGAGATAGGAGCTAGTGTAATTGTCACTAGAATCAGCTTGTCACGTTCAGTCCAGGCAGGAACTCCCTGCGGTTTCCTTTGGTTGCTTTATTGGCGTGAGCAACACCATAAGGCAGGGGCTTTCCTTTTGGGCAGTCATGGACTTGGCTCGAGAGAGACAATTTGTATTAATTTTATGTCTTTGCATTACTAACCTCCTTTGCCCAGAATGGCAAAGCATCCAACTGTGTAAACAGTATTGCATATTTTTAATGTGTTCCCTTTTGTTTAAACCATTCCTCATTACAGCAGATGAATCAAAAGTCAACCGAGTTTTGAGTGAGAACAAGGGAAACAGCGGAGAGAAAGGGTTGCTTCACATCCTCCCAGGAAGCAACTTCGCAGTCCAAGAACAAACGCTGTTTGATAAGCACTCAAATGTAACGAGAAACTTATTGACTCAGCTGACGGTTCCTGGAGAGGGACCCCTGTGCCCGGGGACTTCCGAGGTTCCGGATTCCGAGGTCCTCCTCTGGGACTCATTGCCCATTTCCGAGTTGCACGTCACCCTCTCACTCCTCTATCTTCCCTCGGAAGAGACAGAAAATAGTGCAGAGCTGACTGTCTCCTGGGCTTGGAAGACCCGGCTCAGTGTCCTCAACACCCCAGTGCCACCTGGCACTGCAGTCATCTAGCCACTCCAGTGTGCTCTGTCTTAGGAGTGGCAGCACTCTCCCAAGACTCAAGTACCACCCTCTTTTAAGAAAGACCATAATCAGCTTCGGCCCCCTCTGTCCCCCACCTGCAGTTTCTCCCCAGTCTGTGGATAGTGGACAGCAGCGGCCGTGGCACAGCAACTGAGCTCAGGACCTCAGGCACAGAAACCTCTTCCCAGAGTAACATGACTTTAACTCTACATGTAACATGATCTACCACTTGCGGTGGTACAGTGTGTTCTAGAGCTAGGGGCAAATTCTGAGGGGGTGCTTCCCTGACAGGGACGGGCAAGGGGAAGCTGTGACGGTGGCCCAGGTCAAGCCACCATGTACATTTCCAAATCTACAGAGCTGGCTTGGCCTTGGAGATGTCTTAGTGATCTCAGAAATTGCTTCAAGGAGTATTAGTCTGTTTAGTCACGTTATTGTTCATATATTTGGGCAAACAAATTAGGTTTTCAGCTGTGTGCTTTTAACTACTCTTAGGTGATCTGAATCAAGCGTTCAGTCCTGCCAAGCAGCTGTCCCTTATTTCATGACACACTATGTTCTGTGTGGGTTTCTCACATGCCCTCCCCTTTTTACTCATTCTCTCCTTACAATTCTTCCTCTTCCTCCTCCTCCTCCTCCTCCTCCTTCTTCTTCATCCTTTGAGCCTCACGTTCTCTACCTGATCATTACAAACAGGTGTCCACGTGGGGCGTCTCAAAGAAGACATTTTGCAATGCAGCGAGTTATTGAGTTCTTGCTTGGGCAGATTTGCTCCTGAGACACGTATGACCTGCTCTACCGGGGTGGAAGTGTAATGTACCGCCCATCCCACACGAAGTCACATTCATAGATACAACTTTTTCTGTGCGCGCAGACTTGCTTGACTTGCAGAGAGTAGAAGTTCTGTGAGTCTCGTCAGCTCAACGCTTGTCCATTGAGATGGCTGTTGGGACGTTATTAAAATAGGATAGACCTGATTTCTTTTTAAAAAGCACTCTATGGGACTTGCAATTTTTTGATAGCAGGTTAGACATTTTTAAAATGTCAAAATAAAAGCAGGGATATCACTATAGGTTTGGGAGTGAAAATTACAATGAAAGCTCAGATGAATTGCTAGATACAGCTTCACTCTCCTCTGATAAGAGATTGAGAGGAATTATTTTAAAAGAACTATTTCTTATTCAATTTTGAGTGCCTAAACCAGTGCCTAGCAACACTGGTATGAGGTAGCCATATTGCTTTCTTGTCGCACCCAGGTAAACATTGTTTTCTTAAATACCTTTTGAAAAATTAACACATATTAAATTTTATTTTCCGCCAAATTTCTTGAGACAACTTAAAGACATTAAGACATGTTTTAAATTTTCTGAATAATTTTCCTGCGCATCTGGAGAGGTGCTTGCTCCCCAACTCACTCAACTGTAAGTCTTGAGTGCCTCCTTTCTCTCCGCCAGATGTTTCTCCTGTTCCTTTCCACCCTCTTTGTCCACGTGACCGTCTTGAAAACAGTCGCTTCGCTTTGGAGAGATCTTTCCTCCTTTATTTGTGCCCTTTAGACACTCACATAACTTTCTTCCGTAAGTCTCTCATCCTTTCTAGATTGCTCTTTTTCTTTACTTTTAACGTGTAATTCAGTTAACAGAACAATTCATGTCACTGCTGGCAGTCTCAGTGAGGACCGCAAGGAAGGCAGGGAGGAAGGCATGATGACCTGGGTCGCTGCTGCTGGCGGGTTAGAAGACAGAGGTCGTGGGAAGACCCGCGAGGGTGGAAAGCAAGACTCCGTCTCACGGGGCAGAGCCGGGCTGGACCAGGGTGAGCCATCGGACGCTTCCCTCAGCTACCCGACACGCTGGCCCATCACCTCTGTGTGCCAGCCTTCAAGGGCGATGGGGAAAGGCGAGGTGGCTGCCTCCTGGGGCTCACGGGCTGCTCCGTGAAAAGCAGTGGGTCTCATTGCCAGTCAGACCACGTTTCAGTAGCATATGTAAAAGAAGTCAGATGCTGTGTTTTTGAGAAACCACATAGTTGAGTCAAACTTACGAGGTTCTCCCACATCCACGTGGAACGTACTTTTAGAAGTCCACTCATTATGCTCGAGTGAGAAAAGTTAATGATTATTGAGGTTAAAACGAATTATCTACTTAGTTTTAAATGTCCTTAGGAGATGAAAGAACAGGAAACTGCGCTTCTTTGGTGCGTTAAACATTTCACTTCATTGTCTTACAGGTAGCTATTTCTAACGCAAAATGTGTGAAGGCGCAGCTGTGGAGTGTTTGGGTGGAGGTCTTTGTTTTCACTTTTGTCATTTTTTACCTTGAATTCTGAAACCTGGGACCTGACGTGAGCTGCATAAAATGTTGACTTTGTTTTTCTGTTTATTTGGGAATTGAATCTGGGTCTGGTGGGGCAGGCTGTAATCCCAGCATTCTGGGAGGTGGAGGTGGGAGGACCACAAGCCCATACTGGTCAACTTAGGCACCCGCTGAGACGACGGCTCAAAAAAATGCAGAGAAAAGGAAAAAGGCTGGGGGTGTAGGATGTGGGTCAGCGTGAAGACAGCTCCAGGCTGGGTCCCTAGTACCCTAGTGCCACAAAACCAGAAAATAATTGCATATTCTCAGATGACATTCTGGAGAATGTTTTGAGGAGAATACGTGTTTTGCATTTAGTACTAGGCATATATGCTGTTGCAATGAGTTGGTTTCCAAAATTTGATGAATCCAAGCCAAAATTTATCTTTGAATTGAGATATTTTCTAGAAATCATACATTTGCAAAAAAAGACAAAGATGTCACTACGGAAGGGAGGTGATAGGCAGTGACACACACCACTTGTGTAGTTCTTGATGGGATATGAAGTGATTTTGGTAGCTACTTTCAACTGAGAACTTACCTAAGGTCATGTGCAGAGCACATGTGCTTCGTACTTCATGAGAAGTCAGGCGACTTAGGCGATTAGCCTTCGCCTGTGACGTCAAACCACTTTGCCACAAGAGAAAGCAAAGTAGGGCCACTCTGAGTGGTGGCCACGAGGTCTCCCCAGCGTCCCTCACATCCCCTCACAGAGGCTGATGCCATGGGAGGCGAGAGTCCACTATGCAGAGGCGAGCCTAGAGCGTCCAAATCTGGGGGACACAGCGGCCAAGGGCATGTGTTCCGAGTATTTAGGGGAGTTTCTCATCCCTGATTTTCAGCTCCTAGTCATACACTTTTCCATTTCCCCGTCGTAATATCATTGTATTTCTGGTGTAGATTTCTTGGTTATTTGTGGTTATTCAAGGGTGTTGCTCTTGCCTTTGCTTTTGAAGTGCACGGTTCTCCGGAATAAGGGCACGCAGCAGGAAGTCCACGTATGATGTGTGTGCCAGTGGGCAGAACTATAGACTCCAACTCCCTGTCACACGGGCTAATCATGAGCTGCAGAAAATGCACCCAGAAAAGCGCTAGGCCCCCGTAGTCATGGGGCGGTCAGACACGAGAGCCGTCGTCTCGTTTTTGTCCCTATTCTGCTCCTTGATCTGTAGAGATAATCATTCAGCGTGCTTAAGACAGCTAATTACCAACCTGCTCAGCGCTGCCTCGCACACTAGCTGCCGCTCCAGCTCGCGTGGGTGCAGTGCCAGCTCCCTCTCTGCCAGGTTATTGACATGTGCTCTTGAGATTGCAGGATGCTTTATTGACTTCATAATTATTCTGTGTATGTGGTTAGTTTAGTTTACATCTATGTAGACACTTACTTTATGCTGCTTAAAAGGTAATAAAACTAAATTACGTATGATTCCCCAGGGGTGGGGAGGGTCTTGGAGACAAGTAACGAGCCCCAACGTCTTGACGCTGTCACTTAAAAATTCCCGCGTGCCCCCTCTGCCAGACACGGCAGCAATTAACCCATGCGGCAGCCCCGTGCCCTTTGGGAAGCTGGTGGCATGGCTGCCGGGGAGCGGATCAGCACACAGGAGGCGGAGCCAGGGCGGTAAGAGCAGTGCCACCTGCAGGCACAGCCCGGGGCACAACAGCAGGTGAGACCGGCCGGGGAGAGGCGGAGCCGGCTTCCCAGGCAAGACTTGGGGAGAGGGGGAACGCTCCCCAGGAAGGCAAGGACCGAGAGGCGGGATGGGGGCTGTAGGCGGAAGCACGCTGGACGCCGGCCGGCCAGCAGCCAGCAGCGGCACGGGGGCTCTGCAGTCAGCCAGGGGGACGTAAGGATTTTTAAAAAATACAAACATACTTTTGAATTTTATTTAGAACTCTGGTTTAATAGCTATTACCCTTGAAGAAAATTTCAATTGATTTAGAGTCTTGTGTTTTAGAGCCTATGATTCAGATGTCTAAATCAACCTGCTACTTAACGTTCACCATGGTATTATAGATGGCGTTGTTAACGGTCGTCGTCTCTGTCCAGCCTTGCGCGGGACACCTCCCTGCCCTCTCTTCCGAACGTGCTTGGCTGGCGGCACCCCCATCTGTTTCCAGAGGGCGTGACGGCTGCCCTGAGCCAGGATTCCAGCAAGAGAGGCCTTGCCCCGAGTTGCTGCCTGGTCATGAGCTGGCAGAAGGCTTCCCGGGGCAGCCCTACAGCCTCTCCCTCCCTAGAGACTTCACCCTTGCTAGCCCCCCTTTTCAAGACGACCAGCACTTGTATTTCTGGGACCTTCTGAGCAGAAGGCGATAGAACCGAGGACTGGAGGGGAGCAATGTGAGGCTCAGGAGGGGTGGAAGAGGGCCACAGTGCTGGACTTGGAGCTGGGCAGGAGTCCATGGGCTTCCCCAAGGGAAGCGGGCGTGGGGCCTGTTCCAGAACGCAGCAGGGAGGTGGCCTGCCACCACTCTAGGGCGCACCAGGACTGACTGCAGGCGAGGAGAATAGGCCCTCTGACATGAGGGCAGCCCTATTTCATCGACAGTGCTTTTCGTTTTATTGTGCTTCTTAAATTTCCTATCATAAAATATTCTTATGAGAGTGAATCTAATGATTTAATAAAGTAGAAAGAAGACTAATCCTTCAGTCCGAATGTGCCCTGTACTAGCATCTTACTGTACATATCCCAGTCATTTCCAAGCACAGATTTTGCGATGCCTGTACATAGTAATAGCGTCGTGCCCCTCATTGGATTCAACACATGTACACTTCCCCGTGTTACTGGCGGTTTAATGCAGCACCAACCAAAACCATTGTCCGGCAGTGGGCTTGAGTGATACGTGGAGCTTCTTTTCTTGCAGGTTCTTGAGAGGGAGCAAGCGGGCATCATACATATGGGCTTGGGGGGCTCCACACTGTCACGCCTCCCAAAGGGCACCTGGCCTTGGTGAGCCTGAAATTGCTTCTCACGCATGCAATCAAAGTCAATTAAAAATGAGTTGATCTGATAAACTGGAAGTATCTAAACATCAAGAGGGACTTACCTTCTGTTTAGATTTAGATGATGTTAATGGGGGCGGGGCAATAGAAACTCATCAAAACCATCAAATAGAAAGCGTGAGGCCAGCGCTGGGGTTTTATTGCGTCCATTGTTAAGCAAGCTGGGGAGACCTGAGCACTTAGTAAATGAAATTGACGGATCTTAACAACGGAATCGAAGTCTGTGTGGGACAACTAATCAAAGTCCAGTGCAGTGCTGGAATTCCAGTACCACGGCCACAGAGGACCCCGGACGCTGGCACCAAAGTTGGGCTTGAAATCGGAATATTGTCTGTCCTGCTACAATGCATTAGCATTTCTGTAAAGATCAGATTGTCACATACAATGGAGATGAAATAACTGTTAAGTGAAGGTTGTGTAAACACACGAAATTACGTGTTTTGTAGTGAGAATGGATGCATGTGAAACTAATGGGTGCGCGCTGTCCACTGAAGCTTTGCTCAGGGCTGATTGCCCCTTTCTTCCCTTTGGGAAGGAAATGCAGCAACCCAGCCCCCTACATGACTGTGGAAGTACACAGCTTGTGTTTTGAGTTTTACAGACTCGCAACTGGGAGAAGGTCACTTTGCATTTCAGCCTTGATTTGGGCTTTGATTTTTGAATAATATTGGGATAGGTAAGGACTCTGAGACTCCAGGCAAGGGAATGAAAATATTTTGCATGGTGTGAGAATGACAAGAACTTTGGCGGCCAGCGCTAGAAAGCTGGGTTCGTCCTCCAAGATTTGTAAGTTTCATACTCGGTATTCATGGTAGTGGTGCTGGGAGACGGAAGGGACCCAGTGGAGGCACTTAGGTGCTGGGGGCTGCCCTCCGAAGGGATGGAAATGGTTGCCGTGGGCACCCGTGGCGAGCTCTCCCACAGGACGGCTTCTGAAGCAGCAAGCTCTTCTGCCTTGCTCTAGCTTCCTGTCTTGCACTGCGGTCTCCCTCCCTCTCTCTCTCTCTCTCTCGTCATATGGACTCACACCATGATGCCATTCAAGATCAGGGCCTCTCCAGATACCAACAGGCTAATCAATCTTGAACTTTCACCCTACAAAACTGTAAGCTCTTTTTTTATATAATGGTACTCAGCTTTAGGTATTTTGTGATAGTAGCAAAGACCAGATTCGTGCACTAAATTCATGTGACTTAACTAAAAAAACAGAGCATGAATAAAGAACGCTGGATTGAGAATTGGTAGTAGCGTGAGAACAGGCAAGGGTTTACGTAATCTGCATCCTCGTGTAGCCTTAACCCACATAAGAACCAAGGTGAGGACCTCAAGGTGGGTTCTACACCATTTGAGGGGCTGCTGGGTGTACAGTCCCGCTCAGGGCCAGGAAAACCCAGACACCACCAAACATAGACCAAGCAGTCAGGGCTGCAGCACCACGAGAAACTGAAGGATTTATCCCTAGGAAGAGTTCAAGGGGACTTAAAGAAAAGTCATAAAAATAGATAAGATGTTAACAATTTTTAAAAAATCAGAATATATACAAAGTTTCATGAGAATAATATTCAAACTGTAAATAAAGGTGTTTAATAACAGTGTCCTACAGAGCACTATTGACCAGAAGAAACATCAGTAGAAGCATCCTATCTCTCAGTTCTTGCTTCATAAAACCTTTTTGCTTTTATTTTTAGTTATTACAAACATCATAATTCATTTTCACTTAGTAAGATTTTTGATGCCCCCTTGAATGTGGGAGGGGAGGCCTCCTCATCATGACCCAATCTTCTGGGAAGAACCAGGTGGCGGACATCTCTTTGCTAAGCCTGTGAGCGTCACCTAGTGGTAACGGTGGCACATTGTTCAAGATGGCGGATCTTTACATTTTCGCACCATACCCGATCAGGTGACCAGACAGAGGCAGAAAGGGGGGAGGAGGGATTAGGATGTGACGTGATAAACTTGGCCCTGAATAATGACGTTGTGAGGAATGTGGCCCTGAGCCAATGCTTTAGACCTTCCCGGGAAGACTGTGAATCCCGCCAATGGGAAACGGCGGGGGGAGGGCCTTGCGAGTTAGGAAATAGGTCCCCCCCGACCATGTTTGGCGGTCTTTTCTCCACTTGCATGTGGGAAGGACACCCTTTTGCAAAAAGAAATTAAAGCCTCATACCCTGTCGTCCATGCCTCCCAAGTCCATCCTTTGTTTGGACAGGAAGATTGCTATGCGCCGTTTCTAACAAGCCAAAGGTAAAAAAATCAGCACCTAGAATCATGTGTTCAAGAAAGCTTCCTGAGTACCTGCTCTGAATCAAGTCCTGGTTGGAACTCCGTCCGAGGGCTTAGGGTCTAGAGAGGCCTGGATGTAGCAAGATATTGGGGTGGAATCAGATGATTGGGAGCAGGGCACTCAGACTAGTTTTGATTCGCTGCACAGAGCATGTGACAACTCAGTGAGACTTGAAGAACACGAGTGTAAGCAGGACGTGTTAAGAGCTTTGTCTGCCCTCAGGCGTAAGGAAACATGGCAGGTGGCTGTGGCCAGAGGCAGTGGCCACCGGTGAAACCCAGCAGGTTGACCTTTCTTTGGTCCTTAAGAACTCAGAGGCCTAGAGACAGACCCTACCCTGTAGAGATCAAGACGACAACACGAAAGTTGACATGGTTCAGATGAGTTCACATATTGAAGAGAATTTTGAAAGAGGCAAATAATGGCGGTGGGCAGGAGGAGCCCAAAGGCATATTTGAATAGAAAGAGTTGAATAAATAAGCCGAGGAGAAACTGCAACACCAGCAAACAGATCAATTAATAATCAGGACAGACAGCCCAGAAAGGAGAGCTACAAGAAGCAATTGGTGCAATTTCACATAAATCCAAGAGGCCAATATTTGTTTGGAATGTTATCATGGTTAACCCCCCCTTTCCCATGTCTTAGTTACTTTTAAGATACAGTGCCCAACACCCACAACTTAAGGGAGGAAAGCTTTATTTTAGCTCACAGTTTCAGAAGGTCTCACTCCATTCATGGTTCTTGGCAACGGTAGAAGCACATGGCAGAGGATTGGCTGGAAAAAAGCTGTTTGTGCAAAAAGAAAGCCAAGGGAACAAGGACAGGCAGAGTTAGCCTGTACCCTCCCACGTCACATCTCAGTGACCTGCTCCTTCTGGGTTAAGTCCCGGGATTCTGCCCCTTCCAACCAGGCCTAAGTGCTTAACAGTATGTGGTTCTGTAGGTAATCCACATTTTACATGCACGAAGCTTTTGGGGGATGTTCTAGATCCAAACCGTACCAGAAAGTGACCGGGAATAGCTGAGGCTGACTACAGGCACTCTTCCCATGGTGCCCTTCAAAGGCGTGTTCACATCTAGACCTCCCAGGCACCGGCACCTTGGTGCTGAGAAGGGCTGCCTTCCAGCTGCTGTGCTTGGCTAACATCCTCACCTGTCTCTACCCCAAGCCCAGGATGCCACAAGCAGCTTCTCCAAGACATAGATGATGCAATTATGATGACTCTAAAAATCCATGGGCAGCTGGGCCCGGTGGTGCAGGGCTGGAATCTCAGCACTCTGGGAGGATTACTAGAATGCCAGGAGAGCCCCAGACTGGAAAGGCGTATCTCAAGAAGTTTCAGTTAGGAAAGAGGACTTAATTGGCTGTTGTTCCAGAAACCATGCATTCTGTGCTCTGGCAAAAAGCGTGTTGGCGTCTTGCCCCTGTTCTAGGATTTTGCCTGAGACTGAGATTAAGGGTAGAGGACTACTTAATATGGTGGAGGAAACTGCAAGGCACCCCAGTGTTCAGGCTGTCACATGGGCACTGCTTGTGGCTTTTAGCTAACTCTGCGGTGAAAAACAGGAAGAAACAGCAGAGGAAAAAGTGCAAAACGCTCACAGTTTTGCCAGACTGAAATGGACCTCGAATGTGGGCAAAAGAAAGCATGGTTGCTAAAGAGATTAACATGAAAAAGAAACCAGCTACTTGAAGCCAGACCCGTAAGAGAGATGTCTTGAGGGTGTCTAAGGACAACAAGGCCCGACGTTTTACTAATTAAAGGACGGAAAGGGAAAAGGTTTTGCTTGGAAAAGAGATTCCCAGGGCATCCTGCACAGCAGCCTAGGAAAGTGAATCCCACGGAGCTCAGCCATCTAAGAACTCTCTTCAGTTCAAAAGGGCCAGACTACTTCATCTAAGGCAGATCTTGGTATCACCCACACGGTGCTGCGTTCACAGGCATAAAGAACGCAAGCATTATGGGGTCATGGAGGCTTCCACTTAGGTTCCAGAAGAAGGCCTTGGAGGCCGAGCGCTGTGCCCCGGAGAGCAGGGCATGAAGCTGGAAGGGAAGAGCCTCAGGTGCGGCGGTTACCCCCAGAATTTGGAGATACCAGAAATACAGATCGTCTGCAAGGAAGGCTACAGGCTGTGAGTGGAGCCAGCCCAAAAGAGAAGCAGCTGAGGTTGCACCAGACACAGTGCTACATCAGCTGGCTGTACAAAGCCTTTACAGCTCACATTTGACCAGTGTGCACGTGCTGCTGGACCCAGGTCTACAGGAATTCATGAAAATGTAAAATTCGGAGCTTGCCTTTCTGGTTTTCACGCTTGTTTTGATCCAGTCGCTTCCTATCCTCCTGTTCTTCTTTCCTGGAATTGGAATGTTCGCTCTGCACCGTGACATGTTTGAAGCATTTAGCTTTCGTTTGGTTTTCCCAGGGACTCGCAGCTAAGAGTTTGCCTTGAGTCTCAGGGGAGACTTTGAACTTGGACTTCTTAGCACTGCTGTGAATGTTGAAACTCGGGCAACTCCTAAGAAGGACTACGTGCACTTTGCATAAGGAGGTGGATGTGAGTCTTTCGGGTGCCCGGGGTGGAATGCTGTGGTTTGGAATCTGAAATGTCGCCAAAGGCCTTATATGTATGGATATTGTAAAATATCTATGAAACAATGTGCTATTAAGAGGTGGAAACTGGCTGGAGGCTGTGAATCACTAGGACAGGACTTGGAAGAGTGCGAGCTCATTGTGCCCTTCCTCCCGAACGTGGCTTCCTGTCTGCCACGGGCCCAGCGCTGGGCAATTATTTAGAAATACCTTCTGGATATTATGCATACTATACTATTCCTTATGTACGTGGCAACATAGAGTATGCATATGGAATATATATGAGGTTATATTTTATATACTATAGTGTATTGCATATAATTATGTATAGAAAATAAGGAATCTATATGGTGTTCGATGTATATAGGGACTGGGAACGTATCCGGCTGATTAGAGTCCAGAGGAAGACGCGAGGCACTGAAAACTGGAGGAAGGGCGTCCTCGTCACAGGGGCTCCGAGCCTTGTGCAGCCACGCACCACAGTTACGTGGCGAGCATGCTTCACACCGTAATCGTTGAGATCGGGCTGAGGAGATTTCTAATCAAAGTATTGAAAGTGCTGCCTGGCTTCTCCTCGCAGCTCATAGTAAAGTGCAGAAAGAGAAAGAATTGTGACAATGATTGTTAAACAAAAATAGTTCAAATGGATTGAGAAATGCATGTTCAACCTATTCAACCTCAAGCTACACCAGCCCCAGTGTGGTCTGGGGAAGCAGTGGGGGTGGGGCTCCCCTGTGGCTGCTTCAGGCCTCCATGGATGAGACCCTGAGTGGCCAGAGGACCCCTTGATCTGGAGAGAGAGGTCGAGAGAGCAGAGGCAGGGGCCCTTGGTTGCAGCAAATGAAAGGATGGGGCTCTGCAGGCAGGATCAGAGCAAGCCCGGTCTCACAGCGTGGCTCTCAGGGACGCGGGGTGGGGGGGGGGGGAGTCCACAGCATTCTAGAACTTTACTCCATGGAAATATTTCCTGTTTGGGAAACAATGAACAAAAACAAGAAAACAAGCAGAAAGAGGACACAATGAAAGAATGCAGAAAACAGACTCATAAAAATGCTCAGCAGAAAATCTGTGCTGTTGTTCCAGAGTAAGAAATGACTCAGCACACAGAGCCGAAAGCAGCCAGGCCTTGACCCGAAGGCCCGGTGGACCATCCCCGGAAACCCCCCATCCGACGCGTAACGGGGAACCGGTGCAACACTTCAGGAAGAGGAACACAACATGCTGTCAAAACAGCCACGTGGATTCAAAAGACAGTCCGCAGACTCCCTTACACGCTTACTTATTCAAAGCATGGTGCGCCAGTGCATAGCTGTGTCATTTATTGATAGGAAGTACTTGCTACTGTGACTTTTAAAGACCAGTATAAATGCAAATTCAACACAACAGTCTCTCTGAAGTTTCATTTTCACTTCAGAATAAAAATAGAATCATGTTAATTTTCCCACTAAGGATCCTCATACTCCCTCATTTTACTTAAGTTATTTCTAGTATCAAATAATGTGAAGTCATTTACATACAAATTTTAGACTAGTCGTTTCTCATAGGAGCGTTAGGAGAAAAGTGAATCAAGCAATATTATTCCATTTCATTGAAGGAAAAATTTCTCAGAGACAAAAGCTTGCTGAAGGAAAGCTGGCAAGCTAAGGGCTACCTTGGAGACCCCGGCCGGTTTGCTGAGCTTCAGCTCTGGCCTCGTGCGCTGGCTGCTGCTAAATTTGTCTCTCATGACCTTGTGTGACATTGTGGCTGATACCACCCTTGAGGGAATTGGTTCTGATGTGTGGGAAATCTTTCATTATATAGAACATCTCCATTAGGTAGTGAGACAATAAAGCTCTAGAGTTATTATATTATACTGTACCCACAAATGACATAATTACAAACCAATCCCTAATTTGAGAATTCCAGAGAGGTCAAAGAGGTCAAATGTTTAATTGAAATGGAATATTTAAGCTAAATTGCTCGTGCACTACTTCAATATTATTGAAGTCCTAATAAATACATTAAAAGACTGTTAGCAAAAGTACTTCCTGCTGAAGAATGATCATCTAAAGAATGTCATTAGCCCATTTTGTAATATGCAGAGAGTGTTGTTTCAAGCTAATTAAGTGCCATGCATTTTTGATAGCACTTAACAATATGTGGTTAATTATTATATGCAGGGTTTTTTTCTCTAGCATTAATTATGATGAACTCACTTGGCTTTTATTAGAACAGGAAGGCAGTGATTTGGGAGGTACGGTGCCTGTAAGGGCTTATTGAAATTTAGATTCTAATGAATAAACTTTGGAGCTTTATATGAGAAACAAAGAGTTTCCCAAATAGGTTCCAAGACTGTGCAAAAAAATATGTTTTAGGTAACAATCTTTATGCATCAGACATCTTTACAAAATTTATATCATGAAGCATCAATGTTATGTAAATCAATGTGAGGAATGCATTCGATAAGTTGATGCACAGAACCCATGCACCTGTAAGTCACCCTGATAAACTCATTGGCTCACCTGAGTGGAGTCTGGTGTAATTGTTACTTTGGTCTGTCAACTGTGCCCTGTCTGTAATGAACAGATATTCATTCTCCCCTAGGAAAATTTCCAGGCAATGTTGTCCAACTCATGTGAACCATTTCTGATTCCAAAACCACACCTCTGGGAGTGTTTGCACCATGTACGTCTCCTGATCCTCCTGCCCCCAGCTAATTTAAGCTTCTTCCATGAGTCAAGGATGTTCTCAGTCTGACTCAAACTGAAACTCCCTGAATAGGTTGAAGTGCATACTTCATTTTTTTTTTTTTTTTTTGGAATTTTCGGTCAATACCCAATGGAAGGCATTTTTGGAGACCTAAAGGATCACACGAGAAAGATGCTCACTGTCCTAGTTGTGTTTTACTTGCTGGGATCCGACACCTGACATCCACAGCCTGAGAAAGGAAGGGTTTATTTTACTTCTAATTTCTGAAGGTTTCAGTCCATTCCTGAGGGCTGGCAGTGGTGGAAGGGAGAGAAGTTGTTCTCAGCATGACAACACAAGAGGCAGAAGGGGCAAGGAAAGGCAGAGTGGGCGTGTGCTCAGGCCAGTCCCAGTCCCAGGGATCCTCCCTTCCAACCAGACCCGTCTCTTACTGGCGCAGGAAATCAGTGGCTTAACCCTCACCCACGATTGAATCACTTTCTGAACTTGAGGCTTTTCGGGGACGTTCCAAATCCAGATCACACCCCCGCTAACAAGAGCTTCCTTCAAGTCTCCGAGGTCCTCCGGGTTGAGACGCCAGGAAGGGAGGCGGGAAACCGGTGGGGTCTGCGCTGCTGCTGCGGGTACTGGGTCTCATGTCCTCCTGGGCAGAGCTAGTGGGGAGGAAACACCAAGCTTGTCCTGAGGATTCGGCTGGGCGTGAAAGACCTGCTGGCAGGGTGAGTGCGCACAGAGGGGTCAAAGGTGGAGCCGAGTCAGCTTTCCTTCAGGACTCCCGGCCAGGAACTTTGCTCTTTCCTTTTGCGACATTTGGGCCGAGTTTGAGCTCTTTTGGCAATTTGTAATTGTTGCTTTGCTGTGCTTTCATTCAGCTGCACCTGCACACGCGTGCTACAAGGTTGTGTGCTTGAAAAGGGTCGGTGGGGCTGTGCTCCCTCTGCATCCTGGGAGGGAATTCTTCCTGCCTCCGCCTGGCTCCTGGTGCCTGCTGAAGGTCCTAGATGATCCTTGGCTCAGCTGCAGCACCCCAGCCTCTGCCTCCATCGTAGCTCAGAGTACTTGCTGGGTGCCTGTGACCTTGCAGGCTCTTTCTATAAGGTCACCGGCGTGTAAGTGCCCCGCCTACTCAGTTCTGAGCTTATTTTATCAGATGATGTTTACAAATTTACAGCGGCCTTTCAAATACGCATCCTGCTAAAGCATTGGAAGGCAGGACTTGAACATATCATACATACATACATACATACATACATACATACATATGCAGTTCAACCCACAGCAGATCGCAGACGGGGAAATCACACAGGCAGATGTAGACAGTCAGAGAGCGAAGCTCCAGGCAGCTAGTAATACATCCTTCCCAGGGAAAGAAGACAGCAAGGCAAACAGGAGACAGATTTGGATGGACATAGGCTTAAAAATCATGCCTGAATCTGAGCGCTATTTTTAGGGAGTGAAAAGTTCCACTAACAGAAGAAAAATTTAAGAAGCCTTCGTTGAGAGAGAGAAGGAGAGCCCGGGCCCGGGGAGGACGTGTTAAGGGGGATGAGTTCGGTGAGTTTTTGCGGGTGGAGGATGGAGAGGGCAACGAAGCAGAGATCACAAGTCGAGGCTGGAGGTCTCACGTGTTGAAGCGTCGCGGACCTTGCCTCTCTCTTTCTCTCTTTTTCGGAGACACAGTCTCACTCTGTAGTCCAGGCTGGCCCAGAGCGCACAGTCCTCCTGCCTCAGCCTCCCGAGCGCTGGGTGGGCTCACGGGCTCGCAGCTCCGTGCTCAGCTGCTACGTGGTGCCCGGGTGGAGTCCAGGGCCTGAGCTTCCTGGGGACGAGCAGTAGTCACTGAGCGGTGCCCCTCAGACCCCTCCTGTGCACACAGCCCCTCATCCCTTCTTTCCCTTGCGGATTCGCCTCAGAGCCTGGGACCCACAGGGCTCCGAGCTGGAAGAGGAAAGCTTTCCTTGAGGAAGAATGCCCAGCTGTGGGGGCGACGGACGACGGAGAAGCAACACCTGTTCCCTGAAACCGGCAACCACGCTCCATTGTGGAACGGGATCATTCTAGATCCTCTGCCAGCTTCTTTGGTAAGCTGATTACATAAAGGATCTCAGCCTTAAGACTAATAGAAGGATGATGCCTCAGGCCCTGAGGCCAGCCGTGGTCTCTGTTGTGGCTGAATTCTTTTCTTCCATGTACTAATCCCCTAACATGTAAATGTGACCTTATTTGGAAACAAAATCTTTGTCCACAACCAATTTGAAGTCATGCTGGATTAGGACGAGTCCTAATTCAACAACATACAACCAAGAAGACTGGGATCCAGACACACAGGGAGACAGAGCTGGAGTACGTGCTGCGAGCCGGGGGACACCTGGACGCACAGGCAGGAGGAGGCGGCAAGGACGGGTCCCAGGGGCTTCTGGAGGAAGCACCGCCCTCCTGACACCTCGACCTGCGACCTCCGCCTCTGGCACAGGGGAGCACACGCTTCCGCTGATCTACGGCACCCGCCACATTGCATCAGCAGCGCTGGGAAAGAAAGCAGACCCCGTGTCCGGTTCCCAAGTGACGCGAGAGGCGCAGTGCTATGGGTTAAATCTAACAGGCCGCTCGCAGTGTCGTGTGTCTGGAGCACTGGCACAGCCTTTGTCATGCATTTGTCCCCCTCTTCATGGGTTCAGTAGCTCAGTTTGCAGGCGGGAGGTGGGAGCTCGCTGGGGGTCACAGCAGCACGACCTTGGGGACTGCACGCTTGGCCCTTGTTGCTCCCCTCTCTGTCTGCTCGCCGCTGTCAGACTAGGCAGGTCTCCCGTGCCCTGTTCTTCCACCAAGCCACTCCAGCTCTGGACTGAACCGACTGGACACTGAGCCAGGACACGTGCCCCTCCGTTACCCAGTGTCAGGTACGGTGTCCTGAGACAGAAGAGTGACTAACGCAGGTGGAGTGCTTCGCTTCTGACCCAAAGCAAAACACGTTGCAGCCTGCTTCCCCCTGTGGTATCTGCGGGCCTGCAAGGGGAGATCGAAGAGGATGTGCCAGGGGACACTGAGCACTGGGCAGTCACACGCCGACTGTGACACAGCTGTTACTTACACGAAAGTGTTCTGTTCACACAGGCCAGTGCTTCGACCACAAGAGGCTAATAGTCAGTCCTTTCCTGAAGGGGATTTCTCTCCTTCTCTTGTAGGAAAACGCAAGCGCCTGCCGACCACCTCTCCAGGGGTGTGGGGGTTGTTTTCACAGCCGCTAATTTTCACACGTTGAAACGCCCTTCCCTTCAGCGGCCTTCTTTCTTCTCACACGGGCTACGCGTGGGTCGGCACCTGCTACTCTATCATCCATCGGTACTGCGCGCCTCATAAACATCCCCGCAGATGCTATTTGATACTTTCTATGGTCTTGGAGGAAGCACTCAGGTTACTTCTGTTTTCAAAGCAGCTAAATGTATTACAATAAATTTGCTTTCTCTGTGCTGTGGAATTGGAAACCTATAAGATGGTGAGTAAGAAAACTGATACCACTGCTTATCTGTCCAAAAGCTAGTGGTGTTAGGAAGCCCAGTAATTGAAAAATGGATAGCATTGATATTTGAACCTTTTTTATATAACCTTTGAGGTGTGAGCCTTCGGGGAATAAATTGCTTTTTGTAACAAGAGCAACGTCAGATCCCATATTTAGAAACCGTGTGCTTAATTCATTTTCAGACGGAGAAACTCATGTTGTCTTGTTGGGAAAAACATTGCAAAATGGATTAAGCTTCACCCTGGAGAGATGATAACCTAATATAAATAACTGCAGGCTGATCTTTATTAGTTACTGAGCAAATATTGCCAAAGAGGACAGGCGACCTTCAATGGTGATTGATCTAGGATAAGCCATCAACAACATTGTCTTTGGAGAATAACTTTGGGGCATTTGGGGATCTTTAGTCTCTTCTTATTTAAGGGATGTGATGAAGCTAATGTTTGGGGTAAGTGCACCTTACTTAATGGTCAGGCTGAGAGCTCTCGGTGGCAGAGCGAGAGGGCCACCCGATCCCAGGGTCGGCAAGCCATTCGATGTTTGTTGACCTGGTCAGAATGGCAGGAACAGGGCCCCGGGCTGAAAGCCTATACCTGCCCGAGCGTCTCAGGTTCAGGTGAGTCTGCTCCAGCGCTGCATTTCACCAGTTCTGTAATAATAAATAATTTACTCAGTGTGACACTGGGTAACGACTGTCACAGGATCTAGCATATATTGTAGCCCAGAACAAGGAGAGAGATGGGGACCATGTCAGCCACATCTTCATTACACTGAAATAGGGCTCGATTCCAGAAGGACGGAAATCAGGCAGATGGGGCTGTTTGCTATCACCATATATGTAAAAAATTTAAAAGCAGTAATAACAATAAACTCATATGAGCTCTGACTTTCAATTTTTGGACATTCTTCTCATAGGAAGAATCCATATATGGCTCTATTTTTTCTCTTTTTTTCAGAAACTTTTGTTCAACATGTAAATTGCATATTCAAAGCCTTGGCAATGCCTTCATACAGTGGGCCAGAATGGGGCACTGCACTGTCTTTCTTCGTGCGTGGGCTTTAGGGGTCCGTGTCCTACGCTCTGTATGTGCTCCAAGCTGCAGCAGACTGGGCACACAGGGGAGTGGAGAGCGCTCGTAGATAGGACGGTTGTTGAGAGTGTGAGTCTTTAGTGATCTTCGACGCTTCCTTCCCACGTTTCCCATATTTTCACCCACTGCCCCAGCTCCCACCACTCACACCGAGAGAAGGGGAATCAAGGAACTGGATGACGGGCCGGTGGGCAGGACAGTCGCTGCCACTTGACCTCTCTTCCTTTGAGTGAAACAGAGATGCTTAGGAGACCCTGCGTGCCATGGGTTGTTCCTGCCCTTAAGTACCGCGTGGAGACTGGTCACTCGGCGTATGGGTGGCTGTGTGCTGGAGGGAACTAATGGGTCTGACTACATGACGTGGGCAGATTTGCATACTGTAGGTTGTGATAGGCTAGCATGATATGCTTAAGAAAAAGTTAACAAGCCATAAATCATTCATTTCTCTATAACCATTTAAAATGTGAATCGTTTTAGAGTGTCAGTTGTTTTGGAATAAATCTCAATTGCATTGTTAAAAACTGAGCTCTTAACTTTAGACTTATAGAAAAATCACAAAGATAGCAGTGAGAGTTGCTCTAATACCAACACCTTACCTTACCATGGTGCACCTGTAGGGGCTTGTGAACCAACAGTGAGGTGCTATCTTCAAGCACATTCCTAATTTATTCAGAGTTGTTTTGCCTAAACTTCTCTTTCTGTCCCAGGGTCCCACCTAGGATGCCTCATCGTGTCTGGTGTGTGTGGTGTCCTTAAGCACGTTCCAGCTGCCACAGTTTCCCTGATTTTCCTTGTTTTTGGTGAGCTGGGCAATTTTGAGAAGCACTGGTTAAGGATTTTGTAGCCACTTTTTGAGTTTTCCTCGTGACTACATCAGGGATATGTCTCTTGAGGAGGAAGGCCACAGAGGTAAGGTGACTTTCCCACACCATTTTACTGGGCATGACTGCTAGCAACATGACCAACAATGGGTGACGTGGGCCTTGATGCCCGGGTGGGCTGGTATTTGTCAGCTTGCCCGCTGTGAAGTTACTTCTCCTCCTGTGCCTCATTCCCAGTGTATTATTTGGGAAGAAGTCGCTCAGCAATTTGGGAATTACGTCTCGCCTGTTTGAAGACAGTGCATCTGCCTATATTCTTATAATTTCTTCTACGTAGAAGATTTGTCTGGTCTCCCTTCGCTATTCAGTTTACCATTTGTTTCTGTTGGTTGGCATCGATTCATGGATATTTCGTGTTCTTTGATTTATAATCCAATACTTTTTTTCCTTTTGAGTCAAGTTGTTCTAGTTCTTTTACTCAGTTCCTGGGTTGCTTTGGCACACTTCTGTTAGTGTATGTGTGTGTGTATGTGTATGTGTGTGTTTGTGCACGTGTGTGCTTCTGGCATTATAAGATACTTCATATTCATCTTCATATATCCTGCATGACACATCACTTCAAGGACTTCTGGCTTCTTTCATTGGTGAATACTTGGTTTAGTAGAAACCTTGACCTGGGTATCAGGTTGAATAATAAAGTTTTATATTTATTTATTTATTTATTTGAAACAGGATCTCACTCTGTAGTCCAGGCTGGTCCTGAACTCACTAAGTAGATCAGGCTGGCCTCGAACTTATGGCAGTCCTCCTGCCTCAGCCTCCAAAGTGCTGAGATCACAGGTGTGTGCCACCACCACACCCAGCTTATGTCATGCTGGGTAATCAAACCCAGGGCCTTGAGCTCGCTGGCAGATATTCTGATCACTGTGCTATTCCTGCAGCCCTCGGAGCTTGAGTATTAAACGTAGAAACACTGAGAGTGCAGGCAGGCTGGTGGTGAACTCAAGCTCGAAGTGTGTAATTCTGTGTGGATCCCTGTGAGGACTTGGGTGGCGACTTTCTCAGTGACTTGGCTTCCTCATCTCTCAATAAGGACAGTAGCACCCAGCCCAGAGTGCTGCTCCCGGGAGTGACAGAAGTGGAGCCTATGCCTGGCACACAGGGAGTGAGTGCTCGACACAGACAGCAGACCTGGGGGTCATCGCGCCTCAGTTTCCCTCGTCCTTCCAGATGCTGTGCTCCCCTGAAAGCTGGAAGTCTGCAATCCCTTCACTGGTTTCAGGCCAGTTGACCTTTGTTAGGACCTTCTAGTAGGAAGACTGACCGGAGATCAAAGGCAGAAGAAGGCTTCCTGCTTTGCTGCCACCTTGTGGGCAGGTGTGGGTGGCTGCCCAGCTGCCGCAGGGGGATGAGGATCCAGGCCAGACCAGACACGCAGCACGTCAGGGCACGCGCTCCTTTCTTGTGGGCCTGCTGATCCGAAGTCGTCCCTGCTCTGGTGACAAAGAGCAGGTGCTGCTGGGAGCCCACGCCCGGGCCTCCTCTTCCCTGACCCTGAGTACCAGCGTCCCGTGTTTTCCCAGCGCTCGCTCCTTGCCCTGTTGCTCCTGCAGACATGGCAATGCCTGCCAATGGCCTCACATGTTGCTTCTGTCTGAGAAGTGTCTGTTCCCACGGATGGTAAAGTGTTATCGTGATTGTTTTTATCATATTACTTCTACTAATAACTAATACTCAAATCTAAGCCGTTTTCGCAAACAGCTCTCTTCATTGGCATCTCGCACATCTGACGTCACACCTTACAGAGTACCTAAACTTGTAACACGTGAGGTGAGAGGCAGGTTTCTGAACTTATTGCTTGTCCCCAGATGAGAACTCCGGGAGACGTAACCGATGGTGCAGTGGCAAGCAGGTAGCGGTTTGCTCCCCTTATGGGAATGAGGGCAGACGATGTTTATTAGAGCTCTGTGTGGGCTGTATCTGCCGCTTACGGAATTGCGAGGCCACCTGCCCACTGTTAGCTCTGCTTGTGGAGAGGGGCAGAATGCGACCCCGGGGTACCCTGCACTGGGGTGTGGCCTCTCGGCCGACGCGGCTTTGTCAGGAAGTGTCCTTTGTTCGGCAGGTGTCCCGGGAGCCATCTGGCAGTGCTGCTTTGAGGCCCTTGACAAGAAGGTGTCCTGGTGCGGAGGGGGACACCACTGGGACAGTAACTATGGAAGCAGTGCCTGCTCTTCTGCGCTTGGCAAAGGTCCATGGTGTTCCTGGTATCTTTTTACAACTCTGACATAAATCCGACTGAGGCGTTCCAGATGGTGCTGAGGATCGCGCTGGGTGAGTGCTGTTTTGTGTGTTCAGGCTGTCTCCATCACCACTGCAGCCAATTACAATTCCAGCCGAAGTTGTTCTCAGTACATTGCATGATACCAAAAGATGATTTTTGATTTAGAACAGGTCATTGTTGACTCGATGGAACAAGTCCATTTATCTGGCCCTCTCTGTTGATGGCCTTGCTTCCTCCAAATACCTCTTAGGAAGCTGTGGATGGCGGCTCAGGCGGGTCACCCAGCACTCGGGAGGCTGAGGCTGGAAGACTCCTGCGTCCAAATTTGGCCTGGGCCGCTTCACAGGTTCAGAGCTGGCCTAGCCCACAGATAGTCTATCCGAATAAAACAAAAGTCAAAAACCAAACAACAACAACAACAGAACCAACCAACCAACCGGCCAACCAAACAAATACCCAGAGTTTTACAGTCCGTCGGAAGAGAAGGAACCGACTGGCACAGCGTGAGAGGCCTTGGCTCAGCGCCGCTGGCACGTCTGCTCTGGAATCCCCTCCCTGCCACCTGCTAACCCGGAAACTGAGCCTAAGCCACACTGACCACAACACTAGTGGGAAAAGAGCACATACCTCACGCGGTTACTGTGGGGCCTGCGGTCAACAGGGACTTAGATCGGGGTCCAGGGCGAGCGAGGGGGGATAAGTAGTGACTACGCCAGAAAATATTTCATTCTTAAAAATAAATTGATGCCCTAATTTCTTCACCTGATACATCTGAAAAATGGCGTATGAATAGATGAGCAACTTCTGTCGGCATCACAATTTTCCGGGACGGTCTGACTCACCTCGGTGAGTCCATCTGAAGTTTAATTCCACGTTCTACGGTGAACATTAAGCACATGGGTTTTGGGCACAGGATTTCTGGATGTTACTGGCCTCGCAAGGTCTTTTCTCTGCGTGTCCACTTGTTGCTTGTGCTGTGACCAGCAGGGCACGGTGCTCACCCTTGCCTGGAATGGCTTTGTCCTCACTCTGGGGGCTTGGTTTCCCTCCCATTTCTGCTTACTGTAATTTCCCCAAGTGTCAAAACCTCCAAGGCAGGAAGAGTTCGAGTAAGTTGTCTCTCTTGCTCCACGGTCCCTTGCAAGTTTCTGCGGCCACCCTGTGAGCAGTATATCTTAGCTTGCAGCCCCAAGCTTGCATGGCCGGCTTGCTGTCCCTCAGGAAGCCTTGTCCCCCAGGATCGGCACTTATCTTCTCTATCTTCCTGGTCACTACTACGGTTGATCCTAACCCTCAGGGTACAGCTCATGTGCCCGTTCCTGGGAGGAGGCTGTCCTTTACGCCACTACCCAGGCCCATATTAATATTTTCAATTTTACGATCACCCCACCCATTTTCTGCAAGCTTGATTTTTTTCATTTGTGATTTCTTTTGACATATATCCTAGATGATACATCCAACTCCAGTAGTTTTAAATTCTGTATAATGTATTATAATATATATTACCGGAATGAATTATTCTGCTCTTGATAGAAATTTATGTGCTTTTAGAAATTAGAAATTAATTGCAAATAATTCTGCTGTGAACAATTTTGTGTGGGAAACTCTTGCACACCTGGAGGATTTTCTCTGACATATATGGCAAGTACCTGCATTTTAATGACCCAGAAAAACACCTGGGACGTAGGCTGTCCACAGTGAATGGCTGGTCTGCATTTTATAGGTTCCGGCACACCCACCATGTCAGAAATGCTATGAATAAACGTCCCACATCTCTCCATTTATTCCAGTATTGTAGTCTTTCAAGTAGTTTTCTATTCGAACACCTTTTCTTGGATTCACTCGTATTCTTTCACTTACGATGGTACCGTAATTAGATTGCAAGTTGCGTCCTTCAGTTGTTTGTGGTTGGCCCGTGGCACCCCAACTTCTGAACTGTCTTGCTATGTCCAGTGGTGATTTCCTTGCAGTCTCCCAATTCTGAAGTATCATACCATCTCAAAGTGACCCATCTTTTTCATTCTTTCCAGTTCATAAATTCGATTATCTTCGCCAGCAGATTCACATTTCTAGCACGCAGTGACAGTGGTGACAACAAACATATGCATTTGCACCTGCTTTTGAACAGTGCTGGGAGTGACTCTTCATAAACAAACAAACAAACAAACAAACAAACAAAAACTTCTTAGCAGTAGCGTTCTGCTAGTTAATATTCACTGGACTGAGCGTCTACCCTCTAATCGGTGAAATGATTGGAAAATTCAATCAAAAGTTAAGCTTTATCAATTTTTTACACCCCAGTTGGCAATCTGATATTTTTTCTGTATTAATTCATAAAAATAATGAATTACACTGGTAAATGCCATTCTGAGGTGGATCTGGTTTTGCGGTCACAGGACCATAAGGGTGTTCTAGCCTTTTGCTGGGCCTGATAGCCTCTGTTCACACACTGAGAGCGGCCTCTTGTTCTTCTCCCCGCTCTTCCTGTGTCTCAGAGGGTGAAGGTCACGCTGGCCATGTGGGGGAAGTGAGGCACGTGTCAGTCTGCTGGGCTTGAATGAACTTTCTGTTGCTGTAACAAAACACTTAACATAGATGACCCCAAGGAGGAAAGATTTATTTTGGCTGTTTCAGAGGTGTTAGTTCATGGTCAGCCAGCTCCACTGATTTTAGGCCTGTGGTGGGACAGAAGGATGAGGACAGCTGCTCACTCCCTGGCCGCTGGGGAGCAAAGTGGGTAAGGGGGTGGAGAGGAAGGGGCCGGAGACCCAACAGGGTCCCCGAGCTCACCTCCCCTTCACCCACTTCTATCAAGGCCCCAGTTGTGCCCATCATGTCTCAATAATGCCAACAAACTATGATCTCATCAGTGGGTTAATGCAATAATGAAGTTAGAGCCCCTGGATCCAGCCACTTCCTCAAAGCTCATGGCTGCCACCTGCACATCCAGCACAGTGAGCTCTTGGAGGGCCACTGGAAGGAACAGTCCGCCAGAGCTGCAGGTCTCAGTCTGTGTAGAATGAATGGGGGCACCCAGGCACGTCACACAGGGGCTGGGGAAGGGAGGACTATTAGGGATGCTAAGAAACTTCCTGAGCTACTGGATAGCCACTTTGGGTGTCCATGTTTCTATTTTGCTTAGGGGTGTTGCTGTTGTTTTAATGTCAGATTTTAATTTTTCATTTTTGTAGTGATTTTAAAGTGTTGGCTTTTGTAATTGCTCTAAATTCTCTGTAATAGGTTTCCTTTTTTTCTGGGTATTATCCTGTTTCATGTACCAACCATGTCTAATGTGTCCTGTCCTTTTGCCCTCTCTTTAAATATTATAATACAAATATTAAAGAATAAAGTTTTCTTACTTATTTGCGGCTCACAATAATTTCTCTTCGCTCCAAAAACAAAGCAAATAAGCAACCCAAAATCTAAGCTGGGTGAAGGACGCGTCACAGGTTGAACACAGCTGAAATGTTCGATTTACTGCCACAAATGTATTTATTTTATTTCCTTATAATGGATCACGTCTTTGCAGCCAGTAGCTACGCTTTCTTTTTCCTGCCTACTATGGTTGGGATCTGAAGTATCCCCCAAAAGCCTCCTGTATTCGGATGATACGGAACTGGGTGCTGCTGGGAAGAGGGGACCTGGCAGGGAGGGGTAGAGGCTTAGGGTTTGACCTGGAGGGATTGTGCCAATTTGTTGAGTTCAGGGAACACCAGGGCGGAGCTGTCCGGAGTATGTTATTGACTTCAGGGCCGGAAGTGAGGGCAGAGCACCCGCCCTGGGTGTGGGGGCCCAAACGGGAGGAAGAGGACACGCTGTTACAGCTTCTTCCTTCTAGCCTTGCCTGAGTTTCCAGACATCAGCTCCTTCTTTTCCACTACGTTCTGTTCAGCCATGCTGTGAGGAGCTCGTTCTCTGCAGCCACCGGTTCCTGCTGCCCACCTGTGAATGGACCGTGACTAATGAAACTGTGAGCTAAAATAAATCTTTCCTCCCTACAGTTGTGGATATTGGGTAGTCTGTCCCAGCAAGAATAAAGTAATTAAGACAACACCCGGTGGCTCACCTGTGCTTTTGGTTCCCCTTAATTTTGTAAAAGGTATGATTATTTACTAATTCAAAGAATCAAAGCTTCCTTCCTTCCTTCTTTCTTTCTTTCTTTCTTTCTTTCTTTCTTTCTTTCTTTCTTTCTTCTTTCTGAGACAGGGTCTTGATCAGTGGTTCAGGCTGGTCCTGAACTCACTCTGTAGCTCAGGCTGGCCTCAAAAACATAAGAGTCCTCCTGCCTCAGCCTTCTGAGGGCTGGGATCACAGGTGTGTGCCACTGTAGCCCAGCTTATGTGACAACGGAACATCGAATTCAGGGCCTTGTGCTTGTGAGTTGATGCAAGTGCTCTAACTGCTGTGCTATTGCTCCAGACCCTCAAATTTTTCATTGTTGATTTTCATTATTCGTTTTCTATTTCTTTAACACAACTCTTAGCTGTGTTTTTCTGATCTTCTATTCTCCTGGCCTTTGCATTTCCTTCTGATGACATCTTTACCAATGGCCTTGGGTGCTTGGCAGCGGCCCTCTGATAATACCTTCCATGGCTGTGGATTTTGCTCTAAGTACTGCTCTGTCCGCATGGAAGTACAGATAGCATGTTCAACGATATCTTATTCTAAATATTTTCCAATTTCTACCATGATCTGCTTGGTGCTGTGCAAGTTCTTTGGAAGTATTTTTGCCTGTTTATTTGTTTTGAGGTGTTGGAGACAGAACCCAGGGCTTGCAGCACGCTAGGCAGGCCCTTCACTGCGGCACTAGAATCCCTGACATAGCAATTGATAGCATTTTGGTTTTGGCTATCTTTGATTTGTAGGAAGGTATAATGCAACTTGGGGATATTTTACTAATTTTTTGGTAATTAATGAGAGCTACTCATGGCCTAACACATACATAGAGCATTTACACATACTGTATGTATGCCTGAAAATTCAGACACATTTTTCCAATTGTTGACTTCAGTCTTCTGATATATCTGTAAACTGAGGTTGATACATGTGTTAAGACCCCTGGAAGGGTGGAACATGGCCTGGAAGGGCACATGGCAGCTCCACCCGTCCTCACTCTCTTGACTCCCTATCTTGCTCTGATGCAAACAGTTTCTCTCCAGGTAGGTCTCTGCCAGCCTCTTCCACTGTTTCTAGGCTCCCAGGAATGGGCCGAGACCTCCCGAAATTCTGAATGGAAGTAAACCCTTTCACTCCTTTATGTTGTAGGTTTCAGGTAATGTGTCCCAGAAATGAAAAAATAATTAAATCATTGTTGCTTTCTGAAAATGTCACGTCTCACCATAATTTAGCTGGGCACCTTATTGCAGGTGCACGATAAGCTCTTCTGGGCATGTTGACAGCGCTGCTAGCTGCCTTCTGCTCATGCTGCTGCTGTTGCCAAGTCAGTTCTCTGTGTGATTACTGTCCCTTTGCAGGAACCCTCTTCTCTCTTACGCTGTCCTTGAAGGTTCTCTTTGCAGTCGGTGTTCTGTACCACCAAAGCGACACATGGGAGTAGAACTCTGCTTGCGCGGTAGGATTTACCGCCTTTCATCGCTTCAGAGGAAACACTTGCCCTTCATCTCTTCCAAGAGCATCTCTTTCTGGGGTCCTCTTGCCTCCGTTCTAGGAATCACATCACCTGTTTGTCTGACCTTCACATTCTGTGCCTAATGTCTTCCGAATAATGTGCTACCGTTTACCTATCGCATCTCAGCCCTGAACTCGCTGTTTCGCTGTGATGCGGGGACTGAACAACATGCGTTCTATGGCCAGCTGTCTTCCCTCAGGGTTCCAGGGCAGACTGCAGTGGGAAAGGGCTGAGCGGGCTCCTCCCTCTGCTGTACAAGCTGTTCCTCCAGAGCCACCCCAACCTGGGCACAGCCTCCAGCTCTCCCAGACCTCCGCAAGCCAGCTTCATCGCGCCCTACCAGAGTCCAGCCCTGATGAGCAGCACTCATGCTGGATCTGCGTCATGACCCCCGTGACCTTTGCCCACGTTGCTAGGCACCGAGAGGGCACCTTCTTCCTTGATGCCCAGCCCTCGGGCGGTAGAAGCTTCTGGGTCAGGGCAGCATTTTCCTCCAATACAGCCACGGGTCAGCTTCTTTGCTGAGGTGTTTAGTGCAGCCTGGCCATTTCCTTAAGAGTTTCGTTTCTTGTCCTACTTCTCGGGTCATTCAGCTTCCTGAATTGTGGAGGAGGAGGCTCTAATTCTCCTGCTTATTTGGTCTGCTGATTTCGTCTTTCTCCTAGCTACTTTGTCCATGAGCCTCACAGCCCTGGATGAGGAGACCCTGTGTGGCCGGGCCCCACCCGCGGAGCGTGGGCTCACAGACTGCTCTCCAAATCCTCGGGTAGTCTGGTTGGCTGTGCACCAAGGTTTGTATACGTTTGTGATCTTGGGTTCTGGTCATTGATTACGTGTGGTTTATAGTTGCTCCCCAAAGCAGTGTGTTCCAGAAAGTAGGTTCAGAAGCCTCTCAGAATGATTTCTTCTGGGGCTGGAAAGACAGATTGCGCAGTTTGCCCCTTTGGGGACCTCGGTCCCATCTCCTCAGCTCAGGAGGCTCCGCTAGCCTGTCACGGCCCTCGCAGGCAGCAATCACTCTGAGCACCTCGTCAGCCCCCAGCCCTGGAGGTCCACTTCCGGCCGTGGAGGTCCACTTCCGGCCGTGGAGGTCCCCTTCCGGCCGTGGAGGTCCACTTCCGGGGCTTGCTGCGCAGCCCTGGACGGACTGTTTGTTTCTTGGAGTGGTTCCTATTTCATGTGAGCGGAATCATTCACTCAGAACCACGTGTCTGTTGTCTTTTATCTGGCGTAAGTGTGGGTGTTTATAGTGGGACTAGCGCCACACCATCTCTGCCCGTCCTCTGGTCCCGCCGGTAGGACGGAGGAGGTGAGAATGCATGCCAAGGCGGTCCTCCCTGGAGACTTGGGAGGACCAGTCGCGTTTCTTCTTTCTTCTTTTCCTTTTCCCCCTTTCTCTTTTATTTCATTTTTTTTTTTTTTTGGCCAAAGATTTACCACTGATGGCAACAAATGTCCCCCAAGTTGTTAATCCTTTTCTTGGGCGGTGAAACGCTCCCTGTCTGTTCCTGTGGTTCCTGACAAGTCGCAACAGCGTGTCGCCCCGGTACCAGCGCTCCAATAGCAATGCCGCTCTTTCTATGAGTAGCTTCATGTCACGGGGGTGGCGTGAGGACATCATGCAAATCTGACAAGGACAAAACGCCTCAAACGCGGCATGACTCGAGGGACGGGATAAATAATCACCGCCGCAGCTGACGGCGCAGCGAGAGCCTCGGCAGCGGCGGGCACCTGTCGGGAGACCTGGGCCGCCCGCCGGCTCGGTGCTGAGCAGAGACGCGCCGCCGGCCGACTGGCCAGCACGAGGACCGTCTCCACTCGGTGATGCAAATGGTGGAAAGTCCTTAGAATTCAACCCTACTCAAAATAGGGTTTATGACTCTGTGGGCTTTGTGGTGGGGGGGGGGGGGAAGAAAAGGAAAAACTTAAAGTTGCAGAATTGACTGGGTATACAAATGCCTAACTGAGGAAGATCTACCGCCTCACACCACAGCACGTGGCCTCACCTTGGGGACGCAGCCCCCGGGGCGGTGGGGTGGCAGCGCCTCCACCACGTGGGTGAGAGGCAGACAGAGCCGATTCACAGCCCACGAGAGCTTCCGTGGAAAGGCGCTGCTCTGCTCTGTGGACTCAGCGCCAGAGGCGGGCTCCAGTCACGCTCCGTGGGGAGGCCTGTGCGTGGGCGTAGGTGAACTCCGCCTATTGGACGGAGAAAATGGCCATGCAGGGGCGTAGGAAGCTCGGCGTTTGTTTTTTTCGTACTGAAGTCGGTCACTTTTCTCAATGCTGGAAATGATGTATTTAAAAGAAAACCGTGCTGAGACTTTTGTCCTGATTTATGTGCTGATGTGGTAATAATCTCCTGGTGCCCTCTTGGGCATAGGAAATAGCTGTGGTAATGTGCAGAGCCCAGGTTAGCAGGGCAGTGCCCGTGTCTTCAAAAGCAGACACTCTGAAGAGTAGCTTTAAAATGGGTATTTGGATTTTACATAGAATGTTTTTTTTTTAATTTGATGGTTAACATCTCATAATTCAGGATTTTCTTTCTCTTTTTTGATATTGATTGGGCACTGGGCCTTAACACTGGGATATGTGCCCATTCCTTTTTAATTTTTTAGCATCTTTTCAATTTTCAGACAGGGTTTCACTAGATTGCTATGTTGGCCTGGCCAGGCTTGAAATTGGAATCCTCCTGTCTCAACATTCCAGAGTGGTAGGGCCCTGCCATGCCCAACTGCAACCAAGGTTTGAAAAACATTATCCTCCAACATGATTTCAGTTAACTGTTAATTCTAGGCAGAAAGTGTCTGCCAAAAAAAAAGTTGGGCAGTTTTAAACATGACCAGATAAGATAGAAGGTTTGGAAATAAAAATTCCAAGTTGTTCTTCCCTCAAGATCTAGAAATTTTAATTAAAAAGTCCTTTGAGATTGGAAATTAAGCTCACAAATACAAACCAAGATTTGTTTGCTGCCTTCCTATGCTCACTTCTCTCTGTCTTTTTTTTTTTTTTTTTCCTTTGACATAGGGCCTTACTCTGCATCAGGCTGGTCCTGAGCTCACTAAGTAGCCCAAGCTGGCCTTGAACTCATGGCAATCATCCTGCCTCAGCCTCCCAAGTTCTGGCATTATAAGTGTATGCGTGGCTAGTTTTCATGTGGTGCTGAGGGATTGAACCCAGGGCCTTATACGTGCTAGGCAAGCGCTCGAATCAATGAAACACACCCCAGCCCCCAGCTCATTTCTGTGATCACCTTTCTTGTTCTGAGTGAAGACTGACCAAAGTGAAGAAGGCCAAAGGACAGGTGGGCAGGTTGGGGTCCAAACTCACGCTTATCAAAGGACAAATTCCTTTTTGTTTTCAGATATGTGATATGAAAAATAATCATAATAAAATCAGATATAAAATTAAAAACACAAAGCCAAGTATTACAAGCAGCAACTCAGTTGGAGAGATGATTCTCTTTAATCACAATTGCCCAGATTGGAATTTCAAGAAATGAACATTGGCTCTTGAGTTATGAATTCACGCATCCCCAGATGGGAAATGATGGGTTTTGCTTTTCTCTATAAGGAAATATATATCAATCAGAAATTCTGGATGTTCTTGTCACTTTTTATAAGCCATTAACTTTTCAAATATTTCAAATTCTTCTTTGTAGCATGCACAAACACATTACATATAACATATGAGTACAGAAACCTATGGGCCTCTGAACAGGTACCAACAGTTCCAAATGTTGAAGGAGGAGCTCCATGCATGTTTTTTTGTAATTTTGCATCTAATTCCACATGGACAGTGTACTTACCACCACCATGCCTAAAAGCAACCATGGGAGGGATCCGGCTGGGCACTGAATTCCACATCTACTCACAAGTCACTCCAGTGTTCCAGACAGGGCCCTGCCCAGCCCTCCTGTCTAACTCAGCAGGCAGAAAGGCCAGTGGCAGGGAGGAAGAATGCAGCCTTATTGACTTCTCAGTCACCAACAGCTGAGGAGGGAGGGTCAGCAAACGACTGCACACTTGTGTGCACACGTGTATGTACACTGGTGTGCCTCCGTGCCTATGTCTGCGCCTAAGGATGGGTGGGGCTGGGTAAGTCATAAGCTGCGCAGTGTGTGTTACGACTGCACATCAGCTTGTACCAAAAGATAAAAATGTGGCTAATTCAGTATTTTTGTGAGCACCTGCTTGCAAGCAGAAGAGAGCAATCCCTTGCCACACTGACGAGCTCCCCTGGCTAAGCCTCCAACGCGCCGGCTGGCCCTTGTCACGGCTCGCTTTTCCCCATCTCTCCTGAAGAAAGAGATTGGAAGAGTTCTCTTCTCAAGACCGAAGTCATTTTATTGTCCCGAGAGCAGTGTTATTATTTTCTTAGGGGGGTTAATGTTAGAGGAAGAGGTCAGGGTGATTATTTAGTGGGAAAAATTGTATTTGCTAGGATTTTATTGGTTCTCTTTTAGAAATCGGACTTATTTATGACATAAGTCATCTTAGGGCAGTTGATAGAAGTTATTTCTCTTTTATGACACTTGTGCCTTTGTGTAAAATTGTGCTATAAATGATACTGACAGTGCCGTACAGTGCTACTGTATTTTTTGTATGTTGTAAAACTTTGCTACTTTATGGACAAACAAACTAAAGTTGTCCCTGTCTGCTTCTCAGGAGACAACTCGTGAAGGCCAGCCAAGTTCTGAGGAAACCACTGAAGACAGGGATATGGAGAATAGAAAATTCAATAAAGATTCAATAAAAAATTCAATTCAAAAAGAAGAGTAATGTGAGCACTTGCTTTTATGTTTTCTCCTGGATGCGGGATTAGTTTTGGATCAGACTCCTCTCGGTGGATAACAAACATGGGGTGAGGACTGGGTCCTCTTGGCCAAGTTTAAGGACACCCATCTTCTGGGCCATCTTTGCTGTGCTGTCTTCAGTGTGAGGTCTGGGTTAGTGAGTTCTTCCATCTGCCGGGACACTCAGATGTATCACTTATCCTTCCCTTGACAAAGGCCCCTAGAAAACCCTGTTGGCTTCTGCTTCGAAGAGGAGAAATGGCTTTGTAAGTTCCCCTGGGATTTTCCCGTCAATACTTCTGTCTGGGGTCGATTGAGGTTCTCAGACTTTCCTCCAAGGTCAAGAGCACCCTAGGACCGCCTGCCTCTCACACTCGTGCTGTTGGACCCACTCAGGTCCGGCTTTATCTGTTTATCAATACAGACAGCTCTTTTGCTAAATGTGGTTTTGTGCCAGTCTGTGCGCCGCAGGGGTTCACCGGTCTAAGGGAAAGTCATAGATAGGCCAAGTGGAGCCAAGTGGCAACAGCCACTGCAGATACGGGTAGCTGGCATCCCTGTAGGTAACCCGTGGTTAATGGCTCTGCGGGGACTTCAAACAGCTGCACATGAAAACTCTTGCATAAACCATAACTATATGTGGTTTTCTACTATACATGAATGTTTATACTCATGCTAGGCAAAAAGATCTGGTCAAAATAATCTTTAGCTCATTGAGCACCTAGAATAAACTACTATTTCCAAATCACTCAGAATTTGGAAACAAGTGCATCCTGCCATTGGTTCCATGTATGAACACTTCGCTGCACATGTGGGAAGATAATAAGGAGGGGTGATGTCTCCAGGCTGTAGTGGGAGAGGTTACGGGACCACCCACCATCTCACAACTACAGAGCCAGAGTAGGTGGGGTTTGCGGTCCGCCGGGAAGAACAGTGTTCACTCGCAGGAGACCATGATGCTTCCGGCCGCCGAGGGCAGGGCGCCTACCTCCCCGTGTCTGGGCTGGAAGCTGGGGAACCAACCTCGCTCTCGGCCGCTGGTCCTGCTGGGTGCTGTGATTGGCATGAGCTGTGAACCCAGAGACATGTCCGTGTGTGAAGATGGGGGACAGGCATGCACCTTTCTCTGTCCTTGGAAGGACTGAGGCAAGAGTGGGGGGAGACGGCAGTTTTGAGGCACCAGTGGGCAGCACCTGTCTCCTAATTCTGAGAATGATTTGGAAATAATCACAGTTCCCCAGGTGTCAGTTCAGGGTTTTTCATGGGGACCGGGCCTTTGTGTCCAGGGCAGCGACAGCGTCTCGGGCTACTCCAGCCAATGGACAAGAAGGAGGCCCTCTGCCAGAGGCAGGTTCTGGGGCCCCGAGCGCCCAGGCAGAGGTCACGGAGAAACAGTGGCCCCACAGCCCCAGTCCGGACAGCAGAGTCTCGGCTTGTCCCACCTTGCAAGGTCCCTTGTGTGTGACTCTTCCTGAGTCCAAGGCAATCCTGTGTGACCAGCCTCTAGCCCTAACCCTCCGTGTGCCCGGCAACCCGGGGGTCGCAGGCAACCTGGGGGTCGCAGGCTGGGTCTCTGAGAGAGGGAGGAGGGTGAGCAGAAGGAAGACGGACGAGCGAGGTGGGAGAGAGAGAGAGCAGAGAAACGCGCGAGAAAGACGAGGGAACAGGGAAGGGGGGGACAGCTGAGGGCAGGAGAGGCGGGGCAGGGGCAGGGGCTCAGCCCGCGCGCACCAGGGCCACTCCCGCAGCGCGGCCTGGCTCCCTGGCACCGGATCCCCACATCTCCGCATCCCCGTCCCCGCGTCCGGCCGCCTCGCCTTCCCTGCCCGATGCCCGCCCGCAGCCGCCGCGGAACGCCAGGCTGGCACGGCGGCACGGAGCCGGCAGCGCCGGTGGAATCACCGCTAATGGCTTCTTCTCATTCCAGCCTCCCCGAGAGAGCCGGTGGCAGATTGTAGACTCAATTACTCTCGTGTCAGGTGATTATCCGAGGTCTTAATGTAATCTTCCATTCACACATACCATATTTCAATTACGGCAGCTCTGAACCAAGCTGTGTATTCAAATCGCCAATCACCTTCTCACTGCCGAGCAATGTCAACTGTAAAAGACGCCAGCTGAAGGCAATTACACATGTGTCGAGAACCGATTATGATGGCTCTCTGCGGTATTTGTGATGAGCTGGGGAACGTTCTGAAAATTTAATTTAATGACAATATGCTTGCTGTACAATCCATAATACTCCTGGATCCAGCATGGGGCTATTAAAGCTGATAGGAGCGCGCGGGAAGGCCGGCCGGCTGCCGGCTGGAGGCCCCTACGGGAGCCCTAGGTAATTTCTGCACATCTTTCTAACGGCTCCGGCAGGCAGCGCCCGGCTCCAGCTGCACGCCGAAGGGGGCGCCGCCCTGCCAGCCAGCGGAGGTGCTCTGCGCAATGCGGCCCTGTTGCCGGGGCGGCTGCTCGGAGCCATACGGCGAGGCAGCGCTGGCACCCCGGCCCACGCAGGCCACAGGCTCTTGCCTGCGCGCCGGGACTGCAGGTGCAGGGCGGCCCCTGGGTGCGGGCCCTTTGCAAAGGGCCTCCTTGGGCCGGGAGCGTCATTCTCTGTGGCTTCGGGGTGATGACACAGACACGGGAGACCTGGGGTGGGGGGGAGGCTGCACCCAGCTGGGCGCGCAGCCAGGGCGGGGCAGGCTGGGCGCGGGGGGCGGGGTGCGCAGAGCCCTGGCGTCAGGCGGCCTGGAGGGGAGGGGAAGATACTGCCCTTGCTCCTGGACACCGCGCTGACCCCCGTGGGGCTCTGGGCACTGTGCTACAAGGGTCCTCCTCAGGTGCGCTGTCGGAGGCCTGCGTGGCCTTCTCGGAATTTCACACAGCCAACGTGCTGCTCCATCCCCCGAGCAGCCGTGACCTCATTTATGCAGGAAAACACACCATCTTGCCTTAATTAGCTCATTAATTGACGCTACCGAGAAAATGGAGATGCAAACTCTGGTTACAAAGAAAACAACTTTGGTTTATATGATATTGAAGATTTCTTAAAAATGAGCTGATAAAAGAACCCAAGTGCCACGTGGGTCACTTTTGCCACCGAATTAACTCCTCAGCTGAATTTTAGTTACATGCTATTATACAGTTCAATTATAATTTAATAGTGTTTTTCTGTCATTAAACTATATTTATTTAATTAGATTTTTCTAGTATTTGACTTTTTAATGATCATTCTATGTGACAACCCCAGCACATGCAGTGGATGGTCCCCTTCCCACGCGAGGTTTCTCTACATGGTGGCAGCCTCGCCATTTGATACCGTGTTCTGTCATTATTCCCTTTGCCGCCCGCGCATCTGGCCAGGACTTAAGCTGCATGAAGACAGGCGTGGTGGCGAGAGCGTTCATGTCTGTGGCATGGGCAGCAGATGTTTGGCACGTGCGGTGTGGGTCCCCCCGTGTACGTAGCTGATGGTTATTACCATGATCTTTGTATTTTGGGGCTTGCAAAGGGAACGTGACGTGTACTAGATTTCTTATCTGGTAAATACCTCCTTCCTAGTATGCTGACTATAGTTCTGTGAATATAACTATTTTAAAAACCCTGTGGAGACGGGGATGGGTGTCTAGTTCTGGCCTGAGTAAGCCCATGTAACTGGAGAATGGGAGGGAGGGATCATGAGCAATGGGATCCTGAAAATACAGCCAGGCTCCCGAGCTCTAGCCAGGCCACTTCCTACAGCGGCGGAGGCGGTGTGGGATGGCCACAGGCTGCTGATATAAACCTCTCTTAGCTCTGAGTCCAGGGCCTCTTGGGGACCTCAGACTGGGAAAGGGACTGGTGGCAGCATATCTACACCCACTGGCCACTGTGCTGTGGCCTGACCCCCAACCTACGGCCACTGCATTTTAAGAACTGACCTGTGGTCACTCTCGGACCTCCAGCCGTCCTTGAGGTTGTCAGCTGACTAATTTGATGAAAGGTCATTGTTTTGTTTTTTAAATCAAGGTAAGTGTCCTGCGGGCCACTTCTTTCCGTTCAAACACTCTCATGACCACGAAGAGTAATGGGCTTTCTCCACGGAGAAATTCTGTAATGCGCATTGGATAGATCAGCTTTAATTGCAAGCAAATGGAATATTATTCAATCATGACTAATTGGAAGTTTATAAAACATAAGTGAAATCTACAGTGCAAACTTGGAATGAGACAAGAGTTACATCTCTGCGGTCTTCCCCTTTGGGCTTTGTGGAAGTCAGTGGAGCAAACAGCTGCGTCGGAGACACGTCCGGGCTGGGTGGCAGTGGTCCTCATGGAGGTGATGTCGACTCCCACCTGGGACATCGGTGGTTCTGGAGATGCCTAGGTTTTCTTAATTGGAGCAGGACTGCTTCTGACACCTAGTTAGGTCGGGGTGCTGATGAACAGCCCAGAAGGCACAGGGAGACCTTAACACGCGGTAGTGCCAGTGCTGGCGACCTTGCGGGAGAGATGGAAAAGCTGGATATCAGCAGAGAAAACGGCTGGGAAAAATGAGTCAATCCAGCTGCTTTCAGCAAAATTGCAGCAGTTCCTCTGATTTTTAAAATGCTTTCCGTTGTCACCTTTGTTTGCATTGTTTTCTGTGAATTATGCGTCTGACCTGTTGTTCACTTTCTCTCTATTCTCCCTTATCGATGTGCGTGTGTTCATTCCATACGATCCTTCACACTTCTCAGAAACGTGGTCGCTGTTGCCCCTCAGATAAGTCATCCCCTCGAACAGACCCTGCCTGCCCTACAAGGTGCAAGCACAACTGCAGGCCGAGGCTGGCTTGTGACATGTCCCCCCCCGTCTCTGGCTCACGAGAATGTGAAGCCCAAGGCCCGTGGAGGAGCTTGGAGGCCAGAAGTCAACACCCGGACACCGCAGCTGCCATGAGGAAGCCCCAGGAGCCTGCGCGTGCTCCGGCCAGCCCTGGGGTGCAGCTGGTGCAGGGGGCGCCTCTGCCCTCTCAGTCTTTCCCGGGGTGGGTGGGGTGTGGGACGTGCGCTACATGTCACTGCAGTGCTCACCTAGAAGATCTGATTTTTCAGCATTTTTCAATGCTGGAGCAACTTGTGGGCACCCAAGTTTGCCATAAATCATTCTGGGGTCAATTTCCGTGGAAGATATTTAACAAGTATTTGTTTTTTAAAACCTATGTATTAATGAATATTGCCCTGGCATGCTGACCTGAAATTAATTACAGAGAATTTTACTTTTTACTTTTTTTTCATTTATATTCTTGAGAGAACATCCAGAAAAAAAAGAATGAGGTAAACTTAAGAAAATTGATTTTATAGTTACTATAGCTTCTGTTTTTCTTATTCCTCCAAAGCTTAAACTCAAACTAATATTTCATGATGCAAAGCATCATTTCTGCATTACTCAGATTTGCAAATTTTATTTTTTTTCAAAACGTGGATGCAAGTAGTCCTATACCACTACTTACCAAAGGTAATGATATCTGTGTTGCATTTTTATAGGTAGAAAAGACATGTTCCCTTTGTGTTTACAAATAGCTTAGCTGTTAACATTGAAAAAAAAAATACCTAAAATGTGTTAAGAAATTGAATAAAATAGTAGTACTTCTTTGTGTAAGTCTAACAATAATCTTTTTTAAAGCAGGCATTTATACTTAAATATGATGATATTTTCAAAGCCAAGCAGTTGAATCTTCAAACAAATGTGAGAACATTATAGCAGCCGAGATTGCTGGCTGTGTTTCTTCTTGTATAATTCTTTCCTCAGAAAAAAAAAAAGTCGCTATCTGATTACAAATTATGTACCTATTCTTACTTCTTTTGCCCAAGGCAGCAGTTAATTTTTGCCATAGGTCATCGAGGATAAAGCCCCGAAGATCGGGGGGCTTCTTAATTGCATTGCATACAACTTGCTGTCGCCAAGCCCCTGGAAGGAGTTATTGCTCCTTGCTGATAGTGCCCTTTCCCTGCAAGCCACGAAATAGATTCTCCCTCTATTGCTATATTAATTAGACTTCAAGGATGTTAGAAAAATTATAGCTTAAGCTTCTGTTCAAAAAAATTTAGACAATATTGTAAAAGGAGTCTGGGCAGGAATCTACAGGAAAATGAATTAACCCTGAGGCTTTCTTGTTTTTTTGGAAGAGAAAGAAAAAAAAAAAAATCCTTACAACACCCGGCCCTTGTCACATTTCCACAATGTGTAAGTTCTGATAGAATTCCAGGTTAAGTTTGTCAATTCCGATGTGAAAATGGAATGAATTGGCACAACCTGCAGAAATCTCAGGAAATGCTGGCGATTTCCTCGGCTGGCCGTATATCAAGCATACAGTGAGAAAAGGAGAAGGAAGGAGGGCAAGAGGCGAAATGGTTTGTGTCCATTTAAGAAAAAATCAATAATAGCATAAAATTGATTTAGTGCTTGTCATAAAACATAAGTAAGTGCTGGAAAATAGAGAAAATTGAGTCTCAATTTAATCTGCACAAAAGCCACACTGTACTGATGAAGTGATTGGAGTGGGGGAGAGCTACATAAAACCCGAAGACAGATACTTAATTGTCATATTAAAGACTCTTTTCAGCCTGCTGGAGTCGAGGGGTAGGACCCATTAATCATGTGGATAAGGGGCATTGAAATCAAATCTCAATTAAAATCTGTTCAATAATGTCTCTAATATGTTTTTCAAGCATTAATTTTTTCCCATCGATTCTACACCCCATAAATCAGATATGTTGCCGTGCATGTAATAGTTTATGGAGGACAGGATTATGGTTTTATGAAGTTAATGCAGCAGAACCATTTAATTTACACAGGCTAAAGTTTTATGTCTGTTGTTCATTTCTATTATTTTCTTCAGATAAAAATTATTTGGGCTATAAAACTAAAACCAAGTTCATTTTTTCCAAGTGTCTATATATTTAGCAATCGGATTCCAGGTTCTGTTTTCCAAATTCAGCTGGGGAATTGTGCCCTGGGGCATCCCACGTGGAGTTCTCTGGGGGCGGAGGGCTTCTGCAGAGAGCTGCACCCCCTGTCACGGGAGGGTTTTGGGCGCTCCTACTTGCCACCCTCCAAGGGGTTCAGCAGGAACCAGGGAAAACGCAGGCTCCCGCAGCTTTGCTGTGGAGTACGCTCAACTTCCACGGGTAGTTTGTGGTCCTCGTGGCCCTGTTGACAGCGCCTGCAACACAACAGTGAAGGCGAATTTTTTGTTTTGGAAAAAAAATTACATAGATTTTTTTTTCTCTCTTATTTGACATAAATTCACCGAGGGCCCTGAATAAAAGGTGGGGCTGTGTGTGACAAGTTCCTAATTCTTCGTAACCCTGATGTTAAAACACCTTCTGTATTGAGAGGGGTTTGTGAAGGAGAAGTCAGCATGCTGTAGGAGGGAGAGTGAGGGGACCCTCCGTGCTGGGCACCCTGTGGCCCGCCAGGGGGGACTTCAGGCAAGCTGCTTCAGCTCTGACTTGCCACCTGACAGGTCAGGGCTTCACCTGCTCCTCCTTGATATTGCTTCCAGCTGTAGGAGCCTATGATACATAGTGCTTGAGAAATGGCTTCAGCTACCTTCTTATTTTCTAGGCTCTGAAATTCTCACAGCTGCATTTTCTCAGAACCCTTCAAAGAAATACATTTTTAACTTTTATGTTTGGTTTGATGACTTCATATCCCTACTGTTTACATCATACCAAATTTGATTTTTAAGTTGTGCCATCATTAACTAGGACACTTATGTGCCCAAGCGTTTTCCTCCTCAGTCTTTCCAGGACATAAACTACTTGAGCACAGCCCACTGCAGTCCCATGACTGGTGCTGGTTCAAGGTTGGGCAAGTGCAACAGCAGGGAGAGAGCCTGTTCCCACTTCCGGTTCTGGCTTCCGGTTCCAGCTTCCTGTTCCAGCTTCCTGTCCGCTTACACTGCAAACTTGTGCACAGTCAAGCCCTTCTACAGGGTTGATGTTTTCAAGTCACTGTGACCAGAATCCCTGCTTTCAAAACTCCTTCTCTAGTGAATGGCCAATGTGCTTCGTCTTCTCTAAGATAGCTTAAGAAAACAAAAGAGGAAAACTCTAATTTTTGAATGGGTTTTGTTCTCAGAACTATTGCTGAGTTTTCCAAACACCTCACCCAATTTTCATTCTCTGGTGCCTGTTACAGTGACTGATTGATACGAAGGCATTGTCATTAACAAAAGAACATACTAATTTTTATTTATTCTGTACTTAAGATCTCTTTCTGCCCCGAGATCCCACTATGGCCAAGGCTTTCTGCCTTAGATGCTGCACCGCATTTTTACTGTAATCGTTCACACATACGGATTCCCTTGGGAAGCTTTTGTCCCTGCGTGTGTGCTGTTCTCCTGGTGTCTACCCTCCCTTCGCCCCAGCCTTTCCGCCCCCCTTCCCTCCACAACTCCTTTCCCTTAAAGCTCCTCTTCTACTTTTTTCTTTTTTATATTTAAATTTTTAAATGTTAATTTTCTCTTGGTTTGTTTAACACCATGTTCTCCGGTTCTTTTTTTTTTTTTCTAAAAATGACATAATTTCACTCTTTCAGTCAACTGTTGAAAGAAATACCTGCACACCTATGTTTATCATAGCATTATTCACAATAGCCAAGATAAAGAACCGGGCTGAGGGCACAGCTCAGTGGTAAGAGTGCTTGCTTAGAAAGTTCAAGGCCCTGGGTTTGATTCCCAAGCACCACAAAAGCTGGGTGTGGTGTCACATGCCTATGCTAGCACTTGGGATGCTGAGGCAGGAGGATTACAATGTTTTCGAGGCCAACTTGGGCTACTGTCATGGTTTGGATCTGAAATGTCCCCCCAAACCCCTCATGTATTTGGGTGTATTGGGATACTGACAAAATCCTGTACTCTTGGGAGGTGGGGTCAATGAGAGAAGAGCACCCCGGCAGCAGGCGGGCTGCCCAACTGGCGATATGAACTATATAAAAGGAAGGAAGAATAAACATTATTACAGCTTCTTCCTAGGAAAGTTCTAATTTCTTGCCTTAGTCTCCAGACACTGATTCACTTAACCTGGCTTTCTGTCTGCACGCTGTGAATAGCTTTTCTCCGATTAGACCTCTGCCATCATTGCTAGCTGCCCATGGATGAATTGTGTTGGACCTTCTGAAACTGTAAGGTAAAATCACATTTTTCTCCTTTAAATTGTAGATGTTGAGTATTTGGTCCCTGCAGTGAATAAGTAACCAAAGACAGCTCCATAGTGAGTTCAGGACCATCCCAGTGAATAAGTAACCAAAGACAGCTCCTTAGTGAGTTCAGGACCATCCTCGACTACAGAGTGAGGCTGTCTCAAAAAAAATAAATAAGATAAAGAATCAGCCTAGTTCCCACCAACAAATATCTCCATAAAGAAATATGTCCCCATACACAATAGATTATTATTTGGGTGTATCACATCATTGCTTCTTAGGCCTCTCCTGGTGGTGATGATTTCCCAGGTTTTCCTTAGTTTTGGTGACACTGACAATTTTACAAAGTGTAGGTCAGAAGAGCCCACCCATGAGGACCACATAACGTTCCTCTGTTTGGGTTTGCTGGATGTCTCTTCTCAAAGTGACACTGGATATCGGGTCCTTGAGAGGAAGAACAGAGATTGAAAGTGCCGTTATCAATCACCACATCATGTTCAGGTACATTCTCCCAAGATGACTTTCACTGTGGTCACTGCCGTGGCCACCTGGCAGGGTGGTGTCTGCCTGGGGTCACTAGGCGTCTTTGTAAGGAAGGCCTGTGCGCAGCCTGCCTTAGGGAGAAGGGGTCACGTTCCACTCCATTGACGCGTGCTTTCTGTGTCATTGTCGGAATACATCTGTGGAGAATTTTTTTCTTCACCTTAATTTACTTAATTATTCAATCATTTATTTTTATTGGTATGGACTTACATGTAGCTATATTTTGGGTTGCAATTCACCATGAATTTGCTTATTTTCTCACTCATCTTTCCAGCTTTGGCCACTGGGGACTTTCTGTTGTCTTCATGACATGCTGTAATTACTGTAGACCACAGTTCTCTCTCTCTGTCTCTCTCTCTCTCTCTCTCTCTCTCTCTCTCTCTCTTCTTCTTCTTCTTCTTCTTCTTCTTCTTCTTCTTCCTCTTCCTCTTCCTCTTCCTTCTTTTGTGCATTACAGGATGCTCCGGGCTCCCTTGGTGCAGTCGTGCCCTGGCTCTAGTATCAACACCTATCCAAGAAAACCCCTCTCAGTCTCGTCCCCGTATGTCTGTATTAAGCAGCACTAGAGTTTACCCTGACATCTTGAAATCTGATGCCCAGCGCTCACACAGGCCCCTGTCCTTGTTGCATGCAACCCCCTCCAGCAGGCAGGAGTCCGGCCCCCACTGAGCACCGTCCTTCTACTCTCCTGCTCCGTCCCAGCAGAGTGGCATGGGCACTAGGAGCTGGTGCCCCACAGCAGCCAACTTTCACCCCATGGGACGAGAGTATACTTTTCTTTTTGACACCGGGGTCCCAGGACTCCAGCACCCCTCCAGCACTGTTAACCCCACCTGGCCTCACGGAGTTTGCGCTTAGCACCAGCAATGCCGCTGACTGTGTGCAATCAGCGATCAGCAGTGCTCAGTGTTTGCGGCATGCACAGCTTTTATTCTAGAAAAGACAGTTTCATGACCTGTCCATTAATGATCCGAATTAATTCCTTACAGGTTTGAATGGGTAATGTTAGTAAGTGATAGAAAGTATCATTCATGTCATATTTCTAACTTGATTATTGTTATATTTCATGGGTTGCAATTGTTAGGAGAACAAGGGCAGAACCCATTTGGATTTAGTATGAATAATCAGGAGAATAGAAGCAAAATGAAGGTAGAAGACTGAGAAACAAAGCCTCAGAAAAAAAGAAAAAGAAAGGAAGAAAAAAGGAGAGAAAAGAGAGAGAGGACGAGCAGGCCACAAACGAAAAGGTCTAACGCTCGACCAGGCGAGCAGGTGCAACGAGACTTGTCACGTAAAAGGAGATCAAGAAATCGGCAGTTTGTCCGTGAGATCCCGGGCTGGTACCGTTCTGTGGCTCCTGGTCCTGATGTGACACTGAGGGTCACAAGGCAGGGTGTTGGGCAAGAGCGTGTGAGCGAAGGGTTGAGTGTTCACCAGGCAACAGAGGACAGAAACACGGGCTGGAAGCACCGGGATGCGGAGATGTCCGAGCTGCCTGCAGCGCCTCCTCGGCGCGTAGCGGCTCCCTGACGCATGCAGCCATGTCTGGTCCGGCGATGACCTTCTCAGCCTCGCAGTCCTCGCAGCACTCACTCCGAGGGGACCAGCAGAGAGCAGAAAGTGGGATTTGTTCCCGCACAGAAACCCAGAAGCGCTCACCTTTAATAACTTTGTTTAGATAATGCATCGGACGTCATCCAGATGCCGAGCCCCTGGTCTGTATTATCTCCCGATGCTCCTAAGAGCCCGACTGGGTGTCAGTACGCACGCCGGGCACTCTGAGCAGAAGGGCTTCGGTAGAGAGGACGAGCTGTGCACGTGCGAAGGAGGAAAAGTGCAGTGCCCGGGGGAGGCAGAAAGCGCGGGCTCTCTCCCGTCAGAGGCCAGGACTAGCCTCGGGGAGGCCACGGTGAGACCGGGCAGCCGCAGGCAGTGCGGTGGGCAGCGTGCCTCGGGCAGGCTGAGGAGGGCTGAATGGGAGGCGGCCACGGACTTGGGAGTACATCTCCTTCTTTAGGAAGCGAGGGAGGTCAGGGCAGGGGCCGCGGGACCATTCACAGAGAGATCTTAGACAGGGAGCAGTGGACCCGGACCGTCAGATGTCAGCCGGGAACCCCAGGAGGAGCCAGAGGCGGGAGAGCCAAGGTGATGCAGGCTGGGAAACGGACGTCTCCCGATGCACCCGAGGCACCACCTGCAGCGCTGAGGGGTTTGTGGGCAAAGACTCAGGAGGGTCCCAGAGCCTAGCAAAGTCCCTGGCTGGCCAGGTGAGATGGGAACACTGGGCTTGGCCTGCCTGCCCGCCTGCTGTGGGCACCGAGGCATGGGCTCTCTGCTCAGGTGCATGGGGACCGGGGAGGGGCTGTAGCTGGGATTCCAGAAAGCAGGCAGTTTTGTGCTAGCCATGAGCCAAAACCTTGGATGCTAGGTCTGCTGAGGCAGCACAGAGGTTGCTCCCTTAGAGTCCCAGCTCTCTCCTGGTAGCAGGAAAGAAGGAATTTGAAGATGACCTCAGTATCAGGTCAGTGTTGTCTGGCCAGCTCCTAGGTGCTCTCCAAATGACATGACCAGGGCCCCTCCTTGCCAGGGTGTGCCCCCAGGGCCTGTCCTACAGGCCTCCAGCTCTCTGTAGCCTCTCCAAGTGGCTCAGCAATGCAGAGCCACACACCAGGGCCCACTTTCCTACCATCCCATCAATAACGCCTCCCTGGCACTCAGTGCCATAAAACCAATCACAATGGAATCATTTGATATGTGTGTGACTCACACATATAGTTCCCCAAGCCACTGTTCTAAATTAGTAGTAGTTAAGCACCCATTGATGGAAGCTTAAAGTAAAGTGCTCCCCATCGGGCCCCCACTTTAGCCCAACATTACCCCAGAAAGCAGGCAGTCTTCCTAGCAGTTGCCATAAAAGGCATACATTTGGAGGTGAGCCAGAAATATTTGGGGGACCCGTTCACTCCTTTCCCTCCAATGACACAAGAATGTCTGTCACAGGGGCATTTTTATGCCAACCAGTACTGAGTGCACAGGCTTCAAGAAGCTTGAGGATTTTTTGTTTTGTTTTGTTTTGTTTTGTTTTGTTTTTCTTCTTCTTTCTTCTGAGTCTTTTCAGAGTGGAATGCGGAACTCTGAATGATACGCAAATGGATTCTTTCAGAACTTCTCCGACAACTGAGCTTGAAGGGAACTGAAAATAAAAGCTCAAACTGATCTAGTTTTCTTGAAGAAAGGCTTGGGTCCCTGGAAGGGCCAATTAGGAATTTCAGCATACGTGGGCTCTCTGCCCTGCTCTGGGCTCATTCTGTGTCCACAATGTTGCTTCACTCTTAATCTGAGAGTGAAGAAAAGACTTATGGTATCTTTTTAAGGACCCAGGACCAAGAGGAATTCCAAGGGGGTCAGGGTGACACAGGCAGAGTGCCCTGTCCACACTCGCAGAGTCCTGTGCCTGGTCCTTCTCCAAAGCGTTTTCTAATTGTCCAGTGCTTCCTGCTGGCCTCATGGCCCTGCACCAGGAGGAGGGCACTGCTGGGCTGCAGTCAGCTGGGATAGAACCCTAGCAGGTGCTTCTGGCGCGAAATCAGGCTTTCATCACCCCTCCCCGAGCAACAGCACCGACACTGCAAGGCCAGGCCTCAACCTCAACCACGAAGCCCACAAAGCACCAGGATGGACACACGGCAAGGTCAAATCTTTGTTTAAATGACTTCATTAAAAAAAATAAGCAAGTCAAAATAATGTTCATTTCAAAAATAGCTCACTTACCAGATTTTAGAATGTTTTGATTTTGAGACGAGGTCTCACCAAATTGCTAAGGTGCCCAGGCTGGGTTCAAACTTGGAATCCTCTTCCCTCAGCCTCCCGGAGAGGTGGGGCTACAGAGCTGTGCCAGCGGCTCGCACTTTCAGAAATTCTACAGCTACCCACCATAGGCGAGTTGGAGAAGTACGGAGCGTCACAAATAGAAATGACAGTCAGCCTCCCTTTCAGCCTGACCCTGAAGATTGTTGTAGCCTGATCTTAGGGCTTTTTATTTTTATGACACTGATGCAACGGTCATGTATCTGTTTTAAAAAGTGCAATTTCTTAATCATATTTATCACTCTTGGTTAACGCATATTGCATTTTTGCTGTTTGGTATGACTAATTGCTAGTTATTTGCTACAAATGCATGGAAGAGTTTGAGAGGTGTTACATATAAAAATATAGGTGCTTGCATCTTAAATTCAAGTATAAGCCTCATATAATAAAAATACCCATAGGTAATAATAATTCATCAAATTAGATGAGATACTAGCAACAAACCAAACTTGACCCAATACCCAAAAGACCTTGTAACTCTGGACTGAGCAACACTCACAGTGTTTGAAGTCAGGTAACTTAAATGTTCCAAAGTTTACGTCATCTAATTCTAAGACAACATCTCTCAAAAACTGGCACTACACCACCTGACTACCGTATCTCCTGTAACTTTCACATCAGAACAGGGAGCTGTCCTTCGTGAAGTAGTTGTCCTCAGCCGTGAAGTAGATCTCCTGTCTGGGACCGCAGGACACCCAGGGAGGTGAGAGTCTGAAGATCTGTGACTGGAGAGCAGCGCCGGGCAGACAGGCACAAGTGGCGGCTGGAGCGGATCTGCGCTGATGATCTGCGGGTGTAGCAAGTCGGCGTCCGTAGACAATCGCGAAGGCGAGAGGAAGAAGCTGTGACCATCTTCCCTCTTCCTTCCTTTTATACCTACAGTTCCAGTTGGCCCTCCCACATCTGGATGGGTGCTCTTCTCTCATTGGCCAGCCCACAAATCACTCATAATCAAATCCAGGCCGGTTCTTGATTCCCAGTCTAGCCGTGGTTCACCAACTCTATTCCAGGTGTGGTTCCTGACTCCCTCAAGTTGACATAGTCCCTTCAACAGTCACACCGATGTAACTCAATATTTTTAAGATGTCAGCTTCGTAAAATTTAACTACTAGATTCAGTGTCATCTCGATCAAAATCATAAAGGTTTTATTATTTGTGATAGAAACTGAGAAGCCAATTTCTAGCTATATTTGACAGTGACAGTGCAGACAATTTAATCAAATGGATTAAAATTAGCATACTGTTGAAAGACTTACACTCCTTGATTTCAAGACGTCTTGCTAAGTTACTGCGTTCGTGATAGTATGACGCAGGTACAGATACAAGGCACAGGGCCAGATGAAATTTCCCAAAAGTACAAAGTCAATTCGGTAAGAAAAGATTTTCAACACACGGCACTTGACTAATTGGATGTGGATATCCATCCAAGTATGTTTACATATATGCACACATACATACACACACAAACATGTTTGATCCTCTCCTCATCTTGCACAAGAATAAACTCAAGACAGAACTTGAAGCCAATATTAAAGCTTAAAATGTAAACTTTTAGGAAAAGTAATAGTATAAAAACCTTAGAAACTTTAGATTAGGCGAAGATTTCTTAAATAATAGAATTCCCATTGAAGAAAAAAAGATAAATTGGATTATACCAAAATTGAAAACTTGGATCATGAAAAGGAAATTCAGAAAGTCTTTGCATAATAAGTATCTGACAAAGCACTTTATCTAGAAATGTAAAGAGGACTCTTACAACCTAATGGTTAGGAATATTACGAAATAAGAATTATTTTATTTGGATGTATCCATTAAAAACACGGGTAAAAGATCGACAAGTGCTTCATGAAACACGTTGTACCAGCGCCAAAAAGGCACAAGGATGGTGAGCAGCAGTGCCAGGTTTGGGAGTCCAGCGCCAGCATGGCACACCCCCGAGTGCGGCAGAGGCCAAAGTGCAGGCGCAGCAGGTGCTAGAGAGGAGGCGGGGCCGACGGACCTCTCCTGCTTCGTTGGTAAATGTGAAAAAGGGTCCAGCCGCTTGGAAGGGGGTTGGCAGTTTATTATTAATTGCAACATATATTCACCTTGGGACCCAGAAGTACTATTTGCTTCAGTATTAATTCAAGAGAAATACAAAACATTCAGCCAAAACTTAGCACAAATGAAATGTTTTCAGTCAGAGGATGGAGAAACAAATTGCAGCCTATCATACCATGAGATATTATTTGGCAACAACAAGAAAAAAGAAATCCCTGAGACGAGCCACAAGCTAGACGAATCTTAAAAATAGCACCCCCCATCCAGGGCACAAGGTGCCAGCACCTGCTGGTTCTGCACACCCCTCTGTGTGGGGTCATCCGAGTCAGGGAGCCTGTCATCCCAGCAGAAAGTGGCAGATCAGGTGCCTGACTCCTGTTCTCTAAGTGGTGATTTAGGGAAAGTCCCGCTACCGCCGCAGCATTTCCAGGAGGAATGGCATTGTGAATTTCCGTTCACAATCTGTAGTGACGGTGGATGAGGAGGAGCCTTGCCTTTCTTCCATGGAGGTTTGATGGGGACAGCTGGAGAGGGCGCTGTGGGGGCACGCCGAGGGGCTGTGGCTGTTTCCGGTGCTGTTTGTGCGTACATAGTCCGCACCCTAGGAAATGCAGAAATCGGGCCCCAGGGGCACAGTGTCCTTGCAGCTCAGTCTAGGCCCTGCTGTGTCCTGGGTGTGAGTGGAAATCCTCACTGTCTTCATAGTAGAGGAGCCTTAGGCCAGGGGCACCTGTCCCTTTCTGGGGAGGTGACAAGCCCACTCTCCCCGACAGGGAGAGGGACCGCCTCCTGGGAGATGGGGCAGCCTGGGCCCTGGGCAGCCTGGGCGGAGCCAGCCGTGCTGCCTGAGGAGGAAAGTGGGGTGTGCTTGCCCTGGAAGCAGCAGGGCCTCTGTCCCGGGCTAAATTCTCCCAGTGTCCTCGTCACCACTTTCCTCTGCTCTGGGACATTGCCATGCTCCAAGATGAAGTAGCTTAGGAGAGCAGTGACCATTTTCTGAGACCCGAGTGCTATGGTGGTAGCAGTGGCTGAAGTCACGCGTTAGCAGGGGACAGCTGGGCACACATGGGAGGTTATGGTGCATTGGATCTGCTGCCCTAGTACGGGACGCTGCTCCACTCCAGGTGGAAGCACAGGGTTTGGAGGTGAGCGAGGCTCATCTTTGGAGATAAATGGGCACAGCAAGAGAGGCGCTTGGCCCCTCCAATGGTGCACATTTACACAGTGACCTCATTCTGTTGTCTCGGAGGGGTGGAACCTGAGATATCTGTGTTGCGTGTAGACCCACAGGCCAGAAAACCAAGATTGTGGCGGTAGCATGGAGGATGCAGAGGGCTAGGGGAGATCGTTTATCCATTTAGCCCAGGAGTAAGTAGAGTTGAACAGGAATTGAAAATGAGGCTGTTCTGGCTGGGACCCTGAGGTATGTTCAGGAGCAAGGGGCAGCACCTCTTGAAATTGAGGATTTGAAGTCCAAGGACTTCATTCTCAAATGCTGGGTACTAATACCAAGAGAATCAGAGACCAAAGATGTCCAAGGTAGAAGATTCTGGAACAGCAGTCTGGTGGAGGTGTGATGCCTATCACAAGTGCTCAGAGTGCCAACGACATCACCCCATCGAGCCAGTGTGTTGACACCCGTGGAACGGGCCGTGCGCCCCGGACACAGAAAGCACACAAGAGGCTCTCACAGCGCCCACACCTGCCTGAGAGCCGCGTGTCCTCCGGGAACGTCGAGCCGAGCTAGCTGGATCCCCAAGCTGCACAAAGGGGCAAAACTGCAGAAAGCAGGGCCACACCACGGGCGGTGGGTGTCCCGGTGGGGCTCCTGGAAGGGCTCGCAGGCGACGCCCTCCCGCCTCCCAGAGCATCGTAGCACTTTCCCATACTTTTATTTATAAAGCGTGTGTAATGGTAAAAATGAAGCGCTCTGATTCAGCTGGGAAGACTATTTGTGGGCACAAGAGTCCTCCATTAGGGCGATTCACGCTTCAGTTGTTGTTTTCTGTAAGCTTTAGTGTTCTAAAAAGATTTTATCTTAATGTAAAGTGCCTACTTCTGCAGTCTTCAATAAGGCCATAACTTTTCATTAACTTCATTTTTCATTTTCATTTTTCTTAGAGTGTTGCAGAACATAGCGTATGATTTCAAATGTCATGTAATAACAACTCTCTAAAATCATCTGCCCTGATTTCCATTTGACACTGATATTTGATATGTTAACTTAAGCAGATCGACAAATGCAGGTCTGTCGTGTTGCCTCGGGTGACAATGAAGAGCTGTCACCTTCCCATTTCCTCACAGAATTCACGTGGCTAATAACTGCTGATTTAAAAAATATATTATGTGTGCTTGTGTGCGTGTGTGTGTGCAGTGTGTGTGTGTGTGTGTGTGTGTGTGTGTGTGTGTGTGTAAGAGAAAGAATAAAGGGAAGGATGTAAAAGGAGAGAGGGAGACATGAAAAAAAGGAATTTCAACTGGCATCAAAAAATGGAAACTATTTCATGCCTACGTGATTTAGATTTGGTAATAATGATCAAAAGTAATTTCTAAAATGTAGAATTTCATTCGCTTTGACAGGTAATGTGAATTTATAAGAAAAAGTTTACACATTTTAGAAGTAGATGTTGCTTACTTACGTCACGGTAGAGTCTTCACAAGGTTTGCACGCAGGACTTACAATGAAAAGAAATTTCCTCTTCCCATTTACTCTCCTGAATCACATCAGTCTTCTGATGCACCCACCAGATGCAACTACTTTGACTTTTTTGCCCGTGTGGACGGCTTTTCTGCGACAACACAGTGAAGCCCCTTCCTGCCCATCCCAGCCCCACACGGCCGCAGCGCCTCCTGGGTGACCTGGTGGGATGTGTGGCGTGGCTCTCTTCCTGCTGACCAGCCGGGGATCCTGGCGGTCTCCCTTGGAGGTGAGGATCGTGGGCCCTGTGCCCCAGTGCTTCTTGCCCGCTCCACCCCGACTCTTCTGTTGTTTTTGTCTTTATGTTCTACTGCTTAACAACACGTTATTACTTTTTCACCTCGATTTCATTCACGGTTTGGAATCTTTGTTGACACAGGTTTAAAAGCTGACCGCCCATAGGTAGTGTGTGCGCTGTGGTGAATATGGAGACACTGTTCCTGGAGGACCCACACAGGTGACAGTGATCTCATCCGTTTCTCAGTCCTTGGGGCTTTCTGGAACTGCTTTCTGGTAAGCAGCTCAGGTGGAGGACTGTAGAACCCCAGGGGCCCTGGTACATGACTGCTGGGAACTTGAACTGCCGAGAGTCTGGTAACAACGAAGGCAGCTCTCCTTAATGGCTTTTCCTTTTCTTTTTTTCTTTTTGCTTCTGCCCTCATCATATCCTTCTTCCCCAGTTCATTTTTCTTTACCACATCACCGGTGCTTCCGGGCTTACTGAGGCGCCGGGTTCCACTCACAGCCAAGGCTCCCCTCTGGCGTAACGGAGCCTGATTGTCGTGCAAGCCTGTGATGTGGCTGTCAGGTGAGTCTGGGTCCCTCCTTACCAGGGATCCTGGAAACGTCTTTGGTTCCTTTACTTGTGGGAACAAGAGTGTGGACAGAGCACTTCTCTTCCTGGGAAATGGCGGCTCACCGGGCCGTCCAGCTGGGTACGGCACTGTAGGCTGCCTACTCTTGTAGAACTGCAGGAGCAACTGCCTGAGGGGTTTTGTTCTTCCTGAGAATCGAATGAAGATCTGATTTATTCATTTCCTTCTTTGGGGAAAGCTTTTGGAAAATCTGTCCCTATGCTTAAGTTTCAAAGTGCTACTACCCAGTCACTCGTTTCTTCTACGTACGTTGGGCAGGACCCTCGACGGTCGCTTTTGGAGTGAAGACACACGCAGACTATGGGGCATTCTTCTCATCAATTTTTTCTCTTCTATGTTATTTCTTGCTCAAATCATGAGGATTCTTTCCTCCTCCTTCATGAAGTCTAGGAATGGGCAAACTGTTTGGACACTTTGGGGGCCTCAAAGGGCTGGGATGGGAAGATCAGTTTTAAGGCACAGCTTGGCTGTTTCATGCAATTCTGGAAGAATTAGTTAATTTTGCTTGGGGAATTTCCTTCCTCCCAACTCAGGAATAAACGTCCAGTGTGCAGTCGATGTAACAGGCCACGCTTGAGCTCTGACCCTCAAGGACTCTGAATATCTCAGGCCAACTGGAAAGAGGCTTCACAGATGTCACTGAGGGTGTAAACTCCGAGGAGGGCGATGCGTCTGGATCAGCTATGTGGGCCAGTGTGACCACCTAGACTCGGATAGGGAACCTTTCATCTGCCAGGAATCATTTGAATATTTATGACATCATTCATGTGTCATACAAAGCTATCAAGTTAAAAGATTAGTCTGCTATTTTTGGTAATATAATTAACTCACCCCTAATAGGGTAATTGCCTTAGCTAGGCTGGACCAAATGACATTCCCAACCCTGACCTAGATTTTTGGGAGTGGCAGAGGCAGTGAGAGCCCAGGTTCCTGAAGGACCAGCGTAGGGCCTTAGGATGAAAAGGGCTGCTGGCCAGAAAGGCACGTGAGAACAACTGCAGCTGCCTGCCTCTGAGAGGCCAGGAGCCTTTGGCCCAAGGCTGCAGAGGTAGCTGGCAAGGAGCCTGAGAACGGGCTGGCGGATGCCGGGGTTCAGCTCCCCCACAGACCCTGCTCTCCCGAGTTCAGGGCTCACAGCGTTTCTGGGCACGTGCGCCCACTGCTGTGCGTCACTGGGGCTGCACCTCCTGCCATTGCACCGGCCACCTGTCGCTGCACCGGCACACATCCTCCATCCTCCTGAAGCATCGGGGCCTCTTCTACACCCAGCTCTCCTGTCTTTTTTGAGCGTCTTTGTGAGCGCTCATCCAGGTGTGTCTTGCTGTTTTAATAGGGGTTTAGGAAGGCGAGGAAAAGATTTCCTGTCATCTTGGACTGAAAATCCAAAGGCGTTTATTTTAAAATTTTGCCATTGGCAAATGGGCGCTAGACTGGAAAAGTCCTACGATCCTCAGACAGGGAAGGTGAGCCCAGTGCATGTAGAAATCAGGGTCTCCAGAGTTTAGTAGAATTGGTTTTGGTTCTCTGATGTGCTGTGTGGTTTTAGGCAAGTTGTTTAATCCGGTGGTCCCCAACCTTTGTGACACTAGAAACTGCTTTAGTTGAAGACCGTTCCCAAGGACAGGTGGAGGGGGTGCACTTGCTAGGCAGCGGGTCATTCTCGGAGGATAGCTTTGAAGTGGCAGCAGGAGGGAACAGGGCACAAAGCTCTGCCCCCTGCCAGGTCAGCAGGGCATAGAACCTGGTAGGAGTGTGCTGACAGGGGCGGGCTTTGCTCCCCCACACTTCAGGTCCTAGATCATCTATCCTGGTGGCCTGGCCCTTTCAAGCTCACAGACTGATACCAGTCCGTGGCCCCAGGGGTTGAGGACTCCTGATGTAACCCATGTGGGCTTCAGTTTTATTATCTTCTGCATAATGAGACACACCGACTTGGTCCACACTGTTGTGTAGGGAACTCCAAGTTAAGTGGTAAGGCGAGGGCCTGCAAGATGCGATTATGTTGAAACGAATGCCTACAGTAAATGCACACATCCATGATGAGTTCGATTTCTATCTTGACTAGGAAGTACAAGTGCTGTAACGAGAGCAGCTGGCCCTGCCTCGACATGGAAGTTCAGTGTTTGCTTACCTGTGTCACCCCGCCCCGGGGGGAGGGGCACACAAAGTCACACAACGTTGTTGCTGCCTCAGCTGTGGAGAATCAATGTTCTAAGGTCCGTGTAGACTAACGGGTGGTACTCGTGTTTTCCCTCCAAGAAACAAGCAGGTACCCCCGCAGCTGCCTCTTCAGATCCTGCCTCAAGGGAGCTGACGCCTATGCAGGGCGCCCCAGTACCGCGTCCTCGGAGCGAGTCGAACTCTGCGGTGCGTCTTCAGCTACCTTTTCCAAAAAATGCCGTGGGACACAGTAATGAAAGGAGTTTGGTGTGGTAAAAACGGAAGGCTCTCAGCCCAGGTGGGAACAAAGGAAGGGCTTCCCTGCCAGTGAATCCTCCTCTGCTTTGCTTTCCCAGGCACTTAAAAACTGTGATTCCAACGTGGCCAAGAACGCTTGTACAGCCAGAAGCGTCCAGGCAGCCTGAAGTTGTCCTCAGTGCACACCTGAAGGAATTCACCAGTGAGGAGAAGGTAACTCTGCGTCAGACTTGCGTGTGCCTACAGACATGTAAGCATGCAGAATGTAGCGTCAACATTTGGTATGCTGCGAGTTTTCCTAGAACTCGTGTTTCGGTATTTGCCACCCGATAGAACACTCTGATGAGGTGGAGCAGGTAGAAATTTATGTTTGGCTTTTAGTTAGGAAGTGTTGAAGCTGATGTAGACACCTGGGCTAGGTTCCATACCGCCGCTGAGCTGTGGGGTGGGGTGCAGGTACTTCTCACGGAAGCCGAATGTCTTACGTGCTGTGGCTGGGCATGTGCTCAGGAGTCCTGGGTAGAAAAACGTGACCCCAGGCAGCACACTTCACCTCTATGGGCCTCGGGTTTCTTATGCTTAGAAGAAGATGCCCAGACTAGCAGGCTACCAGTAGGCACTACCTCCCTTTCCCCAACATGTGGACAGGGAAAAGGCCCTGGAGCCGTCTGGTGTCCGGCTCTTGCCGCCCCTGGAGGACGGACGTCGGAGTGGGAAGATGCCAGTGCTGTCCAGAGCAGCCTGTGTGGACACGGGATCTAGACACAGGACGGGGAATGGATCCGCGTAAAGCCTATGACTTCAAACCAAGTGCACACTTGAGCCTTGGTCAATCTCGATGCCACATGAACACGTAAAGGAGAACTACAGAATATTGTGCGTATATTTTTTTTCTCTGGAGAATACAAAAATATCTATATTATATATTTGGTAGTATCTATCTTTTTATATAAATGTGTGTGTGTGTGTGTATGTGCTCTCCATTACACACAAGCACGTCTGCTAACATAGGTATGTTTATATGCAAGTGTACATTCTGTGTGTAAAAGTGCCATGTCTCTCTGTGTAGATGTGCACAGACACGCAGATATCTCTGACCTAGGAAGAGCTGCAGATGAGATATATCTGAACAAACATTTAAAGAGAGAAAGAGGAAGGAGAGAGAGGAGGCCATAATTTCATTTCAGGCAGGTTTTTTTCCCTGTATAGATTTTGAGGTTTCATTTTAGTGTGGAGAAATGCAGTGGGCATGATAAACTCCTTTCACAAACAGAGAGAATAAATACTTCCCACAAAGCCGATCATGAAGTATATTTTTCCCAGGGAGTGCCATTATTTTCAAACCAGCTCCTTTTTTTTTCTTTCTTTTCATCTTTCTCTTAAGGGCCGGCTGCCTGGGCTCCGGGCCAGGGTCGCTGCCTGCGCTCCGCTGTCCCCAGCCATCAGTCACGGCCAGCGGGCGAGGGGGAGCGATTGCTGAGCATCAAATCATCGAGGAGCCAACTAGCCTTGACGTGCCTTAAAAAGAGAGATGGATGGGCAGTGCCCCCACGGGCAGCCTTCCCAGCGCCGGGTCCTGGGCTACGAGGCTGCTCCTATCATTTTCGGTTCCATTTTCTGGTTTAAATGGGAGCTGTGCAAACAGCTGTATTTCTCAGGGTCGTGATTCGGTGGCCATTTTCTCCGACAAGAGCATAGAGCAGAGGTCAAGGGACCTTCACCGGGTGCTCAAGCAATGTAAATACCACGGGAAGTTGATGTCGCCTTCTCTTTCCCTCCCCGGGTTTTCACATTCACGGCATTTGAAGGAGAGGCACAGATGACCAGCGAGGCAGATTGGCATCTGCCCACGACCGCCTTGAAGTCGCAAGTCCCTGCAAGAAAAGCAGACTAGAGACAGGTGTTAGGCTGACGAGTACGCCACCCAAACGGGCCGACATCACCTGTCTTAGAAGCCAACCAGGCCAGGCCTGGTTAGTACATGGGCAGGAGAAATGTGTGCCAGGGAGGAAAGTGAGGTTCTGCCCTCCACCGTGCTTCTGTGAAATGGGCACGTAGTTTTCTTGAAAAGAACACAGGAAGCCACTGAGCATCTTCTGAAGAGTCGGCGAGAAAGGTTTATCCCCTGGTGACCCGTGTCTAAGGTCTCTGTAGTAAAGGACTGTGAAGTGGATGGCTTTGAACAGCAGAATTTGTGGGTAGCGTTTGCCTCTGAAGGGCCGGGGCAGGACACCCCCTTTCTCCTCCAGTGGCTGAGGGCCCCGGCGCTCCTGGGTTCTGCTCACTGTGCTCCAGTCTCGGCCTCTCTCCTTGTGTGGCCTTCTGTCATGCCTGAGAATTTGGAAAGGTCTGAGGATGCCGGCTGGAGAATCCCGTGAGTGCTCTGAGCTGAGCTTGGTGGGAGATTCTGGTAGAGCTCAGAAGACCAGAATGCTGATAACAGTGTGGATTGGAAAGGCCAGGCTCAAGAAGTTTCTGCTTTGGGCTGGACGGGAAGGAGACCTGTATCAACAAATGGCCTATAAACCATCCGTGCTGTGGTCTGGAAAAAAGTTTGTTGGCATTTTGCCCTTGTCCAGAGACTTTGCCTGAAACTGAGATTAAGGGCGGTGGACTGCTTACTCTGGTGGAGGAGATCTCAAGGAAGACTGATGTTCAAATTGTTACCTGGCTTCTGTTTGTGGCTTTAGCCAGATGTATGGTGAAAGAAAAGACAAAGTGGCAGAGAAAATCATACAGAAGTTTTGCCAGGCCAAAATGGCCTGAAACGGTGGGGCCAAAGAGCGCAAGAAAATTAAAGAAATTGGCATTTAAGAGAAGCACCACAGGACCATAGGAAAGGTGCCTGGAGGACATTTCCAGAGTCAGCAGGACCCTCCATTTGCCAGCTCCAGGGGGAGAGGCAGAAGGCTGTGCTCCGAGAAGTGTGCCTCAGGGCCAAAAGAAAAAACGTTACAGAGTTCAGTGGCCTGGAGTTCAACCATCTAGGAACCCAGAGACGTCTACAGCATTTGTTCAAGGGGATCAGGCCACTGCTCATGCCAGTGGCAGACCTTGGCTCTGTCCACGTGGTCCTGTTACACGTTTTAATTGGTGGTCGAATATTTATGCTTCATTTTAAAGGAATATAATTTTGTTTTAGCATCTTGGTGTTTCTAATTGTGAGCAAAAGGTAGAAGTTATTCCGCCTTCCACAGTCACTCAGAACAAATACCAGCTCTTGACAGCAAACACTCTGAAAAGTGTTTCACAGGGGCTTCTGCGTTTTGTTTGGTTGTATTGTCTTTTTTTGTTTGCTTGAGACAGAGTCTCACTTTCTATCCCAGGCTGATTCTGAACTCACTATGTAGCCCAGGCCGGCCTTGGACACGTGGTAATCCTCCTGCCTCCGCCTTCTGCGTGCTGGGATTACAGGCATGTGCCACTACGCCCAGATTGTGTGGTACTGGGGAATTGAACTCAGGGCTTTGCCCGTGCAAAGTAAGAGCTTTAACCATTGTGCCATTCCTCCAGCCCCGTATTATCTATTTTTAGATGGTGGGGACAGGTGTTTTCCCTCTCCTAGGATCTCTGGATTTCAGGGCCTCACATTTGTCGTGTGCCCAGGAGAGAGGCTCCCTGTGAAAAGATGTGAACCAGGCCTCTCCAGGGCCGACGGTCATGGCAAGAGCGCAGTACGCAACAGAAAAGGCAGCGTGAGCTCTGACGTGTCGCTCGAGGTGGTCAGGTGGAGGGCCTCCGTGTACTCTCACACACACGGAGCCTGCTTGGCTCCTTGGTCATACATTTGTCCTGTGATGTTTAGTTAGAGACACCAGAGTCTGTTCGCAAATTCAGTCTTTCAGTTCTCATATGTCATCGCTAATAAACAGTGTGGATTTGACATCCAAAGCAGTGCTGACAGCTGAAGATGGATTTGTAAGAGTCACAATATCCCAAGTCCTTGTTAGAAAGGCCACTGCAGGGGAGCCTTCCAGGAAATGCACAGAGCCAGGCGGCTAACAGGGGTGTTCTGCGGTCTGCCTCAGCACTCACAGCGCTCTTCCTGGGAGCTCTGTCTTACGGTGCAAATTGTTGCCGAGCAGCATTTCTGAATACTTGTCGAGTTTTACGTTGAGAAGCATGGCTACACGTAGCATGAGATCGTACTCAGTCTTTCTGCATGTGTGTGGATTTTCCATTTTATGAGCAACTCCACATCATTTGAGCATTAAACTGAGCCAATCAATGTCAACAGTCACGAGTTCTGTACCTCTCCTTCTGCCCTTGGCCCCGCCTTCCCCTCCCATTCCCGTCTCTTCCCGGACTTCTTGTGTAAAATTCTCCTCAATGAGGCCGAATCGATGGGGATGAAAAGTGCAGCAGAACAGTGGGACTTGGAGGTCCCAGGATAAAGGAGGCAGGGGCCAGCCTGGGGTTGCCATAGCAGCAGTTGAGTGTGGCACTCGGAACCTTCTCCAGGCGAGGGGCACGTGAGGAGACGGAGTGCTGACACCACTTCAAGGGCCCCAAGGCGTCAGGTGCCGCCAGCCGGGTGCAAGAGGGATGTAGTGACGGTGAAAACTGCAGAGTTGAGGTGTACGTGTAAGGAAACCGTAAACAACCAAACCCAGCCAATGGGCACCTACTGCTTTCTCTGCGTTTGTACAACTCTAATGAAGTGTGGGTTGGAAGAAAGAATAGATGAATCACTAATCATAAAAATAAAGCCTCTTCTTCTATGCCAGCACCATTAAATTAACCTGAGCACTACTTCAACCATTTAATCAATTAACTATATTTAAAGACTTATTGCTATCACAATGATATAGGCATTATACTGGCGGCACTTGGCGATTTACAGAGTGCTATCAATTATCTCACTTCCTTCAGTCTCACTGATTTTCAAGATGGGCTAATTTCTTCCATAGTTGAAACAATTATCCAAATCACAGTTGCTTAAGCAACAACAGTTTATTTTAATGCATGTGATATCTGCTTCAGATGCAGGAGATTGTCTGTCAGGGGTCAAGGGTCCTTCAGTCCTGGCTGCTCACTTGGCTCAGTTTGCACACTGTCCCTTTGAGAAATGTGGAATGACACGTAGGATCCTGTGCACACTTCTAGGTACGTCTGCCTGCAAGTCGCAGGCACTGCTTCTGCCTACATGTCATTGGTCAAAGGAATCATGGGAATGTCCTGATTCCCAGAGGCACGATGATAGAAGGAGGAAAAAACTCCTCAGACTCACTAGCATGATCAGTTCCCAGTATCCCCTGTGTATATGTGAGAAGACGGCCGGAGAAATTATCTGAAATATTAAAGAAATCAGTGTATATAGACAAGGAGACTAAAAATCTCATGGCCAAGTAGCTAGATAGTTGCAAACTCAGGAATAAAAATAGCTATTTAGTCTTCTAGTGTAGTATTTGCAGGAAAGATTCTGCCTCTGAGATGGTTAGGGTTTTTGTAAATGTCATCAGAACAACACGGGAAAGCGCTCTAGTGCTGCAGCCGAGGAGAGTCAGAGGACTGGAACAGGAGAAGAAGGCATCCAAGCCAGGAAGAGTTTCCCGGCGCGAGGGAGGGAGGAGAGGTCACCAGTCTGGCTCCTCTAAAAAAATGGGCCTTTCGCAAAGACAGAGAACAGATTTTTTTTTGTGTGTGTGGAAATTGGTTCGCATAGTTATGGAGGTTTCCGGGTCCCAAGATTGTTTCCTGACGCCAGGAAGAAGAGATGGCGGCCGAGCAGGGGCTCCGGCAGCCGGCACCCTGGGCGCTCGTGCGCCCGAGGGCAAGAGAAGTCGGCCGCGTTCTGCCTTCTTGTTCTGTCCGGGCCCTCACTGGGTTGGCCGTGCCTGTCCACACTGGGGACAGTGGCGCGTCCTTCACTCAGTCTACTGAGTCAAATGTCAGTCCTCCTCAAACACCCTCAAGACACCAGAAATAACGTCTTCCGTTTGCCTCAGTCACTTCCTTGTTTCTGGAATACAATTCTTGACACCCACAACGTCGGGGGCGGGGGGGGGGGGCGTTATTTTATCTTGCATTTCAGACGCTTCAGTGTGCTCATGGTTGGCTGGCAATGGAGGCGTGGTGGAAGGGACTGACGGAGAAGAGCTGCTCGTGGCACCCCAAGAAGAAGGGTAGGGAACACAGAGGAGAAGCTAGACAGGAATATAGCCTTCCAAGCCACACCCTCCATGATTGATCATGCTCTGAGATTTGCCGAGTCTTGATTGATTTATCACGCCCTCAGTGATCTGCCCTTGCTGGCCAGGCCCCACCCTTCAACTGTGAGGGAAATCAGTGGATTAACCTTCACAATTGAATCACCTTCTGGGGCTGGAAGAATGGCACAGCACTTACAGTGCTTGCCTTGCAAGTGCAAGGCCCTGGGTTCGATTCCCCAGCACCACATGAAGCTGGGTGTGGTGGTGTATGCCTGTAATCCCATCACTTGGGGGCCTGAGGCAGGTGTTTTGCCATGAGTCCAAGGCCAGCCTGGGCTCCATAGTGAGTTCAGGACTAATCTGGGCTACATAGCAAGACACTGTCTCAAAAAAATAAAAAAATAAAAAAGTTACCCTCCAAATACGAGGCTTTGCGGAACATTCCAAACCCACACTAGTTAACTTGACATCCTTTTAACTTTTCCAAGCTGACACGTAAGAGTAACTGTCACGAGAACAACTGATTGTGAAAAGAGATGAAGAGACATGGTTGTGGGGTGTTTTGCTTTATTTTGCTTGGGTTTTTAGGATGACAGAAATTGAACTTGTTTATGCTGAGAATTTCTGATATCCTGAGGGTCTGGGGTCCTTTAAACTCTGAAAAATAATAATGAGGAAAAGCCATTAGCCATTTTAATAACACCAGAAGCTTAGGGTTTCATCAGTTCTACTAGCTTTGTGTCTTTGGGCAATGAGCAGATAAATCATTCTTTCCCCAGGAAGAGTTGCTGACTCTGAGAATTCGTGGAGAGACAGTGGAGGAGCCCTTGGCTGTTACCCTGGGACCTACATGTAGCCTGTCCACCACTGCCAGTGCCTGGCAGTCAGCACAGTGAGGGAAAGAACAGGTGTCATCTCTGTACAGTGACAAGGGGCCAAGTAGCCTCCTTCTCCTCTTAGCCTTAGTGAGAAGAAGGCAGCAGGAAGAGGCTGTGTGCGTGGGAAGAGCCCGGACAGCAGCCGCACAGCTGACACCCACTTTCTCAGCCTGTGCAGGCGCCATCTTGGTATTGGATTTTCTGGTGCCAGGTGAGTAGCTCCAGCTTATGCTCTGTGAAGCAGTGACAACCTGGATCCTCTAAGCCTTGCCAAATCGCAGACTCATGAAAACATTAATAACTGCTACAGTTTTAAGATATTAAATTCGGAAGAGATTTCACCGCCAGCCATGCTTAACAGAGTTCATTCACTTAATCTCTCAGAAAACAAATATTTTCTGAGAATTTCCTGAGACAAAGCAAAGCTGTGGACATCTAGGACTCAGACTGTAGGATGGCATCTGTCCTCTTGCAGATCCACGTTTTAGGTCTAGGAGAAGGGAGGATGGCCTAGTGCAATGGGCAGCTGGCTGGATGAGACTCCTGCCTGCTTTTCTTCACTCTACTTTCATGGTCCCTCCCTCCAGTGAGCCTCAAATGAGGAGGCTGGCTTCTAATTCCTCGCCGCTGTGTGGGCCCAGTGCACTCTGGTCTTTCCAAGTATCTCTCTCCTCGTAGCACACAGAGCTGAGACTGAATATGGGCAGGTCATACCCAAAGCTCTGCACTACTGTCCCGACCTCCTCTTCATGGAATTTTAAAACTAAAAAACTCTGCAAAACAAACAAACAAACAAAAATCCTGCCCCACCTTGGGGCTTGCCTTGCTCTCTGCCTGAGCCTGGATTCCCCTCACCACTCTCCCTATACTTTTGTACCCGGCTCTCGTGGCATCTCTATGAGGACAACTCAAGTGCACACAGTTGACTTCCTCTCTTCTGTGCTTGTGTTCCTCTAAGAGGCCCCGGTGCCCCACAGATTGCGTCTGACCAACATGTAGCGCTTATCCACCAATACTGAGTTCCTGCCTTCCTACTCCAGTTTGCTAAGTGGGAGCCAAGAACATACGTCTGGCTCATCCAGGCACTTACTCGGAGCCTTCTGTCCCTTCTATTCCCACCCCTCACCCCCACCACCCAGGTTTGCCGATGGCACTTGTGCAGCCGCTGCTAAGCCTAACACTTCTTCCCAGGATCCATCCAAATCATCCCAGAACAGCCCTTCTCCCGAATGGCTCTGAATTCCCTGTGACGAGCAGCCCACAAGGCTTTTACTTTTAAACTTAGAAGAGGCAGTGACTTTACTACCGAATGTCAGTAGCCGCCTCTGTACCAGGGACGGCATCTGAGCTCCTCCCCATCCACACTTCCTTCCGCACCCTCCCTGACTTAGGTTGGCGTGTTCTGGAATCTGTCCTGGAGAAATGACCTCCTGCCAGGTGCCCAGTCCTGTTCCACAGCTGGAGACTCAACCAGGAGCACTGGGCCCCAGGAGACTTACCCTCTAGCTGTCCAGGGAGGGCAAGCCCTTCCTCACCTACCCACTTGAAACGGAGAAGGACTGTCCGTACTCTTGGCCACTGTGACCGTAACACCTGTAAAACAGAAGTGGTGTTCTGACTTGGATCTGGAATATTCCCCAGAAGCCTCAGATATTGGGAAGGTAATTGAATTTGAAAGCCTCGTTGGATCACGTGGATTAACCTATTAACTCCATTTGCTGTTAAGGGGTGGGACCTGGTTGGCAGGTCTTCGCTGAGGGTGTGCCCCCTTCCTTGCGGCCTTGCCATGCGTTCCTCTGCCGAGGTCCCCTGCCAGGCTGAGTCTCCATGCCCTTCTGCAGTTGCCTGTCATGAGGGGACTGCGACCTTCTGAAGCTGTGAGCTAGGTGAGCCTCTTCCCCCTTGCAATGTTGGTATTGGGCATTCCAGTCCAGTGAGAAGAAAGTGACAGATGTTTGTGCCGACGGATCTGCCCTGTCCTGCAGGTCCACTGTGATGTGTCATACTTCACACGGTGCCTGTTCTCACTTCACAAGGGACAGAGGCAGAATGCCGAACAATGTTCCATCATGCTAGGAAAAGGCACCTTGGCGCGGGCGGCAGGGCAGGACCCAGGACCCAGGACCCAGGACCTAACTCCCCACTCACAACCCAGGCAGTTCTCAAGAAACCTGTGCTACTTAGGTCGTGTTGTTCAACTTCTCTGTGAGCTTCAGTTGCCCCAACACCCTGGGAAGAACATTAATGTTTTTACCTTTGCCCGTGTGTGCATGCATGTGTGTGTATGTGTGCGTGTGTGAGACAGAGAATGAGAGATGAACATGTGAGCTACACACAAGAAGTAGCCAATAAAGAGTAATCGTTTTTATACTGTGTTCTATTCCTGCTCCCCAGTTATTGCCATGAACTGAAGGTACCTTCTTAGCTAACAAAGGGGCCGCACAGGGGCCCTTGCCCGTGGCATCCAGGTAGACCTCTGCATACCTGTAAGCCTTACCACTCACTGAGATTCCATGGCCCGGCTGCTTCGTTTTCGTCTGGGGTTCGCCCCACCGGAGGAGCCACCTTTGCCAGACCTCCCTGGGCTGGGTGGGCGCCCAACCGTTGCTTGCCTCACAAACGGAGAGTTTGGGGCACAGCAGCCTGCCCACTACACTGCGCTACTAAATTCGCATGACAGTCGTGAAACGCTCCCATAATCAGGGACACGGGGTGATTTTCTGCCCCTGACAAGCCCCTGTATTGAGTATGATAACAGTCACTTTGTCTTCATCCGCAGCCGCAGTATCATATCAATCCATTTGACGATCCAGCCAGCCGCGCCCGGCACTTCAGTATCAATCTTCATAGAGTGCTGCCTGTTGTCTAACAAAAAGCCTGAAATGAGATCATTCAATCACTCGCTGCCGCCCGGCCGGCTCCTGGAGGACTTTAGCTCCCTGTCACTCCGCCACCCGGGCCCAGGGAAAGCGGGGACTGATTGCAATAGAAATTCCGAACCCCATCAGATCGGAGCCAGCAGGACAGCCACGCGCCTGGACGGAGCGGCTACTTAAAAATTAAAAAGGAAGATCGTGGTGGTGGCACGGGGAAGAGGGTTCCCACGCACTACCTTTCTGCAGGCCCCTTCTGCTCTGCAATTATCCCGCCATTTTCTGAAATGGATTTTTGCTGTCAGAAATGTCTAAGTAGGGAATCCATATCATGCTGGGTGACCAATTACCCCCGAGTATATTCTGGAATTTTCTCTAAATTTAAAGTAAACTCTTTTTTTTTTTTATAAATCTAAAAACAAAACAAGGAAATCCCACCATGTCTAAGATCTGTAATGTTAATATCAGAGGGGAAGAGTGCACAAATACGTGTTCTGTGTTGACTGTGTGTTTATTAATCTCGTCAGTGGGAAGAGAATAAAATTCATGAAAATTAAGGCTAGGGACTGTTACTCTTTATGAGAAGTTTTAGGTTTTATGAAGGTGAATTTCTCTGTGTAATCAATGACGACAGAGACCGACATGACTTCTGGCAAACCTAGAAACTCCCCGGAAGGACTGCGAGAAAGGACCGGACGTGCTCAGGAAGGCCGGAACGAATTTTAGGGCTGCGATCTGGATCTTTTCACCAAAGGACTTGACGTGTGTCTCGGTTTGATTGAAAACACAAACCTTTACAGTTTCAGCATTAATTGAGAATCTACAATGTCTTGTTAATAAGAAAGAAAAGAGCGCCGGGCTGTTACCAGTGTCAGACGATACTACAGCATTGACCTTCACTGCCCTTGGGCCGGGTCCTGTGTCTCTTGCCGGCACCGGCCCACACCACCCTGCTGTCTTTTGGGAAAGACGCATTGTCCCAGTTGTTCTAAATTACTTCAGAAATTACTCATGGAAACATGAGATATTGAGATAGCTTGTCATTTTCAGGTGGTGCGCTGTCCCGGTGGGCCAGGTGCCGAGGAACATGTTAATTATTTCCCTTAATACCAAACCTTTATGTTTTAAATACAGTCTCTCAGAAACCCAGAAGCAGATGTGCAGCGGTATAACACGAATGCGAAGCCCAGGCTGCTGTTATTTAGGTGGGCCGATGGGAATTCCAGGGGTGTCTCTCTGCACAACGGGGCTTTTTTTGCACATCTGTAGCTTAGGATCTGACCCCTGCTTGCTTTTCACGCATTTGTTTTTCTCCTGTTTTAAACAGCACAGGAAAAAACAGCGTTTCTAACGATTTGTTCATGATCTAACGTGGTACAGTTTGTGCACACACATAAAATTCTTGGTGTGGTATTAGAAGGACAAAATGTGACACCGAAACACAGAATTCACACCACACAGGTAAAAATGATATTTGTCATAGAATAGAAAGGAATTGTTTGCCTCTTTTTGAGAAAATAGTATTTTTAGTAACCTTGGGATGAACGCAAGATTTGTAATGCCATACCTGTTTTATAAACAAAACACATGTCCCTTCCAACCCGTGGTTTCCTCTAGCTACACTGGGGCGAGGGTTTCTGCTCCTGCAAACCCAACGACCGGCTGTGCAGCGTTACCCATTTTCTCAGTCACCCAAAGACTAGCGGTTCAATTAAGCTCATAAACTCCCTACCTGCATTCCTGGTGGGTGGGCAGCCCGTGTAGGCATGGAGGATGCGCCGGCCTGCCCGGGTGAGATATGGTCCAATCAACAGCCAAAGTTTTCCTTGTCACTTTTGATATATCCGATAATAGCTGTGGGTTGTTTTGCAATGTCCAATGTTCTGTGAAGATGGGCTTTTCATATTCTTTATTGTTTTTTACTGACAAAACGCTGCTCAGACTTTTGCAGTTTTGTGAAATGAAACAACGGTAAAAACAATATGTAATTTTGCCTCATCCACGCAGCCGGGATGCCCCATCCTGTGGCTGGTTTTGGCCAGGATATAACGAGTTCCTGTTCATTGATCCCTCGGGAGCACGGCCTTGGTGATTGAGCACAGCCCAGCCAACTTGTGCGGGTCCTCCCGGCCCATGGGGTCTGAGCGCACCTTGGTGGTGCCTGGCCGCCGGGATGGCGTCTCCGTCTCTGGTGTGCACAGAAACACTCTCCATGGGAATTCACTCACTTATTTTGCCTACTGGAAGTTAAACCCAGGGCCTTTGCACTTTCCTTTGTTTTTATTGATTCATTTTAAAATTTTGAGACAGTCTCATGAAGTTGCTAAGTTCCTGGGCTGGGCTCCACCTCGCCACCCTTCTGCCTCAGCCGGCTGAAGTGACCGATATGGGCCACCTGCCCTGGCGCGCTGGGCAGGCGCTGATCTTTGGGAAATCAGTGCTTCTTGCCCTTCTCCACGGCACACACGTGCATATAGACTTGTGCCCGCAGAATAACACATGTGCCAGTGTGGAGAGAGCACCGGGGTGTCATGCACGTATTTGTGTACACATGGCCAGTGGAACCATGCCTCAGCGCACACAGGCCGCACAGCCGTGACTCAGCTAATGGCAAGTCGCGTGGCCCAATGGTCAGGACAATTACTGGAGACCTCGGTGCACTTGAGCCGGCACAGCCAGTGGCTCACACGTGTTCTCTGCTTGTGAAAGCCAGTGAGAAGGCCATTTTCAACATTTTTGCGGTAGCTCATGGGTGCAAACTGGCCTCCAAGTGGACTGCCCCACCGCCTTAGGTCAGAGGTCCTGTCACAGTTGCCTGCATGACACGGGATATTTTGCAACATGAAATAATCTTGCTTCGAGATTACTTACTAATATACTACACAGAAGACTCACTGGGAAAACATGCTTCCTTAAAGACGTGAAAATGGTTCCTAGTGGCTTTTTCTCTCTCTGCCTCTCTCTCCTTTGCGCATGTGTGTAGGAAACAGCAACGCAAGCATCGGGAGCTCCTGGAAACCGTCCTTGTGCCAGTGACAGGGGCAGTCGCTGGCAATGTGAGGCCAAGCCGCGAAGGACTGAACACACCGTGCGGTCTGACATAGATCACCTCCGCCCACGGGGCATCCCACGAAGCCTGTGAAGAAACCGGGGCTCACATATGTGAAGGATGAGTCCAGGTTAAGGGGCAGGTCTGGAAGTGGAACTCGAGTCTGCTGGCTCGCACCTTCGGCTGTGTAATATGTCATGGTCCGCTCTCAAGCTCTCTCTACACCCATGTAGAAATTAACACATACCTTTCCTTCTCTCGGACAACAAGGTTTTTTTTTTTTTCCAAAATCAGTGCCTTTAAGAGTACCTGCAGGGCATCTTCCTGGTTTGTTTCGGGATCTGGCAGCTCCGTGAAGCCCAGATGTCATTGCATTTCAATTTTATTTTCACACTATTAAGACTGTAATATCTGATTAATAAGCAGTGTACTTTAAGGTGTCCAACCACCTCTCCTTCCCTTGGGTGCTAGCAGCAGCATACAGAAGGTCTGGACCATGGGCTTTGGAAGTCAGATGGTGTCACGGCCCATTTTCTGTAGGTATAACGAAGTACCCAAGACTGGGTAACATATGAAGTAACTATTTCTTCAAGTTCTGGAGGTTGGGAAGTGTAGGACTGAGGGGCTGCACTTAACGAGGACATTCCTGCTGTGGGGTAGAGGAGGCATCGTGTGGCAGGAAGGGCACCCCTCCTCTGTCTCGGCTGCGTACCTGAGACCCCAGCAGCCTCTGGGAGTGGAGCTGGGATGGAAGGGGGAGAGTTTCCACAGGTGGGTGAGGGGCAAGTAGCGAGCACTGCAGGATGCGTTCCCTCCTGTCCTGCTCCTGCCCATTTCCTGACGGAGTTTCCTCGCCACGCCAATGACCTTGGGAGTGGAAGAACTCACAGAGCTTTGAGACCCACAGATATGAGATCTGTGCTCAAGCTAAAGACACGGCTTCCAAATTATAAATGTTTCCAAATTTTTTAGTATATTAATTAGTACAAATCATTAAAACAGATTTTCTTAGTGACCAAAAATCAATGATGGTTCTATGTATGTATCTGCATAAAATTTTAAGCCTTTTGGTCAAATGATTAACTTACACTAAATTATTAATATTACTGTGGTAGGAATCTTTTCCTGTGATTTTACCGAAATTATTCTGACGAAACGCTGTCAGTTTATGAGGCAAAGATAAATTAAAAATATCTAAGAAAAAGTCAGTTCCAAAATGTTAGTTCAGGGTACTAGTTAAAAGAGAGCCAAAAATATTTTTAAATGTACAAAGGTAGGGAGATGCTAAGGCGAGCCGTGCCCATCAAAAACTGAGGGCGTATGCGGCTCTTGTAATGTATGTATGTAGTATTTATATATAATCAATAATACAAATGCATACATAATAGTACAAAGGCTCATGCTATCGTTTTCATTTATATAAAACTATGTATTACATTAATCAAGAAAAACGTAAGATTTTTTCCATTATTGTTATTCTAACTTTCTCCCAAGATGAAAATCTGACTAAAAATAACTTCCAAGAAAAGGAGTTAAAGTAGGAACTAACATGGTTTTGGGTGAGTCATGCTTGGGTTGGTGAAGGACACTTTAGTTAGGGACCACAGAGATGCAGACCTCTCACCGCGAGGTGGACGCCTGCATCGTGCCAATGGGCGGGCAGTTCCTGTGGGCACAACAGCCCTGGTCCTGCCTTCCTGTGGGACGGCACTCGGTGTGTTCCTAGAGGTGTGCCAGCCTTGCGTAGGTAGTACTGCTCAGGATGAAATGACAAAGTCCTGCTTTCAAGAGGCTTCCTACTTAAAGGTGTAAAGCGATCAGAAACTAATGCACTTGTAATAAAACTATTCATCTATGTAGCCCATAATAGCTTAAGTTTCTAATTAGACCTTTCAACCATCCAGTCAATGCAACCAAGACGTGACATGTGTTTAAGTTAATGTTACAATTAGTACATTGGCATTTGCATTTACTGAATTTTTGTGCTTAAATTTGTGATCTTGACTTTGCCTGAATAAGTTTTTATGTTTAATTTTTCCCCCACTTTCTGAAGTCACAAAATGAAGCAGACCATAGTATTTGAGTAAACAGCCTCAGGGCTGTGTGGGCCCCTTGCTGGGCAGACGGGCGAAGGGCGGAACTACCCTTGGGTGCTCCTGCCGCCTACAGCTTCCCTGCAGCAACCAGTGGTTCCTGCTGCTGCGTGGAAATTTCCAAGTCCAAACAGAGACTACGTGTTAGAAATGCTCTGAATTGGCAGGAAGGGTCCACAGTGTCGGCGCTGGAGGGAAAGACAGAGGTAGCATTATCAATAAGATAGCTTTCAAAAATGTATGAAGAATTTCCGTCAAACATTAGATGAGACCAAGTGCTGCTGCATTACTACAGCTAGAAGTCCACCTGGGGCTCGGCTTACCTGCCGGAGCTGGCCCCTTAGAGCGCCGCAGGGCGACTCGGGCCTCCTGGTACTCTGCTGCCTCCTGTGCTTTTTTTCTCATGTCTCTCTTTCGTAATTCCTCCAGCCTCTCCTCCCTCTTCATCGTGCCCTATTCTTCTGTCTCCTTCTTCTTTCCCCCACATCACTTGTATTCTGTCTGGACTTACAAGGCTCTGTGGTCCCAAGGAGGAGGTCCCACTCCTGTCGAACGCCCCCTCTGAATGCAAGGCCCCTCACAGCGCGGCAGCTCGTGATACTTACAGCACCCACTCTGCACTGCCTCTGGGGGAGACCACTGTCACCTAGGACCCCAAGACAGGGTGGGGGTTGGAAAGACAGGCAGGCAGTTAAGTGACAGGTGGACGTTTGCCTTTAAGACACTCCAAACAGAGAGTTGGTAAACAGTCTTGTATCGTTCTGCGAGGTGGCTCCACCTTACTGAACACGCGAGGCTGGGAGCTGGGATCTGCAGCGTCCAGTCCTTGGGACTGAGAAACTTTAGGCAGAGACTGAACACGGCCCTCAGGCCTTTATTAGCAGGGATCATCCTCCTTCATCCACTATTTTGTCTGTTGCACTAGTTTGTCTAGTAACGTTTGCTCTTGTTTCCACATTGTGACTTTCTGGGAGACGTCAGATGAGCCCGCCGCCCACCGGTGGAAAGAGGCTGGGATGGCTCTGCAGGCCCCTGTTCCAGTTGTTCTTGTATCACCATCTCGGGGAAGTTCTGCACACAGAGCTGTTGCCTTTGCCGGTAGAGAAGGTGAGACAGGACTGAAGGAAGCTCTCTTTTGTCCAGGAAGGTGAGGAGGACTGTTGATGGCACTGACGCCCGTTCTGTAGACTTCAGCTGGGCAGAGCTGAGAGGAGGGGCCCAGGTCCTCTGCTCCCTGGCCTACACTGACCGGCCTCAGGACGCTCAGAGAAGACAAAGTGAGCGTGGACCTCAGAGCGTTTCTGTGGGACGGAAGTTATTTACTGCAAAGGGCTTTGTTTCCAACCAGGTAGATGCTGCTTCTTGAGCAGAGTAGAGGTTTACTTTAATTGTATTACATTTCAGATTCCATGGAAAAGCCCAAGTCCCACTGAAGGATAGTGTTACAGTGCACATGTTTTATGACATTGTGTTATAATGTATACATATAGATTCAAATATTTACTCAGTCATATTTATAATTTTTGATGTTTCTACTTTTTAATACTTTCATACATGGCTATAATCTTAACAGTGTTTAAGTGCCAAATTTGATATTAATTTTTCAATTGACATTACAAAATTTCCACGTTACTACATAGTCTCCATAACTGTTGATTTTGGAGATTAAATACCACTTAATAGGTCTATTGTTCAATTTTTGGATATTGATTTTGTAGTTAATTACTATTAGAGTTAATTTAATTAACGATTTCAAGCAACCTATGAATTTTTGTGTTAGACTTGAAAAATTACCTGTATGTGTTAAACTTTGCAAAGTGGAAAAAGTTTAGTTCTCTACCCGAGGGATAATTTTAGGTGTCTAAGTGTTCAGTGTGATAACTTCCCCCTTTTCTGCCACTGGAGCAGACTTAGGAGTGGAGTGGGTTGGACCCATTGCATTGACACGACTGTGTGGACATGTCTGAGTTTTTTATGTGGCATTCAGAAAGAGAAAAGAACGAAAGGAAGGACTTCACATTATGCCAGGAAGTACCAGCCACCCGGAACCTTACGCATGTCTGCTCATTTGATGCTTAGCACATAGTACAGGTGAGGTAGGCTGTGCGGCTGGAAAGTGACAGCTGGCTGAAGCTGGCTTAGGCTCCTGGCTCCTGGCTTTGGTCCCATGTCTGAGACCCTCTGTGCCCTTGCCTCAGAGCCATGTCCACTTCAACTTGCCAAGCAGATGTCGCCCATGTAGACCACGATGACTGTGTGTTAGGAACTCTTTCACCAAGGTGGAAATCGGAGGCCCAGAAAGTCTTTGGTACGTTAACACGCAGATATTACAGAACACTCTCTGCGTTAAACTACTGAATTGATTTTGTTGCTGTTTCATCTTGTGGTCCTGGGGATTTAATCCAGGAGTTTCACGGTGGAGAGCATCCCAGCCCTTTTTCATCTTATTATGATTATTGTTATTTTCTGAGACAGGGTCTCACCAAGCGGCCTGCACTCTTCTTGAACCTGTGACCCTGACTCCGGTTGCCGGTGTTGGGATCCTCAGCGCATGTCACCACACCCAGTCGCCCTTGAATTGTGTGTACTGATGGCATATTACACGGGAAAAGTCCTTTCATGTTATTTAAAACATGCATTTTTAAGCTTCCTTTTCAATTAAGATGCACAAATGGTCAAAGATCAACTGTCTGAAATGAAGGCACAGGAGGCGGGTGGTCATGTGAGAACTCTCGTCACGTGAGGGGAAGGATTCTCTCAGGGCAGCCCCGCAGAGTGTGGCCCAGGGTCCTGTGGCACGAGGCAGTGGCTTCCGGCTCTGCTGTGGGGAAGGATGGTGTTCACTATGACCACAGCAAACTGTGTTACTAGGAGGGAGTGTCTGAAGCCGGGCTGGAAGAAACGCTTTTGTAACCGTTTGGAGGGTGACCGCGTAGCTTTGTCCAGAGTGATTTCCGGTTCTAAGTGGGCGGGCCTTAATGCTAATGCTCATTTCATTTCCTCTTTTTTTTTGGCAAGGCAACAGCAACTATCGGACGCAGGAATGGCGTAGAGTTGCAGCAGCAACCAGACAGCCCCAGCTGCTGCAAAGCTGGGTGTTCTCTGCCATTCTCTGCATTTGGGCCCCAAGTCGCCACCTCAGCAGCAACATGGGTGCCCGCCTCCTCTCACTTTTTTGAAGGTTGCCATTGGAAAAAACTAGACCCGAATGATTCGTTTTGTTTTGAGGTCCCGTTAGTACTCACTGTGAAATAACGCGAAAGGCATGTGGAGACACCTTACCCAGCGCGGCAGATCTCCGGTTAAATTATCCGTGGTATTGGGAACTCGCAGGTCGTTGACTATCCCAATTTAATTTGGGCAGTACAGGACATTTCTAATAATTAATACTGTAATAACACTTAATGATCTGCACTCATGCAATCTGAAAATCCAGCTAATGGTGCAGTTTTTAGTGATTGCACAAACAGCAAGTTTTAAATGTGTCAAATGCTGCTATTTCAGCATCGTGGTGCCGAGCGGGAGACCCTGCCATGGGCTCCGGCTGACCCCAGCCCCGAGCCTAGACAGGGACGTGGCAGCGGTGGGCTCGTCTCCTGGGAAGGGCTGCCTGTGTGTCACGGAAGCTGGGACAGGAGGAAAGGCGGGGAGCTCTGGTCATCCCTCCTGATGGGAGAGGCACGGAAAAGCCGTGTGATAGTCACCAGGGAGGGGGCCAGAAACTGGAAATAAGGCGCAAGGCGTAAGGACTCTTCCACAAATTTCATTAGAAAGGATTTAATATTTCGGAGGCCTGCCCACTAGAAAGCGCCAAGTCGTTAACCTCCCCTCGCTGTCTTCCTGCTCCGATTGGCACACGCCAAGCTGTTCTCAGAGCTCCCCGACAGACGGGCACCTCGGTCTGCCCTACAGGTCCTTACGCATTGTTGAAAGCCATGCTGTCGTTTCGTTTCTCTCCTCCTTTTTTTTTTTTAATGAGAAAGACATTCAATTCCATACCATCCACCACTTCTGTAAGAAGTTCCACACAAAGTTCTAGAACTGAATTTTTAAAAGCCTCACTAGTGTAAGTGTAATGGTAGCTGTTGGCAGGCTAATAATTTTTAACTTTGGGATTATTTATGCAACCATTCACCCTGTCTGCTTTAGGGTTCTAACCAGCAATCGTCACTCTGGTAAATAGGACGTAAGGCGTAAAGGAATATCCAAGGAAAATGTCATTCTGACTCCAGACCGTTTAAAATCTGCTTTCTCTCCCTTGCTTCCCGCGGTGCTCCTGGGACACGGGATCTGACGCAGCCTGGGCTGATCACCTCATTATAACGTGTAGATGGAATGTCATCCGTTATTGGCTGGTGATACAGATCCGCAAGAGACAGCTTTAGATTCCTGAGGTGCCAATAACACACGAATTGGCTTTTTAAAGCCTCGAGTATTTGAAATACACTTTCAAAAATATCTCTGATTCCAAGGTGCATTTAAAGTCTTTCAAAATTAATTTTACTTTATATTCTATATTTACACAGGAATAAAAGAAGTGTTTCTAGTAAAAAAGGTTTGTTGTAATAGTGTTGCAGTGCATTCAATCTCGTTGCTAAGGTTTGCTTTAACCCCAGACGCTGCGGCTTAGTCACTGTTTTGTTTTGGTACTGTTGCGGGGTGCTGGGCTCCCAGAAGGAGCTCCTGCTCACTGATTGGCGTGGGCGGAGGCCGTTGAGGAGGGCTGTGGGACTCCAGGAGGGCGAGGGATGCCCCGATGGAGTTGCTAATGCACTGAGTGAGGTAGAAGAGAAAGGAAGATTGAGAAAAGTCAGTGTTCCTACTCAGGAGGCGCCCGGTGGAGCCGGCGGCACCTTTCCAGAGGGAGCGCCTCTCTTGGGCTCCCTTCGCTGTCCGTCCACCCTGTGTCCGGAGGCCTGCATTGGAGCAGGTTCTTATTAGCAACAAGAATTAAATTAACTACTCAAAAAAAAAAAACCCCTCTTAACTCCATTAAAGCAGCATTAAAGGTGCTTCAGTACACACCCGCTTAGAAATTCCAAGTGAGGCAGAAACCCTGGCCACAGTATTGTCACCGTTTAATGACACTTAGCATTACATAATGTGACTCATCTGCGAAGCGCTTTCCCCTCAAATGTGCTAAATGAATCAACAAGCCCCTACTGTGAGTTGGATGAGGTTAACCCCATTTTATAGATGGTTAAACCAAGTCCACAGAGGCTTGCGCGGCCCCCTGCAAACTGCAGAGGAATTGGCACATGGGAAATGACCTAAATGTGCCTCTTTCTAGCGAATGTTCGCAACTCGGCTGGGAGCAGGGGACGTGTCAGGGTCACCAGCACCGCTAAAGCCACAGGATGCTTCCCTAGGGGCCTCTGCAGGGTCAGGCTCTGGGCACGGCCGGTGCTGGAGGGAGCTGAACTGCACGTGGCACATGGGGGCCTGCAGCTAAGCATGTGCTTGCCTGCGCCACGTGGAGAGAGAGATGCTTGCCCGCTTAACCGGGAGAGACCCGGACAGAGTCCTGGCACACCTGCACCATCTTTGGAAAGGTCTGCAGTCAGCCGTGCCTGAGGCCTGGGAGCCGTTTTATGAGCACTGGTTGGTTTTTCTATCTTGAAAGGGAGTTGTGCTTTTCTGATGCACTTAAAAGGAAGTGGGGACACGTCTGCCAGAATTCGGCCCTTTTCCGTGTGCACTTACCTGTCTTCCCACCTCTCATCCATCTCTCTATCTAAATAGTGTTCATATTAATTCATTCAACAACTGCTCAGGGCTTTCCGGGTCCCAGCTGCTCTCCAGCTCCTAGCGGAGCACTTCCCAGTGGACTTGGCAGAGCAGCTGGGGCCGCGGCAGGGAGTGACACCCGAGAGGAAGCAGGAGCCACCCGCTTCCCCTGGACGTCCAGACAAGGGGTGCTGGGATGAAGGCTTTGTTTTGGACCAGGTTGCTTGTGGAGATTTGAGTGAGGGTGGCACAGCCCGGCGTGCGGCAGTCAACCACAGTGTGTGAGGGCCCAAAGCACTAGGCTTCCCAGCCTGCCAGGCATTCTTCCGTGTTGCCAGCCTCACAGTATGCTGGCGTGGTGCAGGTAGAGTCAGGGGGAAACGGTGGAGTTCATTCAGCGAGATCAGCAAGCGGCATCTAGCTGTGTTGGTGCCCAGGCGCAGGACGACGGGGACAGCAGACGTTAGCCAGATCTAACGCAGCTTGGGAATTGTAATGACCAGTGTTTCTGGTATGTGCAGCTGCAGCGCCACACTCTTCGTTGAACTATGAGAGTTCATCTTAGAACAGCCCCATAGGTAGAAACTGCGCTGCCTCCACGGTGCAGGCGGGGTCTAGACGAGGCAAGTCACTCAAGAAACAGAACCGAAAAGCAGCCAACTTGAATCAGGGTGAGTGACTTCGAAGAGTTAGTTTCAACCTCTCTTCCATGGCTTCTGGACAGAGAATGAAAAGCTCACGAATGCGAACATGGGTAATACGGGCTGTGATGACAGGATGGGAGCCGTCCTGGGTTCACCCTTCCTACGGGGTCCACTGAGCTGAGCCCAGCAGCTCCCTTGCCGAGGACAGGGGAGAGGGATCCTTGGGGGCTCACGGTCACCCAGCCAAACCTCAAGGCCACGTGCCACTGCCCGTGAGAGAGGGGCTCCGTGTTCGTGGCTGTGAATTTTACATGGAAACACTGAACAACGTAGGAGTGTTTGTGTTGAGTGGGCGCAACAGTCCAAGCTGCTCCTGCCACCTGGTCCTGACACCCACCATCGCGGAGGGCCTTGGGCTTTTGGACCCAGGGCTGTCTGTACTTCCAGCAGAGTCTCCTGCTGCTGCAAAGGTGCTACTGCCCATGCGCCTGCCTGCGCGCTCCCGAGGCACCGGCCCGCCCTGCTCTGCAGAGCCTGCAGCGTGTGGCCAGCACACAGGTGTGGGAGGCTCTTTCCTGCCCTCCCCCCGTAGGCTCAAGCAAATGCTTACCGGTGGAGGTTCTGTGACTAAGTAATTTGAGCCTCAAATTTGTGGACGGCAGAGTGGGGCTGTTCATGGCTCTGGGAAGGAAACAATGTGGTATTTCCATAGTGGGTCAGAGCCACACGTTGACTATCGTAAGGAATTTAAAACATCTGGATGGCTGATGGATTTGCTGGTTCATTTAAATCACGACCAGATGTTGGTATCATGTAAACGTTGTCGAGGCTTCAACTACAATGCAGAAAAGTTGCCAGTGTACAAAGAAGGTCTTGGCTTTTAATTCATTTTAAACATGTGTATGTGTGTATGTACGTATGCAGGCGTACACATATAATATGCATAATTAAAGAAAATAGTTCTGTTATGTGAGAGAATCCAATTACAGTTTTAAACCATGTGAAAGGATACGTTTCTAGGTTTTTAACTATTGCTTTTAAAATAAATATATTTGCTATAACTTCAATCTCAAGCTATCTAAATATAAGTTACTATATATTGACAAAACATAGTTTTTTAGATTCCAGAAAGCAAGTAGGACTTACAATGCATTATATTACAAGGAACTTAAAACTTGTAAGTTTCTAACTGTTTACAAATCAATATACTTTACATGACTTTTCTCCTTAAAAGAGAAATTTCTCTTGCACTGATTTGCATTTATGCTTTTGTGAATTTCAGATACTATTTTCAATTTTTGTCCTTCAAGTAAGGTTGTGTTTGCCCAGAGGTTTCCATGTAAACTAATGCTGTCATGGCCACGAAAATCACATTTGTGCCACCCTGCCCTCAAACAGCCGTATTAAAACCTTCGCTCACGCTGTCTACATAGGCTGCTTCCTTCCCCCTTTTCAACATGAGTTTTCTGTGCTTTCATTTGACTAAAGCACCGAATATCTAGTGGTTATAAAATTTGAGGTCTCGTATCAAATAAGTAGTTCTCATGAGAGACGACATAGCAAAGACTGATTATTTATTCTTTTTATTAAAAAAGTCTTATACACTTTTACTTCAAGCATGCATTTGAGACTCTGCATTAGAAAAAAGCATCGTCATCAACAATAAAATGCAAACGGAAAGTACGAATCTTCAGAAGGCAAATGAAGCTAATGTGCTTACTGGTCAGCTGATATGGTTCCTCAAAATAAACAGCGTTTATTAATAGATAACAAATTGTTGATACAGACATGGACTTAACTGAGTATTATTTGTATCAAAAGATGCGACTTGTCAAGTCACAGATTTTTACGTTAGTCATTCTGTCTTAGCTTTGGTATAAAAAGTTCATAACACCTGCACTTGCTGGGGTGAATTTTGGGATGTGTCTAATGTATTTTGAAGACTTAGGACACAAACAAAAAAGGTGTAAGCTTCTTACGCCCCCTGCATGTGGGTTTAAGTAGCTTGCTGGAAGTACTAAGCGAGGACAGATTTGGGCACCTGCCTTGCCCGCTGGGGCAGCCGCGGCGGAGGGGACATCATCGTCTGCAACTGACCAAATCCTCGCCGCAGACCTTGAGCAAATGCTCGCCCTGTTCCGGGAGAATTTGGGTTCGTATAAACCCATTTCCTGTCATTTTCTGATTTACTTCAAGGTAAGGTCAGCAAACGAGTAATCGTAGTTAAAAGTAGTAACAGGAAAACACCAGCTCCTCTAGAAAGACTCTTCGAGGAGGGTAATCTCGCAGCCACTCTGGAGTAAGGCCCGAGCAGCAGTGGGCTTCTTAGCATTTGTCTGCTAAGCATGATGTCGTGGGAGTGAGTGAGGTGCCTACAACAAGGCGGCGCGGGTGCGGGCAGCGGCAGGTGGCGCCCGGAGGAGCCCGCTCACCCTCTGGGCTCTGGAGTCACCTTCCCTTCAGCCCCGACTCTTTCCTCATATTCCTCCTTCACAATTTCATTTTTGTTTGCCAGTAAGAAGATATCTGAGGATGCAAATATGTACAATTATGGAATATGAATTTATGAAATTGTGAATTTTCTGAAAACCCACCGGAGAGGCACACCTTAGTTGGAAAAGGCAGTGATGAGCCACCGTACCTCAGTTCACTATGAGCACAGGCTAAATCTCAACTCCGGGCTCCTCTGCTCGCCAAGTTCCCATGTGCAACTTGCAATCGAACTTCTGAGAAAACCTGTTTTTGTGCATGAACAGATATGGACTACCTGTGTATACTATGTCAGGTTAGTCACATTAGTTACATGGACATAAGTGAGGGATAATCCCCTGCCCCTGGGACACAGAGCTGCAGAGTTCTGTGCTGGCTGGACCATCAATCAGTGATAGCCTTGCCCGCTTTCTAAGCTTCCTGTGCCTGGAGAGGCGGAGATGTAACACTGTGTCTTGGCTCACGTGAGATGGCACACCCTGCACCTGAGAGTCACCCTGTCGTCCTGACTGCTTGTGTCCAGAGTGTGGTGGCACACATCCAAGTGTGTGGATGAGTGGCCAGGGAGGGCCTCCTGGGAGGGGCTGTAGTCACCAACACTCGGGTCTACACTGAACACGCGTGGACAGAGGGAATGTGTAGATGTCCTGGAGGGAAGCAGGGGGAGCTAACACCTCCCAGGATGAGGGAGCCTGCCCATCTTCTTTCACGCCCAACAGAGATAGATACCCACCCATGCACAGATTCAGGGTCCTGCTTCTGTTTTACGCCCGAGAGGAAACGTTGCGAAAGTGCCTTGGTGTTTACCTCCACAAGCTGGGAAGTAGAAAGCACAGACGGAGCTGCTGGGTGTGTTCGTTTTGATCACTGAAAAGATTTGCCTAGGAAAGACACTGCTTCTGTTACCAACTGTAAAGCTGAACTGGCCTCAGAGATGGGCAACCCAGCCCCTCATTCTGCTGGACACTGAGGCCCCAGATGGCGTGGGCCTCACTTTTCCATGTGCATCAGAGGTAAGACTGAACCCCAAGCACCTTGACCTCCAGCAGGATTTGCAATTGATTCAGAGTTGACCTCCACCTGTGCAATGCCTGCTCCCACGTGCCACAGGAAACCACGGCTGTGTTCTTGCTCTTTTTAGCCCGATTGTCCTGTTGTGTCCTCACAACCACATAACAAATGCTGACCGGCTGTTCCAGTTTATAGTGTTTATAGGTATGGTTTAATCCCATACCTAGGATGTGTCTTAAGGAGTTCCCCTCACTCTGTGTGCCCGTGGAAAGGCGGCTTGGTTTCAGTGTGCCTTTCCTGGGGCATACTTCACTGGCCTGGACATGTAAGATGCAAGGCGGTAAACCCTTGAACAGGCCCGGGCCTCTGGTTACCAGGCAGGGACGCTCAGCAGTGAGGGCCAGAAGAGCAAGACCCAGGCCGAGAGCCACTTGCCAACAACACTTGCGCCCAGGGAGGCTCCAGTCCTCGGGTGGCTGACGCCCTAGCCTTGCACAGCAGGGCCTTCCAGTGCAGTTCTTTTCGACTGGGCAAGGCGTCACTGTGGCATTCCCCGCCAGTACCGGGGGCCGACGTCGTCGCACACCAGTGCGTCCAAGGACTGTGGCTTCTCTACGACATCCATTACAGGAGTCAAGCCCGGCAGGGCCTCGAACCTGTGAAGTTCTGGGACGGTCCCACATGACCAGATCGTTTTTCATAACCTTGTTTTCGCGTCACCGGTCAGAGACAGAGAGCGCTGAGATTCCTGGGTGTAAGTCTTCCCTCAGCTTCGTTCCAGTGCGACTTAAGGCCGCTTTGCTCGGCCACCGTGCTGACTCGCTTAAAATGCCTTCTGCTGGCAGAAAAGCATACTCCCTGTCATTGCTGCTGAGTTTTGGCGAGATTTTCCCCGGCACGGGCCGACCAGCTGCGTGGCACCTTGTCATTTGTCATTGTATACCAGATCTGTCAGCTTGAGAAACAATTTCAATACAAAATTTCGGCACGAAATTACTTTCCAAGAGAAGAAGGCAGTTGTGCTGCTGTGTACTGATCCGTGTCTGCGGATTTTGTTTTTTCTTTCTTTCTTTCTTTCTTCTTCTTCTTCTTTTTTTAATTTCGGCTGTGAAAGGTACTTAATGTACCAAAAACAATTTGTACAGACATTATTTTACCAATTGAAAGTGTGTACGCCTTGCTGAGGTCCCCCTTATCTAACTGTTGCTAATACATTTTCATGCTGTGCTCTTACGGCTTCATTTTACAGTTGAGGAGATCACCCGCTCCATGCTGTGTTGGAAATGGGACCCTCGTCACTCGGGTCCACAGAGTGTACTTAACATGTGCACGCCAAGCAGCGAAAGTTTCAGCGCCAGAGCATCTTCGGTCCCGTTCCGCTCCCCGCCACCGGCTTGGGCTTGTTGGGTCTTCGGGGTTCCAGCCCCGGCGCGCAGCAGGGCGCTCTGTTTACCAGAAAATCACCACTTCTCCAGAGGACTGCAGAGGCCAGCAGGCTGGGCCCGGTGGGGGCGGAGTAGCCAAGGTCCCCGCCGTGTCCTGGCTCTGGACTCTGCAGCAGAGGCGCATACGGGTTCCGGAGGTGGCCGAGAAGCCCCAGTTGTTCCCGCATTTGTCGGGTTTCCTGCGCCAGCCCAGGGCCTAGGGACGAGCTGAGCCTCCGAGGCCCGCCGTCAGGACCGTCAGCCCGGGCAATGATTGCGGGAAATTGTGTTTCTGGACAGCTGAAAGGGCAGAGCAGCCTCCACGGCCCTTGCTTTCCCCGGCTACAGATTTGCTGTCGTTAGCCCCGGACGATTCTGCAGACACCCTGTCAGAAAATGAAATTCTCACGCCCCACTTGGCTGACTCCATTCATTGGGTACAACTGTCAAAAACCCCTCCCCTCTCGTGCCCCTCCCTCCCTCCCTCATCTGCTTGGGATTCCTGCATCCCCCACTGCCCGCCCAGCGGATCCGGCTTCCCGTGGCACCACAGAGGTGGCATTGTACCTACACCTCCAGTGCCACAAACATTAGAAGCAATTTGCTTGCGTCAGAATCCACGCAGAACGAGAAATATTTACAAACCAAGCAGCTGTAGCTTGACCGGATGATGAAACCAGCTCCAAGCTTTATTTTTTGTGTATCAGCTAGTGGTATGGTTTTAAATAGGTTGCTGGGCAGCCTTTCTGAGTCCTGTACAAACCACCCGGGAGGCCAAGGTCCGACTCCACCCCAGTAACATCTAGGAAATTTAGTAACACATTGCCCTGGACGTGCTTTTGCTAGATTTGTACTTTTGTACAGTGGTGAGAATAGTCTGATGGTGTAATCTCTGCCAGTAATGGAGCCATAAAAGGAAATTAACCATCAAAGCAACTGGTTATCTAATGATTTTTTTTTGCCTGAGTTATGTCAATCAACATACAGAAATGATTAAGGATCTAATCATAAATAAGACAAAATCTCGGCTCAGGGTAGTTCAGTCCTAGTGGTTGGCACTTGTAAAGACAGGAACAGAGATAAGACTTGCTAACATTTATTGAGCTCTTACTCTGCATGATATATTTGCATACACTATCATCCAAACTTTTGATATGCTGTGGGGATACGGTGACTGTCACTTTATATAGATAAGTAAAATGAGTTGGCTGTTATCTCCTACAAATTCATGTCCACTCAGAAACTTACTCGAAAGTAGGATGCTTGAAGATGTAGTAAATTAAGACAAGGTCATACTAGGCTAACGTGGGCCTCATTCCAGTGACTGGTGTCCTTAAAGAAGAGAAAACACACAGACAGACAGACGACAAGCACAGCCTTGAGAAGGCGGAGATAGAAATCGGAAGGAAGCATCTGCAGGAGCGCCCGAGGCAGCTGGAGCTGGCCCGGGCAGGAAGGGCCCCCGGGGCCTCGCCAAGACTTCATCTTCAGACTTCTGGCCTTCGGAACTGTGATCCAATAAATAACTGTTGCTTCTCAACTACCCAGCGCATGGTATTGCTCTATTATGACCGCTATAGCAAAGGATTAGAATGGAAAAGGCACAGGTCTTTGCCCAGTTTCACAAAGTACCTGGGTAAGTGAGTCAAGATGGTAGCCCTGTTTTTCTGACTCAAGTGTCTGTGCCCTAACCATTGGCCTCCCAAGAATATAGCCGTGAAGGCACAAGCAGAGAAGGATAAAAGAGGCAGCCTGTTGGGATTATGAAATTTCAGAATGTTCATGACGAGTGAGATAATTTATTCCGAAAATATCCACAGAGGGACACAGAATGCCGGATACCATCCTGTGTGGACTGTAAGAGCCTCACCCCACGGCGGGGCTCGGTCACAGCGACAAGCGAGGGTTCACCACAGTCTCTCTGTATCAACACACCCACAGAGCACCAGGGTGGTCCGAGAAGGGGGCCTGAGGTGGGCGGGGCGTCGGCACTTCTTGTCAATCTTTCAGATGTTGCTGACACCCTCCCCCCCATGATCCCATTTTTTTACAACTTCATAAATCTTTTATTTCAGCCGTAAATATTCATGAGCACACATATAAGTCATGATATAAACTATATTTCATGGTTCTCTTGGATAAAACCTTGCTTTAAATAAAAATATACTTATCTGTCGGGCTCTTGAGAAAATTTTTTTGGTTTTGTGGTTTTTTCCCCTGCTCTCAGGTTCTGTGCTTCCCAGTGCCTGCGTCTCCTTCAGTCATAGCTGAGCTCCGTGCCGATTTCTGGGAGGACAATCCTCCTGTCACAGTCTTGCAAGCTTAACTGAGGCCAAGTTGTAAGAGAGCAGCTCCCCGAGGAAGCAGAAGGATCGTTTCTGTGTAACATCATGTCTGCCGAGTTTCCTGCGTTGTGCCTGGCACGCTGGAGGCAGGGACTCAGCCTGGTACTGACCCACGTTCACATGAGCCCTGAGTAAAGCAGCCAGATTTGAGGCGTGACCATTCAAAACCACCTGCGTGGTGTGGGGCGGGCTGGTTGAGCACAGATTACATGTATGAGGCCTTAGCCTTCTCTACGGGTCAGGAATCTGGAGTTCTGGAGCTTGGGGGGGCAAGCTGGTTCATGCCACCTTCTCTAACTACTCAACCCCAGACAGTGGCCCAGCGTTCCGCAGAACTGCCATCAGCATGAAACCGACCACACTCCCAATTAATAGGCTATTTCATCCCAGTATCCAACACACATTTGCTGAATGTTCCGAAACTCTTTTTGGAAGTACACAAGATTCTGAGCATGGGATGGTTTGCAGAACAGATGAAGTTCTTCTACCCTGGACAAATGTACCAGAACTATTAGAAGTATTCTGTTTTGTGATGGATACTATGAACTGGAGTGTGGCCAAGGGGTACGTAGGAGGACCCCACTCCTTCTAGGTAAGATCCCAGGTGATCATAAATGTGACTGTAGGATCACTCTCAGGCTGTCTGTCCAGCAGAGTCTGATCTGTGTTCAGGCTGCAGCTCCAGACTGCGGTGCTAGCCTGGAATGTCCCTAGCTGTGCACGAGTCAACCTGGCAAGCCTGAATACTGGAGCACAAGCTCCCAGAGCCATGTTTGCGGCAGGCACACCAGCCCCCTAAATCTGAAGCAGGAGGTCAAATCCCACATGAAGCCCAAGATGTGAAAGTCAGGGCTGAAGTTGAGCTGCCCTCGTTGGTGACATAGAGGCAGCATGCAGTGTGGCCGAGTAGCTTTCAATACAAGTGCTCCATATTTGAGTGAGCTAGTGTCCACAGGGGACTGATTCCAGAGCTGGCAGGAGGACAGTGCCACAGCTGAGGCTGGCCCTGTGTGCCAACTGGTTGATGTGCCTGGACTGTGGGTAGACTCCCGAGGAGGGTTTAGTTCATCCAGTGATTGGTCTGGTGCACAACCAATTCTGTGAGGTAAACAAGTCAAGACTCAAGATTAAAACATCTGTGCTTCAGATCAGATGTAGGAAAGAGAACCAGACTTACTGTGCCAACTTTGTGTGGCCGTTCCCTTTATAATAGTTTGTTTACAGAGTTAGCTGCAAAATCTAGAATGCCCTGCTTCATGAATCGAATCGGAGAGTAAAACCAGGACAGGAGTGAAGGTGCTGCGCTTCCAGTTCTTTCCTAAAGGCTGGTTTGCTCTTTCCTGTTTATTCAAATAATATCTACCAGGCCTAATATGTAAAGATGTACCAGAACTATATATGTAAAAGGGGTTACGTGTGTCTTGATGGCCTAAGTCTTAAGAAGGGTTTGAGCCAGATTTTTCATTAACCACTGAAAAAACGATGCAGAAAAATAGAAAATAATAAAGGAGAAGAAAATAGCGATAACCAAATTCCTGTCATCCACAATCACCACTAACACGTGCATTTTTAGTCACAGTCTTATTCTGTCTTCCTAAAAATTTACTCTACTATTTTTCTATAAATTACACAAGCATACAAATAATCCAACCAAAGCCTAAAGGTATAACAAAGTACATAAGATAATCTTCAATCATAGTGAATATAATTCCAAATATTTTTCTATGAATTTGTACATGTAGACAGATACAGCTAACACGCTCATTGAAATGTAGAACGATGAATATTTTACTAAAAGGTAAAATTGGATTTCAGTGTACAAAAACGAAGAATCTAGTGGAAATTTATGTACGTTTCTTTATTGCAAAGAATACTGTTTTCTCGACATTCTTTAGAAAATTAAAAAAAAAAAAACTATACAGGGCGCTAAAGCAAGATCCCACGTGAACTGCCGTGCTATGAAAGGTAACAGCACAGTCGGTCTTGTGCAATTTCCCATTCACCTTTCCTGGCTCCTGACTTTGGTGGTTCCACCACCTGGTAGTGTCACGTTGCACCATGGCCACGCCAGCTGCCCTGCGTGGCACGGGCGATGCGCCTGGCGCTTTGCTCCGTAGCTGCCCATCCCACCTGACTACATTAGCTCTCTAGTGAAGCTGCTTCCGTGTTCGTCTCGGTCTTTTTCGCAGGCAGTTTCGGCCTTAGTGCACTTGGACTCAATACAAGCAGTGCCCGCGCTCAGTCCAGGTGCTGGCCTCCCGCCTCCGCCCTGCTGGTGCTGGGCGGGCTCTCCCTGGACGGCCTCTGCCTTCGCGTTGAACAAACACGGGGTACAGCCGCTAATCCTGCTCGCAGCCTTCTTCCCCAAGAACAGGCACTGAGCGCTTGCGGTGGAAAGCTACTCTGCCGGGCCGCGCGCTGCCTCCGGGTCACCCGGGTTGGTGCTGCCGAAGAGACCGCGGGACCCCCGAGGCCCGCTGATGGTCCCCGGTGTCACACTTGGGCTTCTGCGTCTCTGGGGTGCGGAGTCCCTTGACCTCAGGGCTCTCCACGGTGGATCTGCCTCCTGCAGACTCTGGGCCACATCTCATTGGAGCATAGACACCTCTTCTCTCCAGGGAACAGGTTTTGATCGTCTCTAATCCGAAAAGAGAAAAATGTCACCTGTACCTCTTAAACATTAAATGTAGGTTCTGTTTCTTCTCCAGAGACAGACGAAAGCAGCGCTCCTCCCCCTCCTCAGTGACTCCGGAGCACGGTCGGCAGATGCGTGATCACACGCCGGGTGGACCACGTGTGCTCTGGGCCGCTGCGTGGAAGCACAGCGCGACCATTCTTCGTAGGGTTTATAGCTGCCCTCATTCTTTGCCACCACCAGTGATAATCTTCAGCAGAGACAGCCAGGCCTTCACACCTAGCGTGTCTTTTCTATCTGCCTTCTACACAGTTTTCTAATCCCTCTGCTCCAGCAGCTGTAGGAGCTATTCCCTCTGAGATTTCCTCTCTCACATTTAGATAATATTCTTTTCCCCCATTTTATTGATACGTATACGTGCTTAAAGAATATTCTTATACATATTTTGGAGATTATCTGTTGGCATCCTGTTAACTATGAGGAAAATTTGGCCCTTTTAACTCTCTGTATAAACACATGGGCAGATTCTTCTCATCTTTCAAATGCATTTGCTTACTTTTATCAAACCCAAATCACTATAAACACTAAAACATGGCTATATTAGTTAGGTCATTGCTAATTTTTCTAGTGCAATTGCATTTCTGTACAAATTTTTCTTTCTTAGAATGGTTTTTTTGTTGGCTTAAATTCCTATGTACTTACAAATTGTTCAGCCTCAAAATTTCTGCTGGGATGGTACATCATCTCAACATGATCAGACAGAAAGAGATATAAAAGTGCCTTTGAAACTTTACAAAGTGTCTTTCAGATGGTCTCAGACCTGCACTGGAACCAGCGGACCATCTCATGACCCTCAACCTAAGCTTACTGATCCTCAGCTTTCTTACGCCTTTTGTTGGAAATTTCTCTTGTTTTCCTCTGATATTGTGGCCTGTTTCTTAGCTCTAATGGCTTCTCTGATCGTGTTTGCTTCCAAGACTCATAGAGGTTACATTTCGTATGTCCTTACATGATTCCAGAGTGTCTATATTCTGCATTCATGCCTGGTCTGTGCTAGATAAGTCTGTTTTAAGTCACATGTCCAAGAGGACCCTGAAAGGGTGCACCCCATTCTTGCAGGCTGCTCTGCCCCTGTGGAGCTTCAGACAGTGCCCTCGCCCCGGTCCTTCCTGTCTGGTGGGCCTCCGCGTCCTCCTCTTCCCCGAGTGAGGGGCGTTTTGTGGTGCCATGCTTGGCGGGTGCCATCTAGAGTTCTTTGATCCGGTGGATCCCTCCAGTAGCAGGGGACCTCTTTATTTACTCGATCATTTCCATTGTCCCATGGTTCCCATTCTGTCATGATTCTTCATGGTCACAGACACACAGCGGTGACGTCGAGATAGGAAGTAGTCTGACGCCGTGGGAACGGGTGTCTGGTCTAATGGGGTCGAGTGCTTCCCCACTCGCCCAGGCTCCCGGCATTCAGGTTTTGTACTTTGTTTCCTCGCTCTACAGACACTTTGCCTGGCTCGGTGTCGTACCCATCAGCACCCGTGCCGTGGAGTTTTCTCTCCTCTGGGAATTCGTGCCGGGGTCCCAGGCCCCAAGCGCTCATGAATCAGCCTCTGGCCAGTTTGCTGGACGTGCTGGTCCCCAGACGAGGACTCAGAGCAGGAGCCACAGAGTGCACAGCTGGCATGGCCCCAGGGAAGAGAGCCCGGAGGAAGCAACTATTTTTCTAATTACCATAAAAGTATGCAACCTAGAGCAACATAATTTCATTAAAAGCTCAAGACGATGGAATGCTAATATGTTCTGTGTTATTTTATTTTTAAAAAGCATTTTCATTTATATTTTCTTAACTTCTTAAACTTCAAAGCAACTACGGATGCCATTCATCATAAATACGAAACAGAGCTGAGTAAAATGCAGTTTACAAGTCTCAAGTGAAGCAAATGTTTTAATGATCTTGTTTTAATTCAATTACTCTGCTCTTTGCTTTCAATAATAAATGAATTAAGTTCCATTTCCTTTCCTTTTTATTGCTCAATGAAATCTGTATCTGGAGCAATGGAGGAGGGATGGAGACTGGGACTTGTGGCTCTACGGCTGCACACGGCTGCATCCCATACTTTCCTCCTCGGTTGCGCTGAAAGTTGGAGCTTCGCTGGTTAAACTACCTGCCTAATGTGTGCTCGCTGATCATTTTTGGTAAATTAAACATTTTGTCCCTGGGATCCCTATTCTTAGCCTTATGTGAACAAAAAGTTTATGAATTTACTTAGAAATCAACAAAGATAAGCCCATCACATTTCAAACAGTCACTGTCTGGAAGTGGGTAGCTGTAAGCAACAATTTTTGTTACAAAACTTACCCTAACGATCTAAAATAATCGAGAATAACAACAAACAAAAATAAAATGCATTATTGTGACTATACATCAATACAATGTATAATAGTACATATGAATAATAATTTATAATTAATTACATATTGCATACTATATAATATAAAATACATATTACATATGTTATATATATTTACAACTATTTTCTTAGCTCTCGGATGAGGAAAAGGTGATTAGCTGAGATTTCTATGAAATTTTCTGTCGGCCCATGAAGCCCAAAGAGTTGTTGAAGATTCAGGTCATGAGGTCAGATAGAGGCTGCGTGACACCTACTTGATCAGGCGTGCGACTGAAACCTCTGCTGTTGGGTCTTTTCACCCTTAGAAATGTGAGGAGTAGTTGAGTTTGATGAACACTAGCGAATACGTCGTTTAATAGCTTAATCACTGTGTGTAAATCCCATTCCAAAAAGGAAGGCACTGGCTAAGTCTGACATTATTACTGTCAGCATTTTGGAATATTTATTAAAAACAGCACTGAAGCAGAGATCTCTTACTATGGAAGTTCCATCTGATTCAGTGAAGTCTGTGAACCTCTATTTGCAAAGGGCTCTGCTAGGAGCTAGCGAAGTGCTGATGGGTGCTGCGTAGGCTCTCCTGGCCTGGAGGGGAGAGATGCATCTGGAACCTGAGGCCAGGGGTGCAGGCCCAATGGGGCCATACTTGTCACCTCGATCTCAGTCAAGTCTGAGTGACAGGAACATGCAATCCTTTCCACTCCCAGAGCTGTGAGCAAAGGGAGTAATGGACTCCCATGCTAAATAAGCAGCTCTTCAGTCTGTGCTGTGTCTGATTAGTTATTTCTCTTGGCATAATCTCCAAGCAGTACCATATAAGAGTGATCCTTTGTCAGGTACTACCGTGCAAGCTACAGGCAGAGGGCTCCATTTGTATGAGACGAGACTGACCCGTTCCCGTCTGAGCGTCCCTGGGAAGGGAGCCTCATCCTGGATCTCAGCCGGCCAGAGCCCCCTCATGGCAGAGCGGATGAAGGGGCTTTCTGGAATGACAAGAAAGGCTCAGAACATGAAACAGTCCTGAAAATGGTACAAGACCAGAGCATGTTTTGTGAAAGCTTCACTGAGTTCTTGTACATACACCATACAATTCACCACCTTAAAGTGTACAGCTCAATTTTATGTAAATAGCATTTTACTGTACAAATACATTTGACTGCGTAACTTCTTTCACTCTGTAATTACAGAGAGATTATGTTGATACATTTGTGAGGAGGTCCTTCCCCCTCGCCAGCGAGTGGCTCCCTCGTGGCGCAGATGTGTACGTTTCTCTACTGTGCTTTCATTCACCTGTCGCTCTTTCCAGTTGTGGCTGCTTTCAGTTTGGGGACGCAATTCCTGAAGCTGTTCCAGCTGTGTTAAGGTAGAGAGCCTCTGGAGAGGGGCTTTCCTTCGTCTGGGTGAAGGCGTCGATGTACACGATATAACACCCACCATCTTATGGAAATGCAAGAGCTTCTTTAAAAGTTAGTAGACTTTTTAAAAAGAGTATTAGGTCTACAGAAATATTAAACAGAAAGTACAGATTCCAAATTTTCTCCTTTTCTCCATGGTTCTCCATATTATTAATATTTTGAGGTTCTATATTTGTTACAATTGATGATCCGACAGAGACACTAACACACTTTTTTTTCAGGGCTTGGGAATTGAGTCCTGAGCCTCTTGTGTGCGGCAAACGCTGTAGCACTGGGATACCTTGCTGCGCTTCTGATCTGGATACGTCCCAAGGAGTCACTGTTGGCTCTGTCCAGTCTTTGGGTTTTGACTCATGGACAGTGCCACATACAATGTACACAGTGCTCCAGTATTGCTGCCCTGGTTTCATTTTCTGGGATGTCAGGTCTTTTCTGTAGGAGATTTATTACCATGATTCCTCACGGTTCTGCAGTCTCTGGTGTGCAGGAAAGAAGGGTTTGGGCAAGGCCAAGTCCTAGATGGCTCTGGAAGGCTCTGGGGCTTAGGATTAATGGGGTGACTGAGTCCCTACAAGCCTCTAGAATCCTCTGGAGGCCTCTGAAGTGCAGGAGAGAGACGGAACTCCCCCAGCTCAGGTGGGGAGTCGGGGTGAGGGGCATGAACTCTGGCTCTCAGAAGAAAAGGGGGTGCCCGCTGAGCTCACCCAGAACTTCCTCAGTGCTGGCAGAGAGTGGGGCACAGGCTGCAAACTCAAACTCTCAGAAGAAAGGTGGGAGACCCACCGAGCTCACCCGGAACTCCCCTGGCACCGGCAGAGAGTGGGACTAAGTATTTTTAAAATGCTAAAATCTAACTTATCTTTTTTCTTCATTTAGATTTTCCGACTTTTGTTAATTTTAAGAAAACTCTCTAAAAGCCCAGTTCCCAAATTATCATCTGTGTCTTCTTGAAATGTCACAGTATTGTCATAGCTCTTACATTTGGGTTTCTAGTCCATTGTGAGTTAAGTTAGGTGAAGATTCAAGGTCATTACCATAGAGTGATGTCCACTTGGTCCAGCAGAATAGTTGAATATCTCATCTCACCCCTGCTGAGTTTCTTTAGCATCTTTGGTAGTGACAGGTTGACCAAAAGTTTGTCTGGGCTCACTTTTGATTTCTAGTTTAATGTTACTAAAATATCTTTTAGGAATGAGGATGAAACAAACGCTTTGGAGGGATAGAAACTCTGAGATGATTTCTCACAAGCTGACCAGCAACACATGAAATGGTGAAGGGAGCACTTCAGACAGGAGGCATCAAATGGTACTCGGAGACAATTTAGATCTACACAAACAGACGGAGCCCTTGTGAAGTGGTGATTGTACGGGAACATGGGAAGATGCGTTCTACAGTCTTTCAAGCAGATAATGAACTGCTCAAATATAACATCACGCCATAGCATACGTGGAAGTAAATCTGATGTCAGTGCTGACAATAGGGCCAAGAGAAGCGAATCCAATCACAGCCAGGCTCCTCCGTGCACGTGCAGAGGCACATAGTCATTCAATGGCACACCATACCATGTTTTTATAAGACAGGGGAAACCCTAAAAGAAACAGGTAGAAAAAGTAAACCAGCAAAGGGGGCAACAGGAAAGCATTTAAAAATACACAGTAAATTCAAAAGAAAGCAGAGAATAAGTGAAAAGGAGGCCATGGAAAAGAGAGGCAAAATAAAATAAATTACAAGATCAGGACTTAAAATAGCCACGACGATACTCACATTAGATTAAAAGGGTTTCAAGATTTTGATTAAGAGACAGATATTGTCAGTTTGTGTAATAATTCAAGTCCAAGTAACCTGTAATAAATTCAATGCATTCCCAATCCAAACACCAGTAGTTTTATTTGTGCTTTGTAAAATAAACAAATTTTAAAATAAGCATAACAGTGCAAAGTACCTAAAATAGATTTAAAATGCACATATTATATGTTGTGTGTGTGTGTGTGTGTATATATAAAATATGTATATTTTAAAGAAATGAACAAACTGGAAAGGTTGAAAGCATGAAGCCGTCCGTCGTGGTGACCCCGAGGGCACAGATGGAGGAGTACGCGGCAGCCACGCCCGGACAGCGGTAGGCACATCCATCAGCGCGCCCATCCTCGCCCTTCCGCAGTCCCCGCGCCCTCAGCTCTTACGCTGTCCCCTCGGCGCTCTCCGGCCTTGGGCTCCCTCCGGCTCCGGCAGGCGCTCTGGGGGTGGCCCTGGGGTCACGTCAGGGGTGTGTTAAACTCTTTTGCGGAGCCTCGGCCAGCCACATCAGAGTTTCCCGCTCTGTGCGCACTTCTCTGGTTCTCCCTCCTGGATTCTGCTCTGCTGTTTATCCCAGGTTTCCGGGTCATGTCCCGCTTACAAGTGTAATGTCGAATCCTTCCTTCTTTGGTGTGAGATTGGGTATAATTTTCCTTCTAAACTATGCATGAATAATTTCAAAAAGGCAAGTAACCATAAAAATACCATTTTTTTAGGGCTCGAAGCTTCACTCTTATCCTCAAATATTGAATCAAGCACGTTGAACTATTATCATCATATGTGCAAATATTGTCTTATGCCTGGAGAAACATATTATATTTCATTAGGCCAGAAAAAATGTGCTAACGCAGACACTTAAGAGATAAGCGAGAATCCCATGGGTTAGAAAAAGAGTATTTGGTAAGAATAATACCAGTGCCGCTGCAGCCCATCTGCGAGGAGAGGGCTCTTTGTGTCATCTGCTCTAAGCCTCCCCGGAATTATCTTTTGGATGATTTCATATAAAAGACAGTTTCTGGTAAATCTGGTTCGACAATTAATATGCAGTGTAAGTTGTGATTAGAGGGTTGAATTGGAAGTAATGAAGGTTTAAAAATAGAAAACAGATGTAATATTTTAAATGACATTTTCTGGGTACTGTATTTATTTCCCTCTTTCAGTAATTAGTAAAATGTTTTCAGTTTTTAAAAACAGCTTATTACTGTGAACACAATAAACCCATATGTGTAAAAAACAAATAAAAAGTGTGAGAAGCAGATGATGCATCCTTCGGGCTGTGCACCAGGCGGAGCAGGGAGACAGCAGACTGCCCACCAACACAGGGCCACAAGCCACTCAGGGTGCAGGCCGCTCAGAGACGCCCACACCGCGGCCGAGCGGCTCTGTGGACCTGCCATTCTCTCACGGAGCATAAATTTATATGACGGGAAGGACAGTGCCAGAAAATAGAGGTTGTGGGAACAAAGTGGAAAGTCTATAATTTAAATAAAGGAAGAAATTCAAATGTACTATCATTCAGCACACCTCACGGAGTTCCACTTTTATATTTTAGTTTAAATTTACAAACCTACAGGGTATAGTGTGAGAGTAACGCATGAGCAGTGCATAATGATCAAATCAACTAGTGTTTCTATCTTAAACATTTTTAGAGATGTTTAATTAGATGCTGCACATCAGATGAATGATGTGATCTGCGTAGCTAGATGGTGTAGACACTTGTGCAGTGGGATACTTTTTGGGTATAAAAAGGCAAAACCCAGTCACCTGCAAGAAATGGGTGGAGCTGAAGGACACGAGGTCAAGTGACGTGGGTCACACGAACGAGGACAAGGTCTGCGTGTTGGGGTGCGGGTGGGAGTCCATCTGAAAGCAGGCTAGTGATTGCTAGAGGTGAGAGCCGGGAAAGGGGGCGGGGGGCTCAGGTAACAGGCACCCGCAGGGCACGGGAGGAGCAAGAGCTGGGGTGCCCCACCGCGTGGCTGGGCGAGTCGGCGCGGGGAGCCCGACTCACAGTCACCTACTGGTGTTTGATGAGGACCTACACGAGTGGAGTTTGAAGGCTCGCAGAGACCCGAGTAACCAGATGGAAATCCAGACTCAGGAGGCGCTGAAGGTGGATCTCAATTCTTCGCCCCTCGATGTGGCTCAAGTTGACAACCCCCGCAGGTCCCTTTCCTCCAGACAGGCCAAGCTTCCTGGCTACCTGCAAAACCAAGAGCCTGCACGCAGCTCTGGGCCCAGGGCTTTCTGGAGCGTCGGCTGGCTGGTTTTGTCCATCAAAATTACTGGTATGTCTAAAAAATACATGAAGAAGGACCTGTGTCTTAGAAACATGTCAACTTTGTTATTTTACTCTTTGATTTCAGCAAGTGAGATTTTGCTGCAATCCAATTATAACTCTAAAGACAAATGAAATGCAATCACCTTCTTATTGACACACTAAGAGGAAATAAAGAGTATAATCAGTATGCTACTCTTTGCTGAAGGTGTGACTATTGTTACCCTGGCTGTCATTAGTTAAGGCAAACCCTGGGAGGTGGGTGACGCGGGAGAGGGTGCCAGCAGAGGAAGAAGGGTGATTAAGACGCAGAGAGACGCAAACTGGATTCCCAACACAAGCTGATACAAAGTAAGCGAGCACACGCATCACTTGCTTGCAGCTCACTGGGGGGTGAGACGCTTGTATCGCCACCTTCCACGTGCAGTTGCAAGATTCTGAGCCCAAGTCGTGCTGCTCCTCCTGCCCCTGAGATTCTCCAAGGTGGCTACAGCCGGCACTAGACATTTTTTTTGCAACTATTGCAATTACTGCATCTCAGTGCACTGGGAGTGGCGTCATGGCCAATGGAGGGACTCACAGATGAAGGCGGAAGGACCAGGGGTGAGGAGGGAGTCACGGGTGCCCCGGGGGACCTGGGAGCCCGCGGGAAGCTGTGGAAGCGCACGGGGATGTGTCCTGTGCCTTGCATTGCTGGGAAAGAGATTTAAGATGAGGGAATAATTATGTCCTGCAACCACCATTCTTGACTTGTGCGGCAACTCGCGTGCTCCGTGAAGTCAAGTCGTCAACGCTGCTGCTTTGGAGGGTGCTCTGAACCTGTCACACGCAAAGGAACAGTGGCCCATGGGGACCTGAAAACCGCCTTCCATGTGAACCCAAGGATGGCAAGGTCGGAGAAATCTCAGTTGGTAGAATCTCACAAGTGGGAAACAAGGTGCCGTGGTTTAGATCTGGGCTGTCCTGCAAAGCGTCATGTATTTGGCTGTTAATTATGCGCTGTTTAGAAGTGTGGCCCACGTGCGAGGGGCAGACGCCTGGGGCTTCATCCAGAGGCGTGGATCGCCAGGGCTTGACCGGAGAAGCACAAGCTGTCTCCACCCTTTTGCTCACTTGAACCCCTCTCTACCGCGGCCTCTTCCAGGTGCTTCCACCATTGCCAGCTGCCCAGGAACAGACTGAGACCTTCTGAAACCGTGAACCACAAACAAGCCTTCTCTCCTTGAGGGAGTCAGTGAGTATTGGGTATTGTATTCCAACAACCAAGACGTGACAGATGCAAAGCACACTAGGGTCTCACCTCCCAGGGCCTCCCTCCCCTCCCTGGGCTGGGCCAGGCCCCCACTCCACGCTGACTTCCTGCAGGCCAGCTATGAGTGCAGAACACTGGCTTTTTTTATTTTTTTTTTTTTAATCTATGGGGTCATTAGCACTTCTGGTCTGCTCCTCACTGCCCACAGAGGCATTAGATGAAGACTCCAGATTTCCTAGTAGTTTTAACTCTTGGCATCTGCTCCTGGGGCAGAAGTAAAAGACAGAGGGGCAGAGACGGCTGCAAGCAGCCCTGGCCGCAGGACGCCGCGGGGCTTGGCACAGCGCTGTGCCTCCTGGGGACCTGCAATGTGCCCTGCCCGTGGGCCGGGGTCGAACCAGCCAGGAACAAGGTGCTGGAGTCACAGGTGATGCTCTTGCACATGCAGACCTTCTGGGCATGCGTTCGAGTCCCGCTCCGGGCTGCTACCTCTGCTGCTCTGGCTTTGGGTCCATGCACAGTACGTACAGTGTGACAGTCTTACATTGAAGCACGAACAAGCTGGATTTGCTTGAAAAGTGGATCTTGTTAATTTATTTCACAACGTGCTTGTGAAGAGTCCACACATTGCCAGGCGCTACCCGGTGCCGAGGAGCTGTGAATGGAACGGCAGTACCTACATTCTATGTTCTTACCTACTTAAAAACTCAAAGAAAGCAAAGTCGTTAGGAACTTGTAAATTTATGATATACACACTGTGAAGAAGCTGAATTTCTAACATTTTGTCATCTTAAATCTCATTAACAACTATATTCTATATTTACCTACTTTGGCATCCAAGGTTAAGGTGAAGTCATAAAGTGCTTGTCTTACTTCACAGGGCTTGGTGTACAGAAGTTACAGCTTATGATGTTCAATCTCATTTTGGCTACAAGACAAAGATCATTATTTACAGGAATGATGCGCAGTGTGGAGCTCAGAGGTAAGAGTATTACTCAGGGCAGGCGTAAACAGCCTGTGGCCCACTGCTTTGCTGTTGTTCTGTTTCTTTTAAATAGTATAACAAGAATTTTAAAAGGTTTATTACTCAAATATGCTAACTCTAGTATATATATGGTTTAATACAATTCCTCTTCTCTTGAATACATGAGAGCAAAAATCTATGGATGCAGATTGGACACGTACAGTGAGTATTAATATTTTGACAGTAATATCAGTGGTTTTCCCCAACTTCCCTTGGAAAGCCGGACCTTTCATTCTAGGACGTGGAGTTTGGGCAGGTAATTCCAACATCTCCAGGACTTTCATCACTTCGAATATTTTCCTCCACTTCTTTCCTGCTCAACCTTCTTGCGTAATCTCTGACAAGCAGTTGGCTTGAATTGTCACTTTGTTCCTCCCCAGATAATTTTGTTCCCCTAAGATTTTCTGATTTTCTTTGGTTTCCTGTAGATTTAGTGTATGTTTTAATCCTGGTGGTCTTCTCAAAGCTACTGGATCTGTGGTTTTGTGTCTGTCCCTGATTTTGGAGTGATGTAACCTATCTTAACTTTAAACATTCTGCTTTGCTTTCTCTTCTACGTTCCAATAACGAGCGTTTGTGCCTTTTGGTATTGTCCCATGGCACGTAAGTAATCTGTGAAGATTTTTGAAGATCTTTTATGTAAGCTCCAGGAAGACATAGTGTCTCATCACTTAAGCCTGGTGTGCTCCTAACAAAAACATGTAACGATCTTTCCATCAAGTGGTTACTACCAGGAATTAATAAGTCACACAGGGACTAGTCCAAGTGTACCTACAGATAGAAGCCATTTGGCTAAATTTAGAAAGTTGCGTGTGCTAAATAATAACAAGGGCTATATACTAAACTCCAAGGAGCAGCCATTGCTCTTAGCTTTCAGTGACTTACGTACATATTCTTTTCAATGATCCCGAGACAGAGCGGCTATAATCATCACATCTGAGATCAGGGTGCCTAGGAAAAAGGCCACAAAGCATTTGCCCTTCAACCAATGTGTGCAGGAGCTTGGATCATGGTTTACAGTCACCTGGCTCCAGAGTGCCCGTTCTTGGCATTCATGTAACAAGTATGTACACAAACAAGAAATGGATCAATTTTTTAAAAGAAAAAAAATATTCCTACGATCTATCAAAAATCACAGTGGAAAAAGTAGCTACTCCTAATACCTTTAGCTTTATCTGAAAGTTGAATCAGAGTTATTTAAAAAAAAAAAAGACCCGACCATGACTTGATGATTTCACTAGTGAATCTTACCAAGCATTGAAAGCGGGCTGACACAATTCCCTCGCAATCGTTTCAGAAGGTCCAAGCAGGAGGGACACTTCTTTGTTTACTCTATGAGATCTCTGTCTTAGTTACTTTTTCAAGGCCGTGACTCAATACCCGATATCCACAACTTAGGGAAGAAAGATTTATTGCAGCTCACAGTTTCAGAAGGTCGCAGTCCGTTCACAGGTGGGCAGCTGGAAAATGGTGGAAGCACATGGCAGGGCTGGAGCAGGGGCAGGACCAGAGCCAGAGCTTCAGCGGCAGAGATCCTCACAACACGATGGTCCAGAGAGACTGGGAGGAAGGACGGAACCAGCACAGGCCCCTCCAGGTCAAGCCCAAGCACCTGCCCCTTCCAGCCAGACCCCACCTCCTTACACTTCACAGTATCCATAGGCCCATGAGGCTTTGGAGGGCACTCTACATCCTAACTATGAGACTCTCTAGTGACTTCCTTCTGAAGAGTGAAGGATAGAAATGTGGGACAACTGGTAGCTTTACGCAGATGATTATTACCTTGAGGTAACCAGGTGTTCAAGGTCCGTGTAATGACTGGTCTTTACAGTACCACTCTTCCCATGACAGGATGAAGTTTCTAAAGTTTCAGTCTTCCCCCAAACCATGCCGTTAGCCGAGGAAAATATGAGTAATTAAACAGAGGGCGCCCCACAAAACACCTACCCAGGACTACTGTAAACGATCAAGGCGATCAAATTTGGGCAGTTGGGAAAAGGATCACAGTCAAGAGAAACTTAAACACCATGACAAAACGCAGTGTCGTAGCCTAGCGGGATGTGGAGTCAGGGTGAATGCGAGATAAAAACTACGTTATTCTGAAAAAGTACAGAAATCAACTAATAATTATGTATTGACATTGATTTATTCATTACACGAAACCCGCCATTGTGTTGCCAGGTATAAGTACCGGGTAACTGATGGTGAGACTCACGGAACTCTCTACACTTTCTCCACAGCCTCCTGGGAATGGAAATCTATGCTTAGCCATTAAACTGGTGTTTTAAAAAGTTTCCACCGATGGGCTACAGAGCGAGGCTCTGTCCCCTGCCAAAATAAATGAATAAATAAAAATAAAAAAGTTTCTATTGAAAAATCACAAGGTTCAGTTTGTTTGATTGTCCTGGTGTTTTAAGGACCACACAGGTCTACACTGTGTTAAATTTTCCCTGAAGCAATAAGGAGGAAAACTTCATATTTCTTTTTATGAAAGGAGAGTGACTTAAATTCCAAGCTGACAATGATTCCCACTTGCACAAATCCCCTTAAACAGAATTTATTATAATCAACAACAAACGACCTTCCACACAGTCTTGGTGATGGTCCTAAAGCCTCACCTCCAGAGGGGTCAGTCTGGGGCCAAGGCTGACTGTCCCCCGAGCCATTACATGTGCCACGAGGACATTTTTGCTCTCCATCTTTCTTTTAATTTTCCCTCCAAACAATCATTATTCCCATTCTTCATCTACTGAAACCCATTTTCAACTGCGTGACCATTGAAGGGATTATGTAAACTTGAGGGAATTAGGAGCCACACCTCCATTAGGTTTAGGATTTGTGAACCACCCTAGACTGGGAATCAAGAACTGGTCTGGATTAGAATGTGACTGATTTGTTGGCTGGCCAATGAGAGAGGAGCACCCACCCAGATGTGGGGGGGCCAACCGGAACTCCAAGGGTATAAAAGGGAGCAAGAGGGAAGATGGTAACAGCTTCTTCCTCTGGGAAAGCTCTGGCCTTTGCGATTGTCTACGGACATCAACTTGCTACACATCGCACAGATTCACTCCAGTCTGGACTTGTGCCTGTCTGCCTGCTGCTGCTCTTCAGTTCCTGATCTTCAGGCTTGGGTCTTCGCCTGAGATCTACAGCAGACTCTCACCTCACCGGCAGTCCCAGACAGGAGATCTACTTCACGGCTGAGCCACCACCTGGGACCATCTTGATCCTTGGGTTTGTAAGCTTTCTTAACAGAACGTTTTGTGATAAAATCTGTAAATTCTGTCTTTTGAAAGAACCCAAACTAATACAAATTGTATGGTCAAAACCCTATTAACAACTCAAAATAGTAATAAATGTCAAAAGACTAATCACTATTTTATTTAGATAATCTGTGACTCTAGGCCTTCATCCCATTAGAAATATCTTATTTCCCATGATTATTTTTATTAGCATGTGCTTTTGATACATAATAATTACATTTAATGTGAGAAGTTTTACACAAACTTATCGCATCTTAATCATTTTGCCCCCCAATCTTCCTCCCTCTCCTCCATCTTCGGATTCTCTTCCTTCCTTCACACGTTTACCACCACCCCCACTTCCTATCTTCTCTCTCTCATTTTGCATTTTAATTACTTATATTTGGGGTTTCCCATATAGGAGAAGCCACATGATATTTACCCTACTGCAACTGATTATTTTGCTTAGCATTATAGTCTCAAGGTGCATCCATTTTCCCACAAATGTCTCAAATTTATCCTTCTTTATGGTAGAGTAGTATTCCTTTGTGCATATTTTCATTTTCTTTGCACGCCTCGCCTGTTAATAGACAGACAGGCTGCTTCTGAGATTTAGCTATTACGAACTGTGCTGCTATACATATTGGCAGGGAATCTCAATTCATTTATTTTGGGGGCTTAGGAGTCAAGCTGCTCCTTTTCTGTAGTGATGTACAACCTCCTTCACAAAAGATCTCAAGACAAGTATTGTGGTTTGGACCTGGAGTGTCCCCTAAAAGTCTCATGTATTTCAATGTTATGGACTGTCTATGGAACCATGTGCTGTTGGGAGACTGGGGCCTAGTAGGGAGGGGTGGACTACAGGTGTGTAAGTTAGGATTAAAAGCATGTACTGGCCACACCTTCCACTCCTGGATCCAGGATGGGCTGATCACTGGGAGGAGACCTGGAGGGATACATAAGCTGCTTCCTGCCTTCCGTGGGGGACTAGTCTCGGCTCACCTTGACTCGGCTCCCTGTGTGTGATGTCGTGAGCAGCTGCCTCCACCTCAGCCTCTGCCATGTACGTCCATTGCTGCCAGCCACCCCTGAATGGACTGTGACCTTCTGAAACTGTGAGCTAAAATAAACCTTTCCTCCCCCAAATTTGTGGATGTTGGGTATTGAGTCATAGCAATGAAAAAGTAACTAAGACAAGTTATGGATTAAAAAAATGTTCTGGGTAAGATACAGTAAAAAGAAATGCTGCAAACTTATCATTATAAAAATCACTAATATACAGCTATAGGATTCTTTCCTTTTCAATTCCCACAGCCATTATATAAATGCCTTAGGTTAAAATTTCAATGACAAAATAATACAAAGATTTGAAACAATTTAGACATAAACAGATTTGCTCTAAAAAAATAAAAAAAGTGCTACATAAGTCAAAGAGTTGTTTTAGCCCTGACTAAGAAACTGCTGAAATTGCTATGTGAGGGAATGGATATAATTATTTTTCAACAATTAACCATGGAAAAAGGTGGTATTTTAAAATTAAAGTATAATATGTGATTCAAAACATTTCTGTCAATAATTACTAAATTACTTCTTCCAGTGCAATCTTACAATTTTCTTTATATTGTCAAGTTATCACTAGCCTAAATCACCTGGGATTTTGTGTCTGATTATTTCTTTCAACATATGTGGAATATTCTTTTGTGGATATGTATTATTATTGCATTATATCAGGGCATTTCATAATTTAAAAGATTAAATTGTATTCAGCCGTACTGAAAACAATGATGTTGAATATTATGGGGTATTTTTCCCTTTTTTCGTTTGGTGAGACATAGTCTCTCTCTGTAGCCCAGGCTGGCCTTGAACTTGTAGTGATTGTCCCGCCTCAGCCTGCTGAGGTGACAGGCTTACACCACCATTCCAGGCCAAGATGTTTTTCCTCTAGAAAATTTTCTTATTAGTAAATACTCTCTGCCATCCTCTCTTCCTCTCTGTCCCCCTTTTCCACATATATCTCTTCTTATGTCAACATATATTGTTTTTAAAGCACATTGTACCAATTTCTTGTTAAATCTGAGTATAAAGTCATCACCTTCACGCCCTACAGGAGAATGGGCAAATCCTCCCTGAATTAAATACAACTACCTTCAGGTTCTCCAAATGTTCATCATATACACATATACACGCGAGTTCTGTGGAGCATTTCCAGGACTGTGTCGCGTCCCCCGTGTACCAGTCGCACGGTCCCGGGAGCAGGAACCCATCGCTCCTCGTGGCTGCTGCTCCGGCGCCGACAGCTGGACTCCATCCCGTGGGTTAATGGGTTAAAACTTGACATCTTCTTAGGATTTCAGGTTTATTTTCCTTATCAGTGTGACTTCCATGCCCAGAGAGCTCTGGCTACAATATTCTTTTAAGAGTACACTTGTCAGGGTCCATTTGCCACCAGCTACCTTGATGGTGACATCAGCCGCGCCTGTGGTTTACCTTTTGACCTTACAGAGACAGCAGATGGGTCCAGTAATAAATCCCGATTATTAGTGAAGGAGCCAATAGCTCAGGAAGGCAGGCACACGAGTCGGCCAGCTTTGCACTAGGCCTCTCGTTATCCCCGTCAGCCCGGCGGTCTGCGTCGCCCGTCCTCACGCCCTCCTCCTGCCCCGTCCTGGCCTGCCTTTCCCTACTGTCCTCTGCGCCGCTCTCTGCCTCCTTCCTCTGTTCTCCCGCATTTCCTTCCTCCCCTCCTTTTCTTCTTCCCACACCTGACCCACGGCTACATCCTCTTTCTGTTTCACACAGTCACAGAGTTAAAAGTCTTCTCAAGCTGCTGCTTGGTGACATGTGGTCTGGTCACATCCCAGAGCCTCTCTGGGCTTTATCTCTGCCTGCAACGCCGAGTAATTCAGAGACAACGTGTGATTTAAAGAATTAAATGACTCACTCTTTTTCTTAAATGTAGAAAGTTTTCCTGATTTCTATGTTGTCTTCTTACATGGGGCACTGGGATAAGGTACTTCTAGCAAGTGGCCTAGGGACCTCAGGGTCTCAGCTCCACAGGAGGAGCTGTGAGCCTCCCGATCACAGCCGCACGAGGCCTCCGGCACACAAGGCTGAGATATTGGCTAGCAGGCCAGAAGCGGGGTGCGTGCATTAGAAATTCTTAGCCACGCTTGTTCTATAGTACTAGGAGGCACTATGTATTAGGGTTACCTTTCATATTTATTTATAAATTTTGGAATTTAATAACTACTTCTAAATGTCAAGCAAATTCCTTTCTAAATTCCTTTTCATAAATTAACCCACGTTCAAGGAGGAGTCCAGGCTGCCCGGGCCTAACCGGCACCCTCAGGCCATACTCCTTTCTGCTGCTCCACTTGAATCGACACTGACGATGGTTTGGAGGGATTTTGAAAATAAAACACCGGTTTTGCAGAAGATTTCTTTCTTTTCGAGTTTCTTTCTAGACTAAAATTTGGGGCAGCTTAATTACGAGCCATTTCCTGTTACGGCCCGCAGCTTCTGTAGGGAGAGAAGAGCTCCCAACAAGATGAGCAGTCTGGGCACCCAGATACGCAACCCAGGCACAAAAATGGCGCACAGAGGAACTGAACTGGCAATCGGGTCCGTGCGCCGAACTCTGAGTTTGTTATGTGCATTGTGCAAGCGGTGATGGAGCTATCTCCAGGTAATGAGCACATACAGACCAGATGTACCTAAAAATACAAGTGCTTGCCACAAAATCAAGTCCTTGTTCTCCTCCATAGCACGAGGTTCACTTGCAGCTGAAAACATTAGCAAGTAACTTGGGCCTCATTTTCCTTCCGCTGAGGGTCCTGTTGTCCGGGGAGGGGACAATGCTTTCCCTTCCGTTCTAGCACCTTTCCTGATGCTGAAACTTAGCGAGGGGGTTACCCTGTTTCATTAGTGATCGCTTCAGCGGGGCTAGTTAAAAGCCTCTCTATGAATATTAATTGAACAAATCAGTAGACGGGCTGAGCCAAAAGAAGACCTCATAATTATGCATCATAACTAGAACCAGTAGAAGTCGTCACTTGGAAGTAGATTCAGTGGTCAGAAGAAAATTTCACAAACAAGACCTTGGTTATTTATTAGTGCGGGTGTGAGAGGTATTGTAATCAGAAATTTGTGTGCAAAGCATCGTTTTTAATTTGTCAGGCCAAAATTACATAAATTATTTAAGTTCTGTGTAAATATCAGAAACTCACTGGTTCGTGTGCGTGTGAGGGTATACACTTGCAGATGTGTGTGTGTATGTCTTTGTGTGAGTATGTTACTGGATACAGTATGTATGTTCTCATATTATGCCAGTGAATGTATTTATGCACGCAAGTGTGTCTGGTGTTAGATGTATGTTTAAGTGTGTGTGCTTTTTGTGTAAATACTCACAATTTTTCTAACATATGCAGGTATTTTTTTTTTAATTTCTTCTTTCCTCTTTGCAGAAACAAAGCCAGCAAACACCCCAGGGCTAATGTACTAATTATCGGTGGCAGAGCATGCTTCCCCAGAATATCTCTTCTGTAACCTCTGGAAATATTCTGACATATTATAAACTGTTTGAATTAGTGTAGATCAGTAAACAACAAACTGGTGCCAGCCCAATAAGGCGAAGATGCAGTGCATACTAAGTGACTTGGTTCTACCATGCCACAGCTAACCAAAATGCACGTCGATTTAATTCAACCTGAAATAGTTCTGAATTACTGGAATGTGGAATGTGCAGACATTTCAGGGGTTGGAGAAAAAATCAAGTGTACATGCTTGTGTCATCCATGCACCCATGTAAGCATGTGTGTGCAACACCAGCGTGACATAGCCGCAGAGAGAAATCTACCAGAAGTGCACACAAGCCACTGCGTTCTGTTCATTTTTAAATACAGCAACTTTAAGTGTTTAGGAATAATAGTTATAACTAAAGCACACATATGGCTAAGCTATAATTCCCTACAATAAACATCCTCTCTAGCCTACACAATTGAGACAATTAATAAATAACTATCTCTTAATATTCATCAAATACTCACATTTCTCTTCAAAGATTTTTTCCTTTAATATTTAGACCCTCTGTGATTCTGGAGCTTACTTGCACTCGTAAGGCAGCCTTCTAACCGAATAGCCGTTGTTTCGTGTGTTACCACAATTTCAAGTGTATATCATTATTTTTGATAGGCATAATTCAGTTTCAATATATCCTCAAGCATTAGACTGTGCACTGAGCTACAGCTCTCTATACCAGTGTGTCAAGTTTATTTGTAATTTGGTTGCAACCATCTAAACTCCCAGAGATGCTCAGTCAGCTGCATTTTTTTATTCTTTGGACACAACATGGGAGAGGGAAGAAATATTTTTGAACTTTCAACTAAATCTAGATCACAATTAAAAGTCTGTTTCCAAATATCTGCATCCCACAGCACTGGAACCGGTTCTCGTTTCTTTGTCTCTCCTGTGAATCCAGCACGAGGCTGCATGTCCTGGAGGAGTTGCGACTGCTTCTACATGAATGAATTAATAAGCAGACAGGTGGGCGCATATCCCAAGTGATGGACAAATCTCATCTGCTGAGATGGGAGAAAATTTCTGGGGGAGGAGAAATCTTACGCTGCTTTTTAAAGGATTCTAATATTTGTGGAATAAGACGGTCCCTGTGCGAAAGGCCGGAAAGGCAGGCTGCGCGGTGCGGGCGGGAAGCTGGGGTCTGCCGCACCCACATGATCTGTGCTCCTGGGAAGACTTAGGGCGCTTAAGAGATGCTGGTTCTGGACATATGGTTTAATCATGCTGCATTTAAGCCTTTTCTTATCTGCTTAAGAATTCATTTTTTCTCTAATTTGATTCATTGGAACTCAAATTTGAGTTCGCTTGTCTTCCCAAAAAGGAAGCAGACATGTGTACATTACCATTCATGGAGTGGTAAATTTCAGTGTCCCAAGCTGTGGCACGGAATGGCGACAGGCTTCCCACAGACCGTGCTGTTCCGCCAGCCTGTCCCATGTGGACAGAGCTCGTGCAGGGCCCGGCTGGCAGCAAACCCCGTAATTCTGGGAGGAAGGTGACGGCAGGGCAGAAGGACCCATGGCCCATCTCTGTCACTGTGTCTTGTCACTGGAGCTCTGTGCTCCGAAACTCGGCCCGTCCTCACACCTGACAAGCCCCTTTGCTTCGGAGTGGGCTGAAGTGAGTCATGAGAGCACAGGTGAAGGAAGGTCACAAGCCTCTGCGTCACGGTCCCGTTGCTTTAGCGTTTGCAGACTGTCTATTGAAAGGCAAACTCAGCCCGCGAATGGAACGCGGTGCTGGTCACGGCAGGACTGGAGACAGGCCCAGACGCCTCGGCTCCGTGGCCCGCCCTGTCCATCAGAGACCCTCAGAGCAGAGCGGGTGCTGGGACCACAGGGCCAGGCACCAGTGGACAGCCGGAGGTGGGTCCTGTTCCCGGGGACAAGACAGAGTTTTGAAGTAAGCTGGTGGTCACACAGAGCAAGCCAACCCTTGCATGTGTTTCTGTCAAAACTGGAGCTGCCACGGGCCTGGGTGTGATGATGCCGCTTCTCTTGGGTTGCACAGCGAGGAATCGTTCATGTCCTAACGTGACAGACTGGCCTTTGCTGACCCACAGGAAGGGCTGGCTCACACAGTCCAGCTGCACATGTGTGAGCTGCTCTCACGGCCACCTGGAGATGGAAGCCGGAGGTCCAAGTGTGCGCTTGGCATGCCCGAGGCCCTGGCTGACAGTGCCCAGAAAGTCACAAAAACAAATGCAAATCTTTATTCTGAAGGACTTAAAAGCTCAAAAATGTGATGCTGAGCACAGGTTTTTAGGCTTGTCTCCTTCGCAGATTGAGGCGAGGCAGGGCGCTGGCATGCCAGGGAGCAGGGAGAGGGGCATCCCGGGATCCCCCGAGGGGCCTGGAGGTGGCAATTAAGCAATGGGCTGGAGCTTAGAAGGAAAGTGGCGGGACCCTCAGCAGGGCAGGATGGAGGAGACACGGAAGGCCGACTGCAGCAGGCAGGACAGCAGACCAGCAAGGGCGGCTAGGGAGCACCGCGCTCCGGAAGCGGAAGTGGGGCTCCAAAGGGAGCACACAGGCCCCGAGCTTGTGTCCCCCTCGTGCTGGGCACGGTTTCTCCTGGAACTCCAAGGGGTGTCCCAAGTCCCGTCCTCAGCAAGCCTTTGAGATGCTCACATCTGGTCCACGTGTTGGACGGTTGGTTACTCAAAGCACCTACGGACTTCGGGATGGTGGACTCCTACCATCGGGTGTGAACCGCTTGGTGTCACCCTCCCCTCCTTCTGAAGGCTCCTCCACGTGGTGTCCACGCCTCTGAGGCCACCGGCAGCTGCGGCTGGAGCCAGGCCGGCCCTGCTGCCACCCTCCTGCCTGCTCCGTCTCCAGGGGTCTCCGCAGGTGCTGTGCCACGCTGGTCTATCCGACACTCTGGGCAGAACTGGGCTTCTCATCAGGGTCACTACTCCGCTCCCAAGGAGTCTCCCAGCCATTGCCTACAGCAGACAGTGGGCCCGAGTCCAGGGACAGCACAAGACGATGGTGGCAGTCACTACGGCGTGCGCTTATCTTTTCTACGTCCCTAGGACCAATCAAACTGCTTTACTTATATTAACTCAATCAATACTTGATTAATTTGACCACTTGATAAATGCAGTACCTGAATGCTAGAGGACATGCAGAAAATGTTTGTTGAATGATTGATTATGCACGATAATTAGATCCAGCGAGCCCTTCTCAAATTTAAAGGTGCTAGCGTTGGCTTCACAAAACAGTATAAAACACCTTATACTAGAGCCACTCACTTAGTAACATGCGCTAAAGAATGAAAAGCCAGCTCATGGCTGGCCAACCCACCTCAGGTCCTGGAGTCACTCGTAGCCTGGTTGCTTCGACTGCCTGGGCATGAGTACACACGCACAGGACACCCAGAGCGGGGGTAAGAGAGGACGTTGCTTCAGAGAGTGTGGACAGGCAAGTGGTAATGACTACTGAATTCTAGAAGCTCAGGCCAGTGCCATAACTGGAGGGAAACTCCTGCTTAAGGCTTAGTCTGACATTTGGAACCCGTGCCTGTGGATCTGATAAAGGCTAGAGGAGGAAGGGAGAGCCCCTCCTCCTACAAAATGGTCACCAGTGTCTATACAACCAGTGTCAATAAAGAGGATGTCTCGATATGAAATGCATAGCTACTTTATAACTTGAAACTATTACATTCCATACATCTTAAGAAAGCTTTAATTATAACCTAAACCTTACAGAAATGTTTTCACTAGATTTGTATAAATATGCACAATATTCAAGGTTTATACAACATTTCACATACAGATTGTTATATACTGTAGGTGAGATTAGCTAACTTGACATTGGGGATTAAAGCTGCTTCATCTGTCTTCTGGGCACAACCCCTTCTGCCTGTGCAGATGGTTTAGAGGCTGGGTGTGTTTGTAATAGCTTTCACCATGTAAAGTTTTTAATAATTTCCCTCCCACTTTTAAAGACTTATTGATTTTATGAGACAGATGTAAATGTAAGAGAAATAGCTAGCACAATTATCTCTGCTCATGCCCAAAGTAACTTATGAGAAAATAGCCGTGGGTTTCACAAACAGCAGTAGACAGCAAGTTCACCCAACCCAGGGTGAGGAGTGCTCCTGCTAGCACACGCTTGGGGGTCTGCCTCACCTGGAGCGGCACAGGGCTGGCAGCATTTCCACCAGGCACCACCGGAAAATGTCTTTAGGGCTAAGAAGGTGATGGTCACAACCTTGCCTCAGTTATCTTCTGTATCCCTTGAGCTCTGGGAGAAGTCCACGTTTCACAGGAATGGCCAGGGCACTTGTAAGCACAGAGACCCCGAGGAGAACAGCAGGTTACCAAGTGGCACAGCCACTCCCCTTGTGGGTTAAATCACACTTTTTCTTACCTACATTTTTAAAAGTGGTTTTGGTATTGACCGACTGATTTCAAACTCATTTCATGGAAATCTCATACTCTAATTAGATGGCTTTCTAGTGCCTGACAGTCATGCTTTTCATTAGGAACAAGTGCTGTGTCGTCATAGAGGAGGCTGTCAGAAGTCCTGAAAGCTGACTTTGTGCACAGTCGATCAAAAGCCAGAGACAGCTCATCCACGGGCCTGGGTCTGTGCGCATGGCCACCTCATCAATTAGGACCGAATGGCCAAGCAAAGATGTGTCCTTAGCGTCTGAGTAAATAATGGAGATGGGTAAATGAAATTTGCTAAATCAAGATGAAATACATCTCTGAGCCTCGGTCAGCCTTTCTCTTCATTGGAAGATGGAAATAAAATTGATCAACTGGCTTCCACTCAGGAGCGAGGTCTGGCTCTGGAGGCCCCTGGCGTCAGTTAATGGCTTGCCATAAGCGACCACAAAGGAAAAGTGTTAGCTAGAGTTCCTCCCTCTAAGTTGTTTTTGGTTGTTGACTTTCTCTTTCCTGAGGTCCAGCGCTCACCATCTCCTTCAGATCTCCTCAGAAACCTCCAGTATGGTCTTGCTGCAGGCTGCCCTGAGTCCCGCACAGCCCTCTGTGTGGACATGTGTTTCCTTAGGGAGGCTCAGTGGTCCCTGGGAGCCCTAATGCTACAGACACACACCAGGAAATCACAGAACAACTTGGGGTTATGGCAACAATTCCAAAGACTCCAAGGGCTTCTAGTTTTACAGTCATTTTTATTTTAGTAATAATGTAACATAGCTTCTGTAATTACAGTTTAGATGGCTATAAGTGAAAATCATCATGGCAAGAAATAACAAAATGAAGGTGACCCTATGATGATGTCCCAGCCGTCTTCCCTTGGTGTAGGCTCTGAGCGGACCTTGGACACTTACATTCACAGAAAACAAGTGCCATTTTAAGCACTTCACATACATTGTTTGTTCCTGAGCCCAATTGTAAGCATACAGTATCACCAGATCCACTTTGCAGATGTAGAAACTGAGGCATTGAAGCATTGGACCTCATGGTCTAATTAGACCTCCATGGCCGGGCCAGGTGGCCTCTGGTATATGTCCCTAAGCCCGGACAGTGACCCTACAGTCCTATTTGTTTTGCGTAGCCTTCTACTTCTGTAACAAGTACAATTAACTTGAAGAGAAAAGGTTTACTTTGGTTCACTGAGATTTTGTTCGTGATCTAGTGACCGACCCTATTTTGCTGGGTCTCTGGCGTAACAGTGTATGCGGCAAAGCAATACCACTGCTTCACAGGACTAAAGGAGAGAGAGAAAGAGGCTGGAGTCACATACACCCCAACAAGATGAACACGTCCCCAGCCTGTCACCCAAGGGCTCTACCCTCTCCCAGTAAAATGATCCTGGGGACTAAGTTTTTGACACATGGGCCTGTGGATGACTCTCAGGATCCAAACCATGGCACTATTTCAACACAAATTTGCTTAATCAAGTAGTGCCAGCACGTCCTTACCCATTTTTTTCATTTACCCTTTAGAAAAAAGTAAACTCTAAACTCTGTCCTATATCCAATGGTTCAATTTTTCCTGTGATAAACTTAGAAAGTTTGCTCTATGTAGCTGCAACTCAGCAGGGCACCTGGAGGCTTGGATGGCTCCTCCACTCCCCTTGGTTCTTGGCACCTGGAATTTTATAAAGCACAGTATGGCCTTGGCCTGAGAAGCCCACTGGCGCTTCAGCCTCGGCTGTTCCCATTGCAAGATGCCACTTGTACCCTGGATTCCCTCAGTGAACTCTGGAGGAGGAGGAAATATTTCTTGTTCACATCTGTGTGGCCTTCTGGGGCTTGGAGTGGCCTGGCAGCCTCTCCCATGGCACAGTGGTGGCGCCCAAAGACTTCATCGGCCCTGCTGGCACAAGCTGGTGGCCTAGCGTGTTTGTAACTGCATCCTAAGCATCATCTCACGCCATTTAAGTGGACGGAAGGAGCAAGCCAGACCAGCTCAGAGCAAGAGGAAAGCGCCGTGTTCTTTTACCCCCGTGGAGCAAAGCGCACACTCTTTGCCCGCAACAGTGCAACTTTACTGCTTACAGCATGTTAGACGCGTAAGAGGATGATGTCAAGCTATTAAGGGTAAGAAACACCCACGGCACACGTGGTGGAGGAGCCAACGGCTCTCACCCGGTGCCTTTGGGTGTCAGGATGCCTTCCCAGCGCTGCTGCTGCTTTGGAAGAGGGACCTGTCCCCGGAGCCCTGACCTGGAGCCTAACGGAGAGCCACCCTGTCTCGCAGGTCATGCAAAGGCCTTGGTTGTAGGAGGCAGCATACTGGGAAGTGAAGAAAGTGGTCCGCTGGTGATTGGCTCAGAGTTTTCTGTTCCTGGGAGATGCTGGCTTTGGCTCTGAGGACGTGGGAAAGAGGCTGAGAATACTCTAAGAGTACGTGCGGGTAGAGGCTGCCCACTAGCACAGATAGACACCTCGGTCCTCACTGGCCAGCTTGCTGACAGAAGGAGGCGGCTGGGCAGAGCCGGCTGAGCCAGAAGGCAGCTATGACAGGGGGCGCCACGTGTCTGTGCAGCTCACTGTGGTGAGCGGAAATGGAGGCCCTCGGCAGCTTCTACGTGCCCTCTGACCTTAGCTCCTGACACTGAGTGTGGTGGCCCACCACAGCACGTCATGCAGCACCTCACCTGAAACCTTCCACACGCAACCGCAGGGGCATGTTTTTGACACGGTGCCTGGCTCCAAAGTTGTCTTCCTGAACAAGACAGGAGAGAACTAGCAACCGACCCCAACTGCTTCAGAGCAAGGACAAAAGCAGAGCAGGACATTTCAGCAAGACCCTGGATGAGGGCTTCACTCCCAAAGCGCACAGTCGCGTGGAGCGCCTGGCCGTGCAGAACAGACAGGTGAACGGAGCGAGACAACCACAGACACAATGGTGTTCACCTCGGAGAGGGGCAAGGGCGGGTCCAGGAGGGACGAGAAGACGCTTACTGCACGTCAGGTGTCAGAGGTGAGCAAAGGCTGGAGGGAGTCAGCACAGAGCTGGTCCTTTGGCTCCTTCTACCCGGGGGATCTGGGCGCCCCAGGCGATGGGGCAATGTTCCTCCAGACCACTCTGTTGATCACAGATGCAAAGCGTGGGCCGAGTCACTAGGAATGGCTCTGCATCTTCCAGTGGGCCGGCTGCTCTGGGACGCTCTGCCTACCACTTTTAGGCCCGAGACATCACCTAATCCCTCTTCTACAGAGGGGGCTGAACCCGTCTTTGCCTCAGTTTATACCTCTTTACATATGCAACACTTCGCTCATGTCTCTTCATTTTCAGAACGTGGATTTCTGGGCCACAGAATGCAGAAGGTAATCTGGGTGACTCTCACTCAGTTTCCCCAAGGATGGTCTGTGATAATGCCACGCAGATACTAAGAGAGAACTGGGCTCTGTGCATGTGACACGGGCTCCTGGGGATGGGAGCCAGCTCTCCCCTTGGTCCAGAGAGGACATTGCTGTGTCCTAGGTGGGAAAATGCCCCATGGTGGAGGAGAAACACTAAACTTGCCGAGCTCAATTTGTAATTAAGTTGGAAATCAGAGACTAAGAGAAGCAGAGCAGTAAAGGGGCCTTGGGAAAGGGCAGGCTGCCCGCTGCAAGAGCTTCCATGCGACTTTTTTCTATCCAGCCCGTCCTGTGCGCATTCCTCTCAGTTTGATGGCCCTCGTTCATTTTTTTTTTTTTTTTGGCAAAATCATTCTTCTTATTAGTTTGTATTTGTGATACATGGTAATAACCATCAGCTTGACAAACTAGTTCACATATATACTGCATCTTGATCCCCTTAAGATATTGTCATTGGCAGCTCCAAAATATCAAAGAAATGTACTTTATTTTATTGGAAGGTGTCTAACACCAAAAATGGAAAAGGAATTCTTGCTTTCTGCCTTCAGATGATCTGAAAGTTCCTAAACTAGATTTCAGGTCAGACTTTTCTCAGAAGGCGTAAAGGTAGAATCAAAAAAAATCAACGTAAGAGAGAAAGGATTCTGACTTTACAAGCAGGCGTGGCCTGCGCACACCAGAGGCAGCACTCCGGGAGAGTCCCTGGGTGACTGCAAGTGTCGCAGCGAGCAGGGGAGACAAGCCACGCGACAGCATCACCCCACTCTGCCTGGTGTCTTGAGAGGACATGTGGTCCGAGGGGCCAGTCAAGGACGGAGGGTGCCAAGGAGGTACGAGGCCACAGCTCCCTGCCGTAACAATCCTCCACACCAACACCATGACCAGGTTACCCTGCCATTTATTAAACATTTTAACCAGAAAGGAACATTAACGAGGCCTTCAGATTAGGAACACAATTGGAAAACCTCTAAGAAAGGAAATATCTTATTAATTCATTAAGTCAAACTGCTTGTATCTACACTTGTATGACTAGAATTATGGTTCATTAACTTCATTTCTTTATATGAGTTAATTAGCTCAGAGGAGGCCAGAAATTAATTACCAGCTTATATAGTTTGTGCAGAATGGCATTCTGTTTATTTAGTTTCTCCTATTAACTTTTAATCTCTTCAAACAATAAAAGAGGTAATTAGTATTTTATAAACAAAAATGAATGCAACAAAGGCAAATAATTTGGCAGATACTGAAGCTCCTGAGAGGACCCTACGAGTAGGGTGGTGGAAGTCCCAGACCTCCTCAATGTTAACTATGAGCACCAGGAAATGGTGTGGGCCGAGGTGGGGCCTGCCTCCATCACTGGGGACTGGATAACCAGAAGCAGCCAGTGGAGCACAGGCCCCAGCCTTAAAATGTTTCCTGCTGTTTGAGAATAATTGCCCATGTATTCAACTACAGTTGCTGTGTAAACCCTCTCTGCACAGACATTGGAAGATGTGCTCACGCAGAAACGAAAGGCGTGCTGGGGAAGTCTGCCCAACTACCTAGCGCTGTCTTCCTGTGTACTCTGTTGTCACAGAAATTTAAAATAATAGGCTAGCTAGCTTTACAACCTGGAACGCATTGGCTGATACAACCAACTAATACACATCAGAGGGTAAATCCTATCTACTAAAAGAAAGATGACGCAATTAAACTTTTTTGTCCAACGTTGAAGTTGATCTTTTCGAATGAGCAAATGCCATGTGCATTTTATAGAAACAACTCTACCGTATGGCCACTGAGTAATGGTGCCGACACTTTCAATGGAATATGTTTTCTGAATTTTCAATCACTAGATACTTTCAAAACATCCAAGGGGGTTTTCACAGTATGTACGGTTAGCTGCCTTCCTACCAAGATATTTAATGCATTACAGGAGTTATTTAATCAATGTATTTTGTTAGCATGACATTAATATTAATTAAATGTTCATTAAAAAGAATTGGATCCCTAACAGCCCAACACCAAGAGATCTGAGTGCGCGGCTCACGCCTGGGCTCAGCAGGACGCACATCCCCTTGAAGCTCTTATCAGACCAACTTGGGTTATTAACAAACATCCTACAAGCTCCTTGAATGCACATTATTTCCTTCAAAATACTACCCCGAACTGAAAAGTTCCACTGAATCTGATCTCCCCGTGCTGCCGAGACACGAAGCCTTCTGCATCTCCCAAGACCAGCTCCGCTGGGTTGTACAGTGGAACCAGCCTGGATGGCCTTGTCTGCCAGACAGGGGACCAAGGAGAAAGCCATCTTGCCAAATTGTTTAGGTCTATGAAGACCATCAGGAGGAAAACGCCGACCATAGCCCAATTTCTGAAGAAGAGCAGAAACAAAATAGCAGCTTATAGAGGAGACCCGAAACCTGGACACCAGTGGAAGGCTGTCCTTTTCCCGCCCTGGGGAGCCCTCCTTCAGTAAAAAGGGTTTCGGAGACAGCACATAGGCCAGGGACTCCAGAGCTGACCCATCCACAGCTTGCCATGGAAACACTGTAGTCTTAACCCTGGACACCGCTGGTGTGTCCGCTGTGGGAGGTCAGGTTGTGGCAGGTCAGGCTGTGCTCCCGTTAGACTGGTCTGTGTTCTGGTGCCCAGCAGAGGGCTACCTGTGGCAGTGCAGAATGACGGTTCTGAGTTCTGCTCCTCCCTGTGCCCATAAATTGTGCAACCGAGACTCCCTATGACTTTATAAGGTGAGCGCATCGCCAGCAAACTCAGGGTCCCTGTTCATGTGTGTGTGTCTCTACTGGGCCAAAGGGTTTACGTCCATGGCGAGCGTCAGTGTGGACTCAGGAAGTCCCACTCTCCTGAATTTCCCACCGTTCTAATCCTTTGGAGTTGAGTAAAACCCCTCAGGACTTCCCAGCTCTTTTAACCAGTGTCTGTGATTTTATGTTTTAAAAAGCTGCAAAATGTTTTGTCAAATCTCACAGTGACTTTTCTCTCTTGCTCATCTCCAATTCTGTGTCTTCTCTTCACGTGCTTATGCATGCAAATAGTGTCAGTGTCTCACTGTTTGTGAAATCTGGGTAACCCGTACATATCTGTTCACAAATTCTCTGCTGTCACACAGAAAGCTGGCGAGTTCCCCGAACTTGCAACTTAGCCCTATGTTCAGCACTCCGAGAGCAAGGAACCAAACAGAGCAGAGAGCGACATCCTTCTTTTCTTTTAATGTGAAATTTCTTCTCAACTGTCCAATATTTGACTGGATATTTTTAAAGAAGAGAAACATTTGAGCACATTTGTAAGTTGGTAGATCATTCCTTGTACCTCCATGCTTAACTATGTGAACATTTTTAACTTAAAATTTTCGGTCTAGAGGAAGTGTTACAAAATAAAGCCATATTCCTTCAGGTGTCTTACAACGAAATTCTAGCTAAGTTCACTGTCAATTTTTGCTGAAGTAATAACTTAATACTAAGATTTTTTGAAATTCACAAATACACCTCCCACATAGGCTGTCCTCGTGAGACAGGTGTGGAAAACGAGAACCGTTTCCTTCACTCTGGGAAGGCTCATCCTAGCTCTCTAGAGCTTTGCACACGCCATTTGCCATACACCAGGGCACGCTGCTCAGAGCCTGCTAGAGGCTCACCTGTCAGTTCCAGGGCCCCACACAGCAGACCTGTCCATTTGAAGGATGGTGTGTGCTGCGCGGTTGAGTTTGCCTGCTTCTTGGTCACTTGCCTCTGCCCTATGGCCTGTGGTGTCCTAGAGGTTCTTAAACCAGTGCAGCACCAGCTGGTGCGGAGGGCGCAAGGGTTCCCTGTCCTCTGTGGTTTCTCTCGTGTTCCTTTCTCAGCACTCGCAGAGACTTTCACAGTTCTTAGACATGTTGCTGCCGTGGTCTTGGATATCTTCATGAAACAGGCGCAGACAAAGGGACACAGAGTCTTCAGACAAGGCTCGGAAACCTGGTGCGAACTCCCAGGCCTTCTGATCCCGGTCAGCTGACTTCTCCAGGACTCTCCCAGGAGGACGCCACCAGGAGGACTCTGACCTCCAGCTGCCCTCTGACCAGGCGGAAATAGAATGCTTGCAGGTACTTCAAGGGCAAATGGTTTCTCTACCTGCTCTGGCTTTTGGAAATGCCTGTGGTCTTCACACATCATAAAGGCGCCTAGAGTGGTGGCATAAATACCAGCTTCTTGTTTCCACATTACGGTGTCAAAAGAATGATGTTTTCTTATAAATCTAGAAAGGTTCATAGTTCAGTCAGCATAAGTCACTGTGTTCGTTATATGTATTTAAGCCTCTGTAGTAGAGGAGAACTCAGAACGGGAGAAAAATCAAGATGTGCGCATTTCACCAAAACCTTGGATTTTACGTTTCCTCCTCCTCCTCCTCCCTCCTCCTCTTTTAGTTGAAGACCTGCTCAGAGTCCTTTCCAAAGATGCAGGAGGCAGAGACAGATGGGAGGGGCCCGTTGCTGAGGATTCCCTGGCAGGGTGATAAACAGATTTTAAGACAATTCCCCTGCAGTGGGATTTTAATTTGTCTAAAGCCTTACAAAATGTCCTGATCCAGGAAATGTACTTTGGATTCTTATCATAAGACAATGAACAGTATTCCAAGACGTTATCCGAAGAGATTAGCTTAAGAGGTGCGCTGTCTAAGATGGGATGTACTTGCTACGTTTAAACACAGATCAACAGAAGATATGCAGGAGTAAAGAAAGACAGCACAGTCAGGGCCACGTTCACCCCATCCTTTCCAGCCACAGAGGCCTTAGTGCCACACTGGAAGCCTTGCATGGTTGTTGTTTGCTTTAATCTGTTCAGTAGAGTTGTAAGAAATTAAATTAAATTAGATGAGATTGTATATCTCATTTACATAGATAGTGGCTGGCACATACAAAGCATTCAATTAATGCTATTTTGCATTATAGTTACGGTGAAAGCAAATTATTCACATTTCTAACCTCTGATATCCTATTCAGCCCCATTAGTACATAGTTTATCCTGCTGTGCACATTGAAATCTTGTTTATTTCATTGGCGTATGAAATTATCCTTTCTAAGGAAGTCACAACTTTTTTCTCTGTGTCCTATTTAGGAGGTTTATTTCTCCCCCATTCACTCACTCTGTGATGGGCAGATTGACATTTAGGAGAGACACCCAGGAAGCCGGGGCCGGGCCCTGTACACACACCCGGCCAAAGGCTGCAGGTGGCCCTTGAGCTTAGCCGGTGGGTCTGTAAGAGGGGAGTTGCCTTGGACTATTTCTGTGGTCTGATGGAATGAAAAAGTCATTCCTGGTTGAGGAGAGGCCAAGAGCCGGGTTCAAGGAGATGTTGTGAAGAACTCAGCCAGCCACCGCAGGTTCTAAAGGTGAGGAGGGGCCGCGTGTCTGGAAGCTCTCAGAGGCCAAGAGGACAGTTTCTTCCCTCGTCCTTCTGGAAAGGTGCTCACCCCACAGACCTGGTGGAGTAGCCCAAGGACACCCTCCTTGGACTTCTGCCTTCCAGAACTCAGCTAGCACATGTGTGAGGCGCTGGAGAAATTGTGTCAACTTGCTGCAAGTGGGAAATGCTCAGGCTAGTTCAGGTGTGTGCTGTTTACTTGAGGGCCAGGAATTGGGGGTGGGCACCTGACTGGCATCCTGAACTGAGTAAAGGTGGGAAGAAGATACCGTGTTGCAGCTTCTGCTAGGGCAAGCTCCTAGGCTTCGCTGCAGACTGAGTTTGCCTGTGTCTGCAGAGGTGAGGTGAGCCGCTCTCGGGCCTCTGTCTGCCACGTACCTCCACTGTGCCTGGCTGCCTCACGATCAGACTGCACGCGACCTTCTGAAACCGTGAGCGGAAAGACCTTTCCTCCCTTAAATTGTGGATGTCAGGTATTTTGTCGCAGCAACAAATAAGTTGGAAACCAGTAGGTGCAGGGAAGGCTTTGTTGTTGCTGTTGTGTTCTTTTCAATGCCAGTTTTAGAAAGTGAATGCAGAGCCTCTATTTCCCTGTTTCCCCAGAGAACCGCAAACCCTTTTCACCACCTTAATTTTTCCATCTTCGCGTATCTGGAATCCATCCTGTGCGTATTTACCGTAGTTTCTTAAGATGTTGCAGTGACGGCTCTGCTCGAGAATCCCCCTCCCTTTCCCCGCCCCTCCTGTGGAAGCACCCCACCCATTGTGCTTATTCCCTGTGACTCCCACTTCTCCACGAAAGGACTGGCCCCGGCCTAGGCGACCCGTGGGCACTGTCCACCCCAGCCTCCCTGGCGGGCTGGCTTCCTGTCACTCCCTCCTCCCTCAGGCTCTACTCTGCCCTACTCTTGTTTCTGCACCTGAATCTTGGAGCCATTCGCACAGGCACAAGTTACGTGAAGGCACAGTGCTCAAAGCCAGGTGTCCAGCAGTGGCTGCTTACAGAGGCCACGAAATAAACCATTAGCTACAGCAGGACAACATGTGGTAGAAAGAAACTGGAATTTCCAATTATCCACGTCCAAAGTAAGTGATATTATGAACATAAGCTAAATCATTCAAAAATAGAACTTCAATTGAACATGCTTTCACCGTTTGGTGACTGCAATTGTAGAAACATGACGATAAGCAAATGCATTCAGGTTACTTCATTCACCATGTGCAACTTTACCCTATTTCTTTATAGCAAGGTAGATGCACTCACGCTCACATCCCGCAGGTTCGTGTGCCCAAGGCGGAGCGATCATTGGTACGCTGTTCCAACGGGCAGAGGAGCAGAGAGCCCACGGGGCTTAGTGCAGAGCGCCCCCTTGACCTTTCTCGGGCGAGGCACCAGGAAGCATCCTAGCCCAAAAGCTCAAGTCCCCTGCGCATGGGCACATGGACGCCCGCCCCAACGCAAACCCACGCGGGAGGGTCCTTACCTGAGTGGGGCGGGGGTGAGCTTCTCCCTTTGTTCCCCCTCTTGACCAAGGTCACTCTCTTTATCATGTGCAGATGTTATTGAGTGATGCCGAGTGAGATGGATAGAAGCAAATAATGACAGGGCTGCGGAGACGCAGCGCGAGGCGGGGTCGCCAGGGCTCCGCACGGAACAAATTGAGTCACATCTACTTCTCATCCATTATTTAGGGGTGATTGGCCAGGCTTGGCTTCTATGGATTTGATAATCATTCAGATGTCCATATTTAATACGTAACATAAATTTCTCATCTGGATGTCGATGGCTCGTCACCGCCGCACAACACATAAAACGAGAGGTAACGCATGCGTTCCCAGAAATATTTGACACAAATAAATATGCAAAAGGGAGATAATAAAATCTGTTTCTGCCTGCCTGCCAGCGAGCCTTCATGTCAGACTGGACAACCCGTCTCGTACCGCAGTCGTACACAGCTGTATCCTATGAATATTGGCCTGCACACTGGAGATTAACGCACAGCAGATGTTTCTCTGCGGGCTCACAGATATATCACCCCTGATAACGGATGACAAATGTTGTTCCATATTGTGTCAGACAAAACCGGGGCTCTTGTAAAACAAGTGCTGCAGCTGGAATGGGGTATTTTAACACAGTTACCTACGGAGAAGACAGACAGACAGTCGCCTGCTCAGAAGGGATCTGAGCGCCCACTGCGGTCGGTGGCACTCCCAGCCGGGCAGGGAGGGACGGCTCGGGACGTGCTGGTGACTGAGAGCCAGGGCCTGCGTGGAGTCGCCTGCCTCCCCGTGATCACATGCCTGCATTTGCAACTAGTCTCCGGCTCTTGCTCTCTGTGAGGTCCACAGCCTCGAGGAGAAAGTGCACTATGGTTGTTTGTGGGGAGCGGTGACTGTGAGGGAGCCAGGAGCACCTGATCAGAATAGCTGGTTACTTCTTCTACCCTGATAACCCCAGGGGCAGCCTGCTAGATGCATGACCCACCGAGAGTTAAACATCTTTGGAATGAGACAGACGGACAAACAAACAAACAAAAAAACTGGAAAACACAAAGTGCTCCCCCTATTTGAAACATTCCAAGGGGTTGATTTGCAAACTCAGCGGTGACTTATGGGCATTTTATTCAGGTCACTCCTGCAACATGTGGTGTGGTAACATCCCCTCTTCAATTCTCTCCTATAACTTCACAACCGACAGACTTTCAGACCCATCAGTGATCACAGATCTGGGCCTGAGTTTTCATTCCTTGAGCCTTTCTTAGCCCCGGCCATTCCCACGTCTAGGCCTTCAGCGCTGCCTACCCAACGATGCGCTTACGGAACCCGCCTTCTCAGTCCCCTGCGAAGCTGCTGGCTAGGCAGGAAGCTCACAGAACAACAGGCGACTTTCAGCCACTTTCCGACTTGATAATGAACTTTCGCTCACCTCCCCCTTCTGACTGACACTTCAGTTTCCAGGTACCGTATTTTCCCCAAGCAATTTTATACAACGAGACGGTAACAGTTGTTTGTCTGATAAAGCACGTACTATTTAGAACACAGATGTTTGATTATTATTTATTTCTCTCGGAAGCCCACTAATTCAGTCCCAAATGATCTCTCTTTCCCTTTTGCTTAAATTTAATTTGGAATGTATGTTGTTGGTAAGTGACAGATAGTTTAATTATTAATAGGATGCTATAATGCAGTGCACCACGGTTTTAAACTCTTCAGGGGCCACAGCACCCCAGCTCCTTGCCCCCTTCTGCTGCTAGGGCTGCTTGATGAGCACAGAGGTAATTACGGAGCGCATGACGGAGCACAGTCTTCTTCCTTCAACGTTGTGCTTGTCTGTGATGTTACCATGCGCCCCTCAAATCACAGGACAGCCGTAAATCCGTGAGCCCCTTGGTGGGCCCTTTCCTTTGAGACCACCGTGTGCATCCAGCTGTCCCTGCGGACAGCTGCGCCCCACGAGAGGCTGTGTAGATGTTGCAGTCACAGCTTCATAAGACAATGAACAGAGGAGGAAGTGGCCCTTCCTGGATGCCCGTCCTTGAGCACCAGTGGGGAAGCCACCGTGGAGAAGGCCGGTGCCGAGGGACGAGAGTGCGCAAGATGAGGGGAAAAGCGTTGAATGTCCTGTAGAATGAAGCCGTCAGCTGGTTTTCTCTGGCTTGTTAGCTCGGCTGGAGCCAGTGGTGATAAAGCCAGCCATGGGTTTGAGCCCTGTATGGGCCAGTTAGTTTCACAGGCTGCCTCCGTAATCACCGCCACAGTCACGCAGATGCTCCCCACCGGTCAGGGGAGGCCGGACCCGGGGTGCTTAAGAGGCAGCAGAGCTCATTGCTCCACATGGGGGGGAGGCCCAGCGCCACCCCCAGCCACGGAGGCACCTGGGAAGCGGGTAGGGGTGGGGGGCTCAGAGGCTGGGGATGCAGCCAACCACACGTTCCATCTTGCGGTGGCCCTAAGAATGACAGCTCTGGCCTTTTTTATTTATCACATTCCTTGATGCACATCTTTAGAAATAGAAATATTCTGGGTTTTTTGTGGGTTTAGGAACAGGAGTTACTCAGAGGAGTTAATTGCCCTGTGCCCATCCCTGGGTCTTGCAGAGCTGACGAGCTCCCCACCGATTTAACTTCGCCATTACCTCTCGCTCCAGTCAGGCATTTGTCTCTGTTATTTGATATTTCCGCGCTTGCACCGTGTTTCGGCGTGCCCAGGTTACGTGCTGGCCTCTCTCCTTTTGCCTCTAACACAGGCAGTCTCTTCTTGTCCGCGAGAAGAGCATACAGCACAGACACAGGTGGATTGTTCACTAAAACGTCCCATGTGCAATCAGTGCCTACAGTTCCATGTTAAAAACAATTATGTACATATGTACAGTTCCTAAGGAAAAAAGGGAGTGAGCTTGAAAGCAAACATTGAGTGATTAAAATGAGCAGGGTAGAAAGGATAATCTCATCTCTCATCTAACTCCATAGTCATAATCCATGTTTTGAAACATAGAGCTTACTACTTTTACATGCAGAGGATTTGAGGAAGACTCTAGGTGTTGTCAAGCTAAGACATCCCACGTGACTGTGGCCACTGTGTAACAGGAAGCAGAAAAGCACGCAAGGGTCGGATATGGGACCCTAATGTCGGCCCTGGTAAAGGTACGTGGACACTGGAGACAAGGGCGCCACACAGGTGAAGCTCTTCACACTTGGGACTGCCGGTGGCTCGGCCGCCTGTGTCAGCAGGGTCCAGAAAGACCTCGGGTTGTGGCCCGCCAGTGCTCCGCTAGGTGTGCGCTTGACTACGGAGGGCTTCACTATCTGCTGAGTTAACAGGGCCGTTCTAGATGTTTTCAGACTTCAGAGGTCACACATGGCAGCTGCACTTTATATGTGCAGCTATGGAACACTGGTAATATTTGGACTGTAGAGATCTTAATAATCTGTCTTTATAGTATTGTGTCTTTTAACGTTGTATCTCCTAGACTCATAATCCTCCTTTTATTTAAAAAATAGTAAAATCAAAGAATGAGATTTTCAGATGGAAAGCTGGTGGTAAAAGGAAAATGGAGGAGGGAGTGTGGGTGACTTGCTCTGTTTGTCCATCTCCAGGACAGACAGATACCTTCATGCGCCGAGATATCCACAAAGACCGTAATAACGAGGGAAGGTGAGGAGCAGCCAAGCCAGGCTCCCTATGGTTGAGAACCCCATCTTGGATTTTAGTCTGGAAGAGTCTGCAGGACTGAAATTGCCTGCAAGACTTGGAGGCTAACATGCCAGTCTCAGAGATAGGATGTGCGTTTTCTACAATGCCCTTTGCTTTGGCTACCAGTAATTTGACTGAGTATATATTCCCTAACGGGATACATGAATATATACACATACACACATATATTCCTACTTTGAGCACAAACAGAAAAAAACCAAAACCAAAAACAAAAACAAATGATCTTTAATGACTCCCTTTGCTGAGAAGCACTTTATTCTGAAAAAAACAATAGAAGCCAATTGGATATTAGAGACAACATTTTTCCCATCTAACCAGTCCTTGTTTGAATAACCCTCTTACAAAAACGTCATGAATTTGGATATAATATAACCACAGGAGGTCAACATGCTGCTTTGTTTTTCTAACTACAATTTCTAAGTACCGTTTACAGACATCAAGCTAATTTAAATCCCATCTAGATCTTTGGTGTAGCCAGGGAAGTGGCCAGCACATCTTACCATGAAGGCTGAGATCCACGTGCCAAATCAGACCTAAGAAACACTGGGTACACCAAACGTCTCAGAGTTCCACGAGCAGAACAGAAGGATCATTATTACAGATAAATCAACATGGGCTGACGTTTCTGGCACTCACGTCTGTGGATTCTGATATGCACAAAGATGTTTTCCCAAGCAGGGATTTTTCTCAAGGGACACGTCAGGGGCCCCACAAGGGGACTCAGGTCAACCTTGGGGGCACTCAGTATAGAGACTTCATAAAATCTCATTTCCTTCCTAGTGGTGGAAGAATACAACCTTCAAAACATGAACGCGTCCTTCAAGAAGAGCACTGTGGTGTATGTCTGAAATATCAGCGCTGCAGAGGGCTGAGGCAGGAAGGTAGATTGCACGTTTAAGCCCAACCTGGGCTGAACTACTTAATGAAACACTGACTTAAAAAATAAAAAGAGGCTGATACTGTATCTCAGTGTGAAGGCCCTAGAATCAATCCTCAGTACCAATCACCACACACATGCACATGCACACACGTGCACACACACACATTGTCCTTCGTGATCATTGAGAAGTCACTACGAACAGCTAGAGCCCAGAGAGTAGATTTTTAAAGGCACAAGAGACACGTGATGAGTAAAAATATGAAACGTTGCCTTTTCAAAATCTCTCTGTTTTTTCTTTATTTCTGCTCAACTATTTAGCCCTGCAAACTCTCACAACCCCGTGGATGTTTTTATACATACATAGCCAGCATCATAACATTATCAGAAAACTGACTTGAGATGATAGATTATACCATGCTTCAGTTTTCTTTTCAAAATTGGTATTAATAAGTCATGTCTCAGTAGTCTGTGCACAGTTTCAAGAATATGTCCTGAAGTAGATGTCTAGGGTTCCGGGGGGTACAACGTGCTCACAGGTCCCAGGAGAAAGGTCCTCCATCCACAGTCACCCCCTCAGGATGCCTTTAGAGCATCGTGGCCTCACACCATACCCCACAGAACTATTTTGGAAGCTGCTTGCCCAGGAAGCACCAACTAAACCCTGGTGCCGGGCCCCTCCTCTCGGCACGGCCTCTGGAGGTTCAGTCCCTTGAAACCAAACAAATGAAACAGTGGGATCAATGCGTGGCACTTCTACTCCCCAGTCCCTCTGCCCCTTTCAGTGTGGACCTAAACAGGATTCCCAGGAGGTGTGTATACTTGGTAAATGCTTGCCAAGTCCTCAGTCGTCAAGCCCATTTCCTGAAGATTCATAACCACCTAACCAACTATTACAAAGGCAATTTTATTTTTCACAGAATCCTATAAACATAAATAGCATAGCAGCATATCTGTGCAATTAAAACTATTTTCTGTGAAATTGAAAACTTGATTTACTACTCTAGGATTTTCCTATTAAAATAATCTAAGAATTACAGCACAATACATATTTTAATGACTGCTTCGTTGTACACAGTAGGCATTCAGAAAACAAGTAATTTGTCAGGTCTGTTCTCTTTTGAGTGCACTCTCTTAAGCTTTGAATTATCGTCTTCACTCTCCACCTCATTACAAAAACGTGAACACCAAAGTGAAAAAGAAAAATATTGGACTTTCACCCTGATGTGTACAACACGAGTGAAAGGTGAAAATAGTGATTCTACTTCAAAAATGTGGTTGGCCAAGTGGACACATCCTGCTCTACCTTAGAAACGTCTTGCCTCACGTGATGGGTCAGACAGGACAGACTGGAAAGGACTTGACGCAGACGGGCACGCCACTCAGAAGCACTGCAGCCAGTCCTGAAGGGCCGACATGACCGGACACGGCGAGACAGTGCCCGGTGTGCCCTCTAATTCAGCTGCCTCCCACCTGGGGCCCTGGCAGCTCCCCTCCGGGCTTCAGAATCCACACGGAAGTGAAGTCTTCTACTTGCGTAAGTACCAAAATCAGATAAACCGGGGGAATAAACTTTAGCTATGAGCTGCTGCCCAAAGTCAAGTTTTTCACTGAACTTAAAGTGACTACCAAATGCCTTCCGTGACAGCAGGGCGTTGGGAGGAGGGACACCCTCCAACGACCCCCTCCCGCCCCTGGGTGAACACTGCTGTGCTACTTTTCCAAATCTGACTGCCAGTTCTCAGTTCACTACCCGTGGGGACCTTCTTCCACAAGCACGAGGAGACCTGACTGGTCGTCCGGCACACCACTGTTTAGCCATTTCCGATAGACCGTGGGATTGCTGGCTTCCTTGAGCCACGGAGGCTCCGGTTTCAAGGCCGCTAGGCTTTCTGCTTCGCTTGCCCTTGACACTGGCACATAAACAATTCGGCTTCTGTCTCCAAACTGGAGGGCGATTTCTCTGGTGGTGAGTCACCCAGCTGAGCTCCTCTGGGGAAGCCACAGGACTGTCAGCTTACGGGAAGGCCCACCGGGCCGCTTTCTGGTCTTGATGCTATGTAACTGATTTTTTTGTTAAAAAAAAAAAAGAATTAGCTCAAAATTTGTAAAAACTTCCTACCATTAATTGAGGTCAAATATAAAAGCATTTGTAGCCGGGCCTGGTGGTGTAGCGCTCTGTGAAGTTGGGGTGGGGGGATCACAAGTTCAAGCCCACCCAGGGCCATTTAGCAACTTAGAATGATCCTGTCTTACAAACAAACCTAAGACGAGTAGGCTGGGATTGTAGCTCAGGGTGAAGGTCCTGGGCTCAACCCACAACACCATAACGAACAAAGAAACAGAACAGAGTCTAATCACTTCGCCATTTACTAAAGGCGCTCTCTTGCTCTGTCTGGTATTTTAGTTCTTTCCTTCTCATCTTCTCTCCCCCAGCACTCAGCACTTGGAGCTCCTTCTGTCTAAATGTCTGTCCATCGTCTTCCTCTGCTCCGTACTTTGCCATACATCAACCAATAAGAGGGGAGCGTGGAGACAAAGGTTAAAATTTGAAAAAAAAATATTGGGCATTTCTCCATCTTTCTCGCTGGGAGGATAAAAACCACCAAAGCACATTATCCACAGAGCCACAAACCAGGCCTCAGAGAAGGGTTTGGGTGGGAGGGTCTACACGGCCCAGGAAAGAGCCCGTGAGTAGAGCTGCTGGGCAGTTCCTGCAGGAGAAGGGACGGGTGCTGAGCAGGCCACCCACTTTGTGGCCCCAGATGGTTGTGAACATGGCAGACAGACCTGGAATGCTCCTTGCCAGTCCCTTAGGGGGACTCAGAAGTCACCGTTGCAAAGATGGGCTCTAGCCAGAAGGTCTCTGGGCACCTGTGTATCCTTCCTCTGCCAAAGTCCTAATCGCTGATGATATCCTATGGCTCACAGAAAGGAAGTAGGAAGTCCCCTCCCTCCTCCCTTTGATGAGGAACATGTGCCTCACTTGCAAGACTATCGTGCAATGTGGAGCAACAATACAGCACATGACAGGTCTAGGTCTCCATCACATGACAGCAGGTTAAATAAATACTTCTGGGTATTGCAAAAAGGAATGCAGTGGTTAGAGTGGTTAATAATGCCAATACAATGATTAGACATTCTGCAAGTACAAAATTCCTGGTACACTGTCTCAAGTATTAATATTTAGAAAGTTAGACAGCTTTAAAGTCTTTTTGTTTGTTTTGTTTTGAGACAGGGTCTCATGCTGTAGGCCAGGCTGGTCCTGAACTCACTATGGAGCCCAGGCCCGCCTTGGACTCACGGCAGTCCTCTTGTCTCAGCCTCCCGAGTGCTTGTGATTACAGGTGTGCACCCCCACACCCAGCTAACGTGGTGCTGGAAATTCAAACTCGAGTACTTAGTGCTTGCTAGGCAAACTTTAATCGCTGAGCCATTCCTCTGTTCCAGTTTTCAAGTGTTTCTACCAGATTTCTAGATTTCCAATGCTGTATTTCTAAATCTTGTTGAAAACAGCCAGTTAGATGAAAACCTTGTTTTCTCCCAACTCCTGTGTGTTTTTATTCTTAAATTATTACTGTGGACACAACATCAGAGAAAGTGAAGCGCATCGTGCAAGACCAGATTCCAAAAGGAAGATGCCATTAAAATTTCTATTCCAGTGCACGCTACACAGGTGCGAGTGTCTAAGCGGCTGTGTGCATCTCAGTACAAATTGCCGGAGCTGGCCTGGCACAGGGGGAGGATGGACAGCGACCCAGGGGCCTCACACCTGCGTAGTCATTCTCCCAGGGTCCTGTGGTCAGAGAGCTGACGGACAGAGATGTTTTGAGAACCTCTCTCCTTCTGTCTGTGCAGATGTGGGTCCTAGCCGTGAAGCCCCAAAATTCCCCTCACTGTCTTTTCTCTGGACCGACAGCTTTCGGTTTCCCCAAACACTTCACTTTTATTTTGCTCCTGTTTCCTCACTAGGCCCCTCACTGAGCTGAGACTGTGGATCCCGCCCTCCCACTGACCAACTTGTCCCTAGGACAACAGACATGTTAAAGCCAGTGACCACTATGGTGGCGGGAGAGGCGGGAGGGCCTTTCTCTAAAAAGATTCAAATCTTGCACAGTAAGCATGTACTTTATGTATGTGATACTCAATAACACTTGAATTTCAACATGCTCTCTTTCAATCAACAATTTTCTGTTGGAATTTAATTTTAGGACCCACGCAAGTGATACTTTTCCCCCCTTTTAGTTAGAAGATTTAACAATAAACATTTCCCGCTTTCACAAACAAAAAAAAGATCTTCCCACCCCTAGGGAATGTATCTTCAGGCTGGGACCCAGATACTTCAACTAGTCATTCAATTTGATTGACTTGTTGTTCAGAAATATTTGTCACTTTATTTACTTTTCATGTTTAAGCTGGCTCATAGCATAACGTAGGTTGGCACAAGCCCAGGAAACAGGCAGGCTCCCAAGAAAATATGTAGCAAATGACTATGTTTATACTAGTGGAAAGGCTCAGATTGGACAGTAGATTTTCAGAAAATCCCAAATGCAAATTGCATCATCATTTCCCTAAAGGTTTTTTTTTTTCCCTTAATAGTTATCCATTCCATTTCCGCTGCTGATGTTGCTGACCCAGATTCCTAATGGATGCTGGCTGGGCTCAGCCTCGGGAAGGAGGCTGTGGACCCAGCATCGGCGCACTTGGCGTGGCAAGCGCTGACACGGAGCTGCCTTTGTGCCCCAGATTCACCTCTCGGTGGACAAGATCCGCCCAGGGACTGGTGTGGGGTATAGTCGGCCCCTGGGCCCTTAGGGCCCGGATCGTCCCAGGCTGGTACCGACACCTGGCTGGTCAGAAGCCTGTGACCCAGGAGCCCGCTGGAGTTGTATCAGGAGATGCCAATCTAACAAGTCCGGCCTCAGAGCTGTGTGACCCCTCAGGTAATGGAGCACAAGTCGCGACGATTGTTTGGAACCAGGTGAGGCAGGGAGACACAGTGTCATGTGTTTCTCTCTGCGAGATTCTGCATTCCACCCGGAAGTAGTGCACAGTTTGTGAGCACAAACACAGCAGCGAACTCTAACACGGGAACGGAAGATGTCCGCTTTTGACAAGCCTGCTGCATTGCACCAGTTTTAAGTCAGAAACATACGGGTAGCAGAAAAAAAAATCATGCTTGCAGATCAGTGGTGGGGCCTTCATCTGTAAGTGGGCGCTCTGACGGTGGGTGTGTGCCCCTGGAGAGGGCGACATCCAGGCACAGCCCCCGGGAACGAGCAGCAGCCTCCTGGGTAGGGACGGACGGGAACGTTGCTTTCCTGCCCTGAATCTGGTCCTTGAAGTACCAGAGCACCTGGCCGACCCGGTTCCCTGGGGCGGGCTCGGCTGGGCTACAGAGTAGCCGCGAGGGGGCTGGGCTCACGTTGAGAAGGACGCAGCGGCGGCGGGAGCCCTGAGTCCTTCCCTCCGGGTCGCCGTCCTCCTGGTCCTCCTGTCCCTCCGGGCTTGGCCCACCCGGAAGAGCAGGCGGGGCGATTTTCCTGAATCCTGGACCAGGAGCCCCAGCGTCTCCCGGCCCCCTCCCCGCCTTTCCGGCCAGACCAGCTTGGCACAAGTCGCACAAACAAACTTTGTTAACGGCCTTAAACTTGGAAGCCTTGCTTTTTAAATATTTGCCGCTACATAATTGAAACAGCTGTTTTAATGAGATACCTACTGTCATCATTTTACCCTGGCTGAGCTGGGTGACAACAAAGCAGTAATAACGAATTCAATAATAATTAACTCGGGTCATCTGCTCATCTGTCACGGCCCATCGGCTTGAGGAAGAAAGCCCCAGTGAACTTCTCTCTTTTGTGAGCGTTCCAAAACTCCGCAATAAAACGCTTCGAGAGGACTCTAGGTAGCCCTTCAAAAGTTCTAAGCAAACTGGTAAGTAGGTTAATTAAATTTTATGCATGTTTAAATGCTAATGATTACATCCTGGCATTACAGTGCAGTCTGATATGGAGTGATGTCATGCAAGCAGTGGTTTTAGTGTCTACACGCCTTTCCACCCCCACGCGAGCGGCAGCAGCAGCCGCGGATCATTTATCGGAGGGCAGGAAGGCGACAGCCGCGGCGGCAAGCCGCGCTCCACGCGGGCCTCCACCTGTCCAGCGGCGGAGGACGGCGGCCAGCGCGGGCCGGACCCAAAGGCCGCTCCCGCCTGCGGCTTTTACGCTGCTGCCCCGTCGCCCGCTTGCCGGACGCTGAAACGGACAGCGCGGCCGAAGGCCCCGTGAGTCCCCACGTCGCCACGCGGCCGCGCCCCTCCTCCGCCTCCACAGCGCGCGGGGCTGTCACCGCGGGGACGAGGCGCGCGGCGTGATAGGCGTGATCAGTGCCGCAGACACATGCCTCCGATGTCTCTGGTGGCTCCAAGCGGGTTAATCCAACCCCACTGGGCACAGCGGCCGTCTGGGCGTCTGGGGAAACACAAACTGTGGCTTTCGTCTGGGGTCCAGTCCGAGAGAGGCAGCCGCCTGAAAGGAGCGCCATGCCCGGAAGACTCAGGGCACCACGCGGATGAATTCAAATCAAGGCAGAGCGCCGTGACCCCAAAGGTGGAGCCGCGTCTCGTCTGAGCTTCCGTCTTGTCAGCCATCCGCGTGCGTTTGAACGGAGATACTCAAAACCGCTTGTGCATTTAATTCTGCACGTGGCACCCAGCCTGACACGCCGCGCCCCTTGGCTAGGAGGCTGGATTTTCTTGTCCTACTGTCCAACTCATTTTTATAATTTCTGCTTTTTCCACAAGGTCACCCGAGGGAGCCCTGCTCTAAAGGGCTACGTAAAAACGATCTTACAATATACCGAACTATATCAGTCATTCCGAGAATGAGCGTCTGTAAGAAAACACCAACAGCCTCTTCCATCAGGAGCAGTGAAATCTCAATGTCACGGAATTGGTAACGCCTTGGTACTATCTCACATTAAGCTGGATTGCGAAGGGAGGCTCGCAACTCAACACCAAATGGCCACATACCGCGAGGTGCTGGGTTCATAATGCGAATTCTCCCAAATTAGCCATCATTGCAACGCAGTTTTCTTTCCCAAAGAGCAGTCAGCTCAAGCCTCCTGCGCGCGGGGCTGGATCGGGGACATTTAGGATAAACGGAGCCAGCAGGGCGGACGTATGGCAGCGTCCCCAGTCACGAGGAAAGAGCCCCGCTGTGCCCCAGGCTCCTCTCCATACAGCCGGAAAGGCCTTAGAAGACCCGCGGTGTGGCCAGCGTTCAGATTGGAACCCGGCGGGCAGAGGGGGCTGCGTGTTCCTCGCTGGTCATTTCCCGCGCAGCACTCTCCGAGCTTGCTGGGCTTTTCCAAGGGGTTCAGCAGAGCACCGAGCTTCGCCCTGGCTCATAAGCCCAGAGCACTGGGCTTCCGGCTTGGCTCCGCACCCTCCCGGGAGGTCTGCTCCTCGCAGGGAGCACTTTTGCAACGGTAGGAATGTCGGTGACCCGGGATAGGCTGAGATTTGGCCAGTCCCATGCCGTTAACTATTTACCCGACAAGGGGGTAAATTTTATAAGAATCTCTGATGAGAAGCTAAGAGAATGAACGCAGTCTCCCGGTCAAGCAAAGCCCAGAGCAGCCGCAGCATGAAGGCTAAAACCAAAAACTCTGTAGAAGAAAACACAGAGAATGCTTCGGGTCGCCAGGTTTGGTGATGATTTCTTGGACATGATACCAAAAGCACAGATAATAAAAGAAAAAGAAGACAGAGTGGACCTCATCAAATTTTAATACTTTTGCTCATCAAGGACAACCCCAAGAGAAGGAAAGGCGGTTCTCGGAAAGGGGGAGAAGGATAGGAATTCCTGTATCCCACAAGGAATTTATACCCAGCAGTTAAGATGAACTCAGGCCGCTCAGCGACTAAAAACGAGCAGCCCAATTTCAAAAACAGTACAGAAATGACATTTTCTTAAAATAAAAGAAAGATAACACACACAAATGCACAAACAGATAATAATAAACATGTAAACAGATGCTTAGCATCAGTAATAAACAGAAAAATGGAAATTAAATCATAATGCAGTATCACTACACACTCATTACAACAACTATTACTAAGGAAAGTAAGAAAATGACAAGGGTCAAAGCAGTGTGGGGAAAGAGGAGCTCCTGTGCTCGGAGGTGGCAAACTAGAGTGTGTGGCAGCCGTGGGAAACAGTCAAGTGGCTCCCCAGAAATGAAGCCTAGCCTTCCTGTGTCCTCCCATGCTTCCACTGTGGGGACACATGACGGAGAACCGACCCGAAGCAGATGTTGGACTACAACGTTCATAGCAGAATGGTTGACGTTCACCAGTGCGTCCACACAGTAGAACAACATTCACTTACAAAAGAGGAGGAATCCTGCTGCCCAGGCTGAGTGAAATGAGCCAGCTGCGGCAAGGAAAATACATTCTTCCACTTGCATGCAATACCTACAAAATCAAACTCATAAAGACAGTAAGGGGCTGCGTGTGAGGACACGGGGGTCAACGCTGAATAGAGACAGAGTTTCAGCCTGGGAACATGAAGAGTTCCGGAGGCGGATGCTGGTGATGGCGGGTCACAACGATGTGAAGATGTCCAGTGCCACAGAACTGAACACTTAAAGTTGTTAGGATGGTATGATTACATATATGTTTTTACCACTACTAAAAAAAAAAAAAAACTTTCAAAAGAAGGGTGGAAGCACCTGGCTGGATTCTGAGGCGAGAACTGGATGTGTGTGCTTCCTTCCCACTCTGTCGGTGAAGCTCAGGACGTGAAGCAGTGGATTGCTGTCACTAGGCCTTGCAGGGTGGCGAGGTCACAGCCCACTCCTTCCAGCGTTCCCAGGACAGTGGGCACATGGTGGGATGCAGGCCGTGAGGATGAGGGCATGCAGACAAAGACTCTGTCCTGCCACTTCTGTGTTTATGCAGGATAGCCAGAATACATGTAGCACACATACATGCACGGTTCTGGCTGTGCCTCCTGACGTACTTAGTGGGTCACCTGTGAAACCTGCCACGGTCCCTGTGCTGACACACTGTTGTTAATCAGGAAACAGACAAGATTCCGGTGGTGCAAAAACCAGCCACAGAAGCAAAGGAAAGCACATAATGCTCCCAAGAACTCCAGAACACAGAGGAAAGACCTTCGCCACCTGTGTGCGTGGGTAAATTCACCCACGCACGTTTTCATTCCTGCAACATTCATCAAATCCTTGTGCTGTTCCAGCACTGCTCTGGGTGAAGACGAGAGACGCTTCCTGCTGGAGCTTCCAGGCAGCAGGGAAGGGCACGCTGTGTGCGCGGCTCCCCGCCCCCACCTGACCTCCTCGCCCCTGGTGCCAGCACCTGGCTTTTTCTTGAGTCCTTTCCTATTGATGTGTGGCTGCGTCCGGCGGGGACTGCAGGAGGCCTGGCCAGAGCTGGCGCCATGGCTCCCCAAGGTGAGAAGGTGCTGGTGCCTGGACTCAGAAGTGCAAGGGGTGTAGGGCCAGTGGGACTTGTGCCTTGGGAAGTGGGGGATGAAACAAACCAAGTGTTTCTGTACCAGTGGCGTGAGTGAGACAGGGTTACCCTCAGCCAAGGACGACATTGACTCAGGACCAAAGGACCTCTGCCTGTTCAGATGCACATTGTAAATAAACGTACAAAGGAAGCTTAATAAGGGGGCCCAAGAGAAAACGCCGAGCGTGATTTGAACTTCCTAAAATCCGAGGGAGGGTTACATGCTTGTTTGTGTAAATGAGGCCTACCTCGGTGATTCTGATCAAAGCAGCTGTATTTGAGGGCTCCCCCCAAGTACTGTAATAGAGATATAGTTTGGGGGATAATTTCCAAGGGTATACGCTGGTAATTTTTTGGCCATTTTTCAGTCTTGCTTCTAATCCTGTCTCCCAGGATAAGCATTATGTAGGACCTTTTTATTCCTTGTAAACACAAGTTGCTGCCTAGCAAGTCCTCCTACCTGCCTGGGAAGAGGAGGGGGGCTCATGAGACTCCAGCGTAAACAGCTCACACGTGCACACAGTAGGAAGGGCTGGCGGAGCCCTGCCTGCACCTGGGCACACAGCCACATGGTCATTAGAGGGAACCACAGGACAGAGGAAGAAGAACCCAGAGAGAGCAGCAGCCACCCAGGAGGCGGGTCCCAGCAGGCAGGCCCCATGAACTGTCATCTACGCTGGGTGGGCTTTTCTGTGACGCGGCTGCCTCTGAGTGCCCCATGCTCTGTAAGTAACCTGTCACCGTGCTCCCATAAGTAACCTCAACTCACTGGCTCGCCACGCTGGACTTCCGTCTCGTTGTCGGCTGCCTGTCTAGGGCTGATAGACGTCAGCTCTCATCTCTCCAGGAGAAGGTCTGGTGCCACCTAAGTCCTCTTCGTGTTTACACCAATGAAACCACGTGTGTGCTTCTTTGTCACTTGGCCTCTGTGTGACATCTTCAAAATATTTTCTCTGTAACTGTCCTGTGTAGTTGTGCCATCTTAGGAAGCATGGAAAGTTAGGACACGCTTGCTGATCCACACAGGCTGTTCTCCGTATGACTAACAAGGCAATCATGGAACAGAAACAAACCCACGTCGCCCCAGTCCACCCCGTGCACCTCACCTCCTGCCATCACTCAGAAGCAAGGATAGGGCCTCGCCTTAGTAGCTGCTCCTCAGCCCGGGAAGGACTCATGACCTGCACACCAGCTGACCGCAAAACCAAACAGGAGCAGGGGTCATGAGTTTGTTTAGAAACCTTTATATCTATTAAACAATAGGGGGAAATCAGGCTTATATCTGCATGTCTTTGAAATTTCATTTCTCTGGTAATAAATTGAATATTTTTTTACCTGTTATACAAAGAGAGAAGCGACAGACTGGGGCACAAACTGCCTTTCACAGGTAGTTGGTCAGGCTGACGCGTTTTCGCTGCACACGCAGTCCTACGTGCTCCCCTCCAACCGAGGCTGAGGATGGAGGGCCACAAACTCGTTGGTGATCGTCCCCATGCCAGACAGTGGTGTCGACGTGACTTCTCTTTAAATCTCTGTGCACAGGGGGCTCAAGACCCTCTCAGACTTCAGGAGACAGAAGATAGGCTGGGCCAGATTTTGAGCACAGCCAACATCCCTCCCCTTCGTCCTGGTATGTGGCTCCAAGCACCCAGGAAGGACAGGTGTGAGTGCTGCAGTGGACAGCCCCACCCAAGCCCCTGCCAGAAGCCAAGTATCAACTGCCAGCCTTGAGTGGGCCCTCTCTGATGGCCAGTCCAGTGACTGACGCCGAGGCGGTCACTGGGAAGCCACAGATGCTCCAGAGAGCCGGGGATGTGATACGTGGGATGGTGCGGGTGCTGTGTCTGGATTTGGTGGCGGGGACTCCTGCTGTTAGTGAATTAGGGGAGGTTGGAAGTTTGGGTCCATGGGGACACTCGTGTGAGCACAGTGGGGACAAGCGCTTTAGCTTCTGCAGGGACATTTGGTGCCTGGGTACAGTAGGGACACACGATGCCCAGATGCCAGCGACGCTAGTGCCTCTGAGACCCTTTTCAGAGTGCAAAATGAAGAAATGGTTGTAGCTGGCCTGCAAATGTACCCCAACTTAGTCACGGAGGAGAACTTTCAAATTGCCCTAAGCCTAGCTACAAAGTACCAGTGAGAAATTATTTAATTAAATTAATGAAGCAGAGGCAGCAGGGATGGTGGCACAGTGTATTAGTTACATTGAGAGTGCAAAAGTAGCAGTGTAAGAGCTGCAAAGGCGTTTGTGACTTAGATATGCAAAATACTGAGTTATACAGCAACAGCTTTCTAAATTGCTGTTAGTAGAGAGTCTAAATATTTTTTAAAAGCTGTGTCATTTGAGCATTTTAAAGGTCAAATGGTAACCCAAAATGAGGTTAGCATGCCACTATCTATTAGGAGCCCTGCTGTAAGGAATAGGCAAATGTTTAATTAGCATATGAATTGTTTGCTTAGAAGTATAATCACCAAATGACTAAAAATGGTTTGCATTGTGAAGCAGGTGAGATCTTTGCTTGAAATTGCCCTAATCATCCGCATAGAGTCCTCTTCTTCCTGGACTACACAAGGACCCTGCTCTCCAAGTCACCCATAGTTCCAAATTAGCCTGTGGGCTTTGGGGCTCAGATTCACACGCTCGCACCCCACTGCTTGGCCTTCTGCTGTGGTCATCAACCCTCACTGCACGTTTCAATACTCAGGGGTGCTTTAGTAGAATCCCTTTGCCTGGTCTTGTCCCCAGGCACTGAAATTCAATGGCTCTGAGTTGAGGCCCCAGAACTCCCATTTTTATAGCTCCAACGGTGATCCTGTTGTGCTGCTAATAACAGGACCTGATAAACTCCAAGATCAAAGGTTTGTGATGATCAAGATCTCTGGCTTTTCACTCTGAGGCTTTTCCCAGAACCCTCCCAGTTTCAGGGAACACTGTAAGGCCTTCTTCTTATTAAGATTGGTTCATACAAAGTGTAACCATGACTTCCAAAGAGGTTGTGCCCGTGGAAATAGTACTTTAATGCACAGGGCTAAGTAGTCTTTCCAAAGAGTCCCAAGTAGGGCAGGTAGGATTTGAGCTTGTCTGCCTCATATGATGAGACTCCTTGTGCACAGGCATTTTACCTGATGCATTCTGCCAACAGGACAGGCCCCAGACTGTGACACAGGAAGTTATTTTCAAGTGAATCGCAAATAAAGACCTGGGTCTTGAGATGTGCACCCACGGCATCGCCCTGCTTATATCAACCAGCAGGCAGCTCAAGCTAAACCGCCCACTGGTGCTTCAGAGCAGGCAAAGTGGGACCAAAGTTTACCCACCGTTCTGATCTTTGGCGTTGTAAATCAGAAAAGCAGATGTACCGTCTGGGAACTTTTCCAAATTCATTTTTAGGAAAGGTGAAATCTTCCACACATGCAGCAGAACTACAACGAGTAATATTTTTTATTTCTGCAACAAGATCTGTCAGTGGTCCAATAAGCCAGCCAAGGAGGCACATGAAATGCTCCCTCACATGCCTTATTACACGTCAAAGCATTTGTGCTCGGAGAGGCTGGCTTTCCCAGCACAGGCATCAATGTTTACTCTCGGTTCAGAGGATGTTTCCAAAGTGTTCTTCCGCTGGGTTTCCAGCCCGGGTGCTCCCCACAGCTGAGGGGTGCCACCCTCTGACCTTTCTTCTTTCCTGCATTTGTTACCATGTTGTCTTCTGTCTTCCAACGTCATCCTTGTGCCACCTCTCCTGTCCAGAGTTAGAGACTGAGTTATGTCCTGAAAATTCATACACTGGAACACTCACCTGCGATGCCACTGCATTTGGAGACAGGGCCTTATGGTTAAATGCGATGGAAAAGATTGGCCCAGATCCACAGGACTGACGTACTCTTAAGACAGGACCCAGTCACACAGAGAGAGCCAACTTCTCTCTCTCCTCTGTGGCCCCTCATTCGAGGGATAAGACCCCTAACCTCTGTGTGAAGTCACGCCTCCTGGACAGCACACGGCCTTTCCTGCTCATCACTAATGACTCTAACTGATTCTTTCCTATCTTCTTTAGTTACAAATAATTTTTACTCTGTCCAAATCACCACATCCGCTTTAATTTCAATTGCCTTATTTTTTTAGTCATTTTGAAAACATCACATCCATCCCAACTGCAATCTCTCTACTCTGCCCTCTTCATTCATCTTTTCTCTGCTGTTTTTGATGAAAAAATATGTCTACTAACCCTAGTGTGTCAGCCGTGTTGGATTAAGACACACCGAGCAGACGCGTAAAGCCTGCCTGAGGAGTCTCAGTGGGTTACAGCGAAGCCTTGGGTAGTCTAGGTGACCTGCCATCCATGTCTCCGTGGCACTGTTCCCCTGCTCCACTTCCCAGACACTGCCAACCATGCAGCTTTTCTCTGCCGTGGCCTTCTGCCTCCTACCGACAATGCACGACTCTTCTGCCTCCACAAGCAACCTTCCTCCTCTAAGTGGTGGTTGTTGGGAACATTAACTAATACAGGAAGTATCCTCTCTTCAAAATTTATCTCTCAGTCCATTACAAAGATTTTCTTTTCCAGTCATGTTGATGACCTTGATCCGTTAGATTTTTTTCAATTTATACAATTAATATTTCTCTATACTTTTCAAGTAAAAAAAAATTGGACATTGAGTTTTTGCTCTGGTATTTAATATCAGGACAGCTATAACCACTGCTCTATAATAAGAAAATACTGGAGAAAAAAACAAAAAGCAGAACCTTGTGATCACAAGGAAAACTGCCAGTCTGATGAATCCCATGTTGCCTGCCTCTGAAACTTGCTTCCTGGCACCAAGCAGCTGTGGCTAGACCCTGGCAGGAGAGTTATGAAATGGGGTGAGGGGCTGTTGGAGGCTCCGGAGTCCAGCTCAACTGGGACAGGAGGGGCACTCTTGGGCCTGTCTTAAAGCCTACAGTGCTGTTGCCTCTACCTCCAGAAAACCTCCTAGCAGAGACACCTGCCATTTCTGACACGAGGGGTGGGGAGAGAAATCATTGTGAACCACACTTTGAGAGAGTCCTCCAGAGTGTCTGGTTACCACAGACGAGGGATGCAGATCTGTGCCGCGTGAAGAGAGAATAAGCTCTGACTGCAGCCGTCTGCCCCTCACACCCGCTCCCCACTCTTCCTTCTCACCTTGCCGGGAGGGTGTGCAGTGGGCAGGGGAGAATTGCGCTGCAGGATGCCCCAGTTCCCACTCTTGCTTGTACTCCTGAGTCCTCACGTGGTAATGTGGGTTACGGCCAGAAGGTCAGACATGTTTTGAATGTTTAGGGCAAAGATCAAAACAAGGACAAACAGAAAAGGGCAAATATTGGTTCCTAGAGCTACAATAAACATTAAACACAAGTCTCTTGGCCAGATTAATATGACATGTCATTCACGTCTAGCTTCCAACAGCAACAAAAATTCAAATCACTATAATTAAGATAGAAAACAAGATGTTTTGAAGAAACAATATAGAATTGACTTTTTATGACATAGATTTTGAAATCATCAGAAAATTTCAAGTAATTATGAGTAATATTTTTATTACTCATAGTGGTAATTTAAACAGAGATCAAATTACTGATACTCTGATAAAGTATCAGAGGAAAATGTTAGAAATAAAAAATACTGTAACCAGAATGCAGAATGCCCTCGATGGACTCACTGGGAGTGTGAACCTGTTGGAGAAAACTACAGTCCATTTGGGGAAATGTCAGTAGAAACTTCCCAAATTGACGTCAGAGAGGAAAAAACATGAAATGATAGAAAACAGAAGATACAAGAACTGTGAAACTATTCCAAAAGGTGTAACATATGCACAATCAGAAGCCCAGAAAAAAAAAAAAAAAACAGAGTACAGAGTGGAAAGAACATTTGAAGCAATAACTGCTGAGAATTCCCCAAACTGATGACAAAAACAGTGAGCCTCAGACATATGAGGCCACGTGAGCATCATGACAACTAAGCAACAAAAATTCTCATATTTTAAGAAAGTTTACCAATATGTGTTGGGCTGCATTCAAAGCTGTTCTGGGCTGCTGGCAGTGCATGAGCCGTAGGTTGAGAAGCCACGCTCTACAGCCTTCCACAAGCTCAGCCCCAGAGGAAGGGTGGTGGCATGTACAGCATGCCACACAGATTGCCTTGTCCATTATAAACTAAAGGAATCCCAGGTATGTATAGATTTAAAATAAACAACAAATGGTTTCCTTAGTATGAAAGCATGTCCTATACAATATATATTAAAACATCATTATTTACCAGAAATTCAAATTTTAAGTGGACATTTTGTACTTATATGACAACTCTACATGTTCCCAAATCATCATAGTAAAATGTTTGTCTTTGTTTTATGTGAAAAGTACCAAAAATATCTCAAAATTTTCTATTTCCCAATCTTCTTGTATTCATGGCCCTAATGTTAAGATATGCTTTCTTCCTTCCTTCTTTCTCTCTCTCTCTCTCTCTCTCTCTCTCTCTCTCTCTCTCTCTCTTCCTTCCTTTCTTCCTTCCTTCCTTCTTTTCCTCTTCTCTTTCTGGCAGAGTCATACAAGGTACGTGCACTAACAATTTGTAATTAACATTGAGTAAAAATGGGAGCAGTGGCCATCATATAATTAGACTATAATTTATGCAACAACATTTAAGAAAACATACATGTTGCCATGTTTTACAAAAGTCGTAGAGAAGAGTAAATTCGGGGAATTGATGCAACCTGACTCCAAGAAATACTGTACATCTACAGTGATTACAACAGCTTGCTATTGGTGACAGAAAAGATGAACCAAAGGAACAGGACAGAGAGCCCAGCCATTGACCCACGCAGACATGGCCAACTGATCTCCAGCACAAAGCGGCAGAGGCGACACAATAAAACAAACGCAGTCTTTCCGACAAATGGTGCTGAAACAACTGCACACCCATGTGGGGGAAACGAACCGGCGTGTAGACCTGAAGCCTTCCACAGGAACGAAATCGAAGGGAGACCAGAGGCACGTAAGACCACAGGCAGAAGGCGAAGTGCAGAGCTCTGGCAGTAGAAGAGGATAAATAAGGAGACACAAGAGGTCTTGGTGGCGGTAACGGCTTGGGGACACAAGAAGCCTGACCCATGAGCTGGTAAATGGATGAGCTGACTTAGTGAAAGGCTCTAGGTGAGTAAAAGTACAAGGCACGTTCTGGAAAAGTGTCTTTGCCAAACGTACATGGAAAAGGGATCAGATTTCAAATATATGGCGAATACTTACAGCCAACTATAAAATAAGCAACTCAATTGTACATTGGGCAACAGGTCCGGATTACAAATTGGACAGAAGGCCTCAGCAGAGAAGATAGACTAATGGCAACTGAGCACTGGAAGCTGTGCCCTTCATCCAACTGGTACTCAGCTGCTCTGATACTCAACAAATTGGGTACTTGACAAAACTTGACACAGAAATGTTGTCCCTGCACACAGGTCAGAACTTGACAGTGCTATCTACCTTGTGACTTGCTACTCTTTCTGGCCAAAATCATTTTTGTTTTTGTGCTCACTTTTTTTGGTAGTTAGGGTACCTCCCAGAGCCAATTAATGACAAGTACCAAGGTACCACAATACATCACCAAGGACATGAAGATGGAAACAGCCTTGCGATACCACTGCACATGTGTATGAATGGCACAGGGTCAAGATGGTGGCCAAGTGGCAGAGCTGCACGATGTCTCTTCATGGACTCATGTAGAAAGGTGAGAAGATAGTCAAAACCCACCTGTTCAATGTAGCTAGGACAGGGAGGAGCACCCCAATAACTGAAACGAGGCCATGGGAAGGCCAGAAACCCCCAAAACACATCAGAAGCAGAGGCGAACAACATCCCAGGAAGCTACCCAGGCTGACTGCAAACAGCTGTGAGCCGCTGACATCCCCAGGTGGAAGGAAGCCAGCCTGTAGGCTGGAACCGCTGACCAAGCCAGGAGAGCAAGGAGCATTCCCATGACTGAAAAGAAGCCGTGGGAAGGCCAGAATCCCGAAGACCTACCGGGACTGGAGTTAAACAACAGCCAGGGAGCAGCCTGGGAGGAGCGAGAGCAGCCCTGAGCCGCCGGCCCTCACATCCAGAGAACCGCCCAGAGCCCAGAAACTCAGACTGAGGTAAGCACAGATCTGGGAGACGTGGGAATTGACAGCAGCTGGTGGACACAGCCTCCAAGGGGTGAGCCTGCAGGTAGGGGGCACTGCAAATGGGGTGTGATATCCCCTAGGAAAGGCCTCCTGGAGCCCAGACCAGAGGCCGTGTTTGGCAGCCATAACACGCAATGATGTAAGCGAGAGCCTTTTTATTTTATTTTTTAAGAGCCAGAGACAGAACTTTTTAGAGTAAAAGAAAGCTCAGAAGAGCACATCAGGGCTTTTGGGGTCATTCTTAAACAGTGCCTAGGAAGAAACTGGCATAAGAAACCATTGTAGAGAGGAGAGAAAGGCTACTGACCCCCAGAAGGGCTTGTGTGATAGTGGGAACACGTCTGAGGGTGGAGAGCCCACCCTCAAAGAAAGGAAGCCAGGACCGGCAAGAGAGCTTTGCTGAGGTAGACTTAAGTTCATTTAATGTAGCAATTCACTTATTTGGCATCATATGTAAGTTTATTCTAAGAAAACTCATTGATATAATGATAACCTGAATGTTTTTGAATGTAAGAACATTTCCCTTTCAGTACTCAGCTAAGGAATTTCAAATTTTAACTTCTCTCCTTTCTTTCCCAGATTTTCTAACCTTGTGAATTTCATTGTTGTAGTGGATTAGTGGGTTAAGCCATGTTAAAGAATCTCAACAAACATACAGTAGGATACAAAAAAAGGAGCTTTCAGTAAATCATCTCAATAAAAGGCTCTGCTGGATGCAGAGAAGAAACATGAAGACGTGGCCACTGCTGTCCATTCCAGGATGGGAAGCTGAGCTAAAGAGTGGTCATTTGAGTGGCGAGGACACAGAAGATTTAGTGTGTTAAATATTGCATGGTATCTCTGTTTTGGGAAACCCAGAAACAGGCATTCTATAGAACCAAATTGGTGTCCTAGTGGGAGTTAGGGAGGATGAGGAGGATTTGAGAGGGCCAAAATGGGAAGGGATTGCAGTATTGATTGATATATATGTGCACAAAATACTCAAGTTTATTGTAAACATCATGTATTTCATATGTATATTAATAAAAATGGGGGGGGGGAAGAGTGTCACCGTCTGGTTCCTCGCAAATGTTGGTGAAGATGGATACAGCAGGAATTCTCATTAGCTGCTTGCCAGGAGGCCAAGGGTGGAGGGTAGGTGAGGCGCCCACTGGGAGACCCTGAACGTTCTGTTTACTACTTCTGCAAATGCAAAGCTGTCCTATGGAAGAGTCAATCGACTAAAAATCCTGGAAGCATTGTCAAAAGGTATGTCAAGTAAAGTACAGAAGACTCAAAATAACAGATATACTTTCAAAATAGCCAAAAGAACATTGAGTTAAAACTATATAAGAATCAAAGCTGTGGAGGTTAAATTAAACAAAGAGTATATCAGGTTCACCAGAAAAGGGAATTAGTAATTTAGGAGACAGAGCTGAAAAATAAAATCACTCCTTCTGTAGCACAGCAAGAAAAACAAGTGTGACAGTTGGTGCCGCCGATCTGGAGATGACGTTTTCAGATCCGCGTTCGGGGGGGGCGGTTAAAAATGACATGGAACAAGAGCTGGGGATTTCTCAGACTTGATGAAAGACAAAACTCTTCACACTCAAGAGGCCTACTGCGTCTCTAGTGGGATAAATAAAACAAAATCCACTCATAGAAATACAGCACCGTGGCATTAGAGCAAAGAGTCGGATAAGTCATATCCTGAAAGCATTTAGAAAAAAATCAACAGCAACTTAGATTTTCTTTGCCTGAGAAATTTATTTTCAACAGAAAGATAAAGTAGAGGTAATCTCATCCAATTAAAATTTAAGAGAATTTACTGATGACAGAGGCTCAGGGAAGAAACTTGCGAGGGGCTTCCTGTGAAGGCAGGATGCTAAGAGAGCGAGCAGCCATCGCAGGGACGTCTCCGACCCTCTGTGGTAATATGAAATGGCATGTTCAATATGAGTGATTATCAAAATTGGTAGGAATACAGTCTAACTAAATAACATGCAGCAAATTCTAAGATTCCTGTATTAGTCAAAAGGAGAATAAAGTAAGACAACTTCCAGCTTTTCAATACTTCAATATGCCTGGCCAGTTATTTCAAGTTTTGTTTAAAAGAAATAGAATGTGCAATTTCCGAAATCTAAGCCAAGAAATTAAGAAAAAAATAAAATAAAATTAGGTAAAAAAGAACAGAGACAGAATGGTAAAACTGTTGCACATAGATTGAACTATTCTTGTCTTTACAATAAGTGGATATGAAATAAATATTCCAATAGAAGTTTTTAATAAAAAGATGATGCTCTTTAAAATACCTCCACCAAGTACTTAGGAACAAATCTGATGAAATACAAAATTTGTGGAGGAAATAAAAAAAACTTTCTTGAAAGCCATTAGCAGAGAACTAATAAAGATATATACTTTGTTGACAAACAAGGACACAAAGAAAAATAAATATCAATTCCTCTCAAATTATCTAAGTTTTTAGTGCCATCTGTTCATGTTACCAAAAGATTCTTACGAGAATTAATAAGCTGATTTCAAAATCTATCTGAGGAAAGAATCCAGAATGATCAGGTCATTCTTGCAACAAAAATGTGCTTAAAGTGTCTCAAGGTTTACGTAAGACTCTCGGAACCAGGCATCCTGGTGCCGGAACAAGTAAGTAGAACAGGTGACTGTTATGCAGTATACATGTGGACTGTGCGGATAGGTATGGATGGGCACACATGTGTACACCTCATACACGTTTGAAGTAACACAGCACGCCAGAGTGGGAGGCAAGGCAAAGGGGCACTGTGGTCATAGCCACACACACGCTAGCCGGCGGGCCCCGTGCTTTACCAAGATTGCTCCGGGCAGTAGTGTCAGACACACTAGACCTGTGTTAGAAACGACGGTTCTCATGCCTAGCATTTCCAGACCAGAATCTCCGAGGTGGGGGGGGGGGGGGGTGTCACACCTGCCTTCCTGAGCCTCTGGCTGATTCAGATGTTCACTCAAGTCTGAGCATTTCTGGCCCAAAGAGTCATCTAACAAATCAGCCTCAAGTGGTTTGTTGGGGAATAAAATCCTGCATGAATTCCTATTTCTTAACAAGAACCTAAATCCTATAAAGTGCAACATTTATTTGTATAAAATTAATATAATGCTAAAGATTATAACATATATGATTATTTTTAAGTAAAGAAAAAAATATTAAAGTTTTGTTGCTGTGCAGGATGTTAACCAGTTCTGCGTCTAACGTAACCATCTGACACTGGTGTTTTTACCTGGCCTAAAAAGTCTGCTCCAATTCTTCTATCTTCCTTTGAACTAATCTGGCATCTGACTGGCTCCCTCATTAAAGATTTATTGCGTCTTTGACTAGTGCTGACCATTGATTTGTATATAAATTGCTTTTAACTTTTTTGAAATGTGTACTTTGATATAGGAGAGACATGGAATTAAAATGGAATCAGATAGCTGGAAAAATTTAGTAAATGTTACTGAAAACTCAGTCACTCGCTGGGGCCAGCGAGATGTTATCCAAGCATACCTCCTACATAAACATTTATCAATTGATATATATTGAGAACGTACTATTAATCACCAAATCTTAAAACTCTGTCAAGTGAATCAGTACAATCTTTACAATCTTTAGGTAGAAAAAAAATTTGGTAGTAGGAAAAGAAAATGTAAGCCTCAATGGAAATAAGAAATCCAACCACATAAGTTTAATTAGTCCTGTGTTTTAAATTGCATAAAGAAAAGATTAAAGATGAACCATACACTGGAGGTACAGCTTTAAAACACATTTAACTAACCAAGGATTAATCATCAACATACATACCTAAGAAAAACTTCTCCAAATCAGTAATAAAAAGGCAAACGACCTAATAGGTTCACTGCAGAGAAAAAAATATAGCAAATAAACACACGAACAGATGCTTAACCTCATTAGTAATCTGAGAAATGCAAATTAAAACAATAATGAGATACCATTTGCACCCACCAGATTGGCAAAAGTTCCCAAGTCTGACAATACTACTTGTTGGTGAGGGTGGGTCCTTGCGACGACACGGGCTTTGCTGGTAAGGGTGTGGGCTGGCGGCCCTCCGGCGGCGTTTTGGAATTATGCGGCCAAGTTCTCAGGACGTGCAACTCCCTTTCTGGTGGCGCTTCCTGGGGAGACATTCGCACAGGTACTCCAGGTAATGTGCCCAGGAACAAGGTGCGAGGTCTGCTTGCCTTCCCCCCCCACACACATTTTATTGATATGTATACGTGCAAAATTCAAGGTTTACAATGGAGTTGAGCGTTTTGTGCATATACCATACGTGTCTTGCCTTTTAACAAGCCAGAAAAGCTTACTGGCTGACCCATGGAGAATCAGCAAAGAAGGTGGACATTTTCCTACGGGGAACCCAGTTCACCAGGGAAGATGGACAGCTGCACACGTGGATAAGTGTGTGTCCACGAATGTGATGTCTGAAACTGAGTTGAGATCGTGGGTCCCCCATTGATTATATTTTGGGGGTGGACCTGAAGCGAGGTCACCTTTCCTGGGGCAAGTTTATCAAAGCACCGGGGAGGCATTCACTACCGATTAGGAGGTGTGTGTAGAAAGTGCTACTCTTTCTTGCCATCTTTATTGCTGACTCCCTGAATTTGAAAAACGGTAAGCGCACCACTGAGTTCTCCGAAGGGGTTAATCGTACCAAAGCAGCCAGCACATTTTTTTGAGCATCTTAACAGATGCTCTGAAAGATAAGAAAACTCCAATGTCAAACAAATAAAATCCATGCGTTCCAGGTGTCACTGTGAGTCCTACATGTCAATGTATTGACAGGCCTGTGTGTCTGATCTATTTATGCTTTTATTATCCTCCAAGGGGTGTCCAGAGATGATGACCGCGCCTGGGAATACCGTGGGCCTTCTGTTTTTAGAAAAGAATGATAGAAAATGGCAAACTCCCGCGCCACAAATGACAGGCTGCTGGAGGGGCAGTGACGAGGTCTTTGGAGGCACTAGCCAAGAAATGCGTCCGGTTTGCCAGGTCTTGCCGGTTCCTGTTGCTGGTAATCACGGGGGACAGGACGGGGCTCTCTTTCACAGTTTAAAGGAAAGGTTCCGCAAGCGTGGGCACCATCCTTCTGGGGGTGTGTTGCTTTCTAACAGCAATCTGTCATGTTTCAAGGGATATTCTTCTGTACATTAAGTCGGAAAAAAATCCCACTTTTACTCCAAAAGTAATTTATTGAAAAGACACCGTTCAGGGAAAAATACGCGGTTCCATAAAAGAGAAAGACAAATGGTCGACTGTTGCGACACATCGTGAAACACTGAGTTTAGAACACGGACAGGACGGAAAGCTTGTGAGTTCCGCGTGGGCCCCCTCTCCGCCCGCGCCCCGCCCTCCACGGGAGCCGGCTGCTCCGGGTGGGGAGCTGAGACGACTTTGCGAGAATAATGAAACACATGGGTGCGAAATCACCGCCAAGACGGGCAAACGGAAGACGCAGGATTGATCAGGCCGTTTTAATTTGGTTCCACATATGTTAAGGTAGTTAGGGTGACTTTCGCAGAGGCGTCCAGCTGCGGGGGGACAGATGCGCGGGTGACAGGCCGCCGCTCGCAGCCACCGTGCGCCCGGAGGGCGGAGGAGCCGGGCGGTCCGACGCGGGAAAGCGGCGCCGGCTTTGGGCGAGGCAGGCCTGGCGCCCGGCAGCCCAGGGCAGAGGCCCGGGCGGCGGAGGACGCGGCCGGCGGCAGCAAGGGGCCCTCGGTCCCCGCGCCCGCCTCGCCGCCCGGCGCTCCTCGCGGCGCGGCCGGGCGCTTTTGCCCACCGTTCCCAAGGTCCGAAGACATGACGGGCAATGCTCAACTCCATCGTAAACCTTGAATCTTGCACGTATACATATCAATAAAATGTGGGGAGAAACATGCCGCATCCAGGCGGCGATGCCAGGCCGCGCGCCCGCCGGCGCAGCCGGACTCCCACTGCTGGCTGCCCGGTGTCCCAGGAAACGGGCACAATAGCTGGGCGGCCACGCTGGGGAGGCTCGGGAGCCCAGGGCCGGAGGCGCAGGAGGGCTGGCCCTGCCCTCAGCCACCCCTGCCAGGTGGAGAAGCCGCGGCCTGCGGGCGGCTGGAGAGCCTCGCCCGTCCAGTGCCAGGTGCAGCCTTCAAGGCTGTCCTGGCCATCCCAGTGTGAGTCTGGGGTGCTGTTCAGGTAGGTCTCCCCAGGGGGCTGCCAAGGTGGGCCCGCACCAGCCTCCGCCAGAATGCCCACCCAGCCCCACTTGGCCCCATGCTCTGAAGGACCGGGCATGAGCTCCTGCCCCACGGGATCCTGGGCCGGACAGGAAGGGCCACGGCGTCCTCTCAGGAGTCCCCCCAGTCACCGAGGCGGAGCCCCTGCGGAGGCCCCGTGCCCCAACGACGGCTCCCCCTCGTGTTTCTGTGATCACTCAATGCCAGGGCCTGAGAGGGTCTCGCACGTCGGTGGACACTGTGGGCTGAGCACCTGGTGACCACCACAGCAGAGACCACAGGAGCGGGAGATTGCTGCCCGCTCCCCGCGCTCGCTGACGGGCCTGCATCGTGCCCCTTGCTACAGCCTCACCTGCATCGCGCCCCTTGCCACAGCCTCACCAGCCCACGCTCCTGGCCACATCTGCACTTGCGCCTGCAGGAACTGCCCAGCCTTGTTAAAGCGCCGCCTTTAAGGTTGGGTTCCCCAGCACCGCGTAAGCCGGGCGTGGTGGCACACACCCGTAGTCCCGGCACTCAGCAGGCGAGGCAGGAGGACTGCGGTGAGCCCAGGCCAGCCGGGGCTACGGCCAGTCCCGGGACCCTCTGTCACTCCACCGGGCAGAAGCCCACCTGGTACATTTTCCCCAGTGTGGATGAACCGGGAAGGTCTCCTGAGCAGGTGCGTTCCTTTGGGGGCAGGATTCCCGGTGACCAGCAGGGACGTTTGACTGTAAAATCTACCACCCAGCCGTTCCCCAAGCCCTGCTGTCACAATTCAGGGGGCAGCGGCCGGGGGACCCCTCGGGAAAGGCGTCTGTGGGAATTTTTTGTGAAGCCTTTGCCCTCGGCCTGCGAAAGGCCACCTGCCCTCAAGCTCGCATGGCCTCTCCGGGCACACTGACTCTCTCTTTGTCTTTCTGTAATGAGGACTCTAGTCACTTCGGATCAGGGCCCCACCCTTCTGACCTCATTTTACCTTAGCCGTCTTCTTGAAGGTCCTGACTCCAAGTACATACAGTCCAGTTCTTGTCCTGGGGGCTAGAGTTCTAGTGCACAAATCTTGCAGAGGCTCAGCTCATCCAGAACACACATTATTGCCAAAATTTGGGCTGTGAGTGTGGCTGTTATTTACTGTTTTGCCGTTCTAGTGCATGAAACTAGTGCCTCATGTACGTTTTCTTCATGACTGCGTATGTGAAGTATACTTGATATATTGGCAGACATTTTTATATCTTCTTTTGTAACATGTTTTCAGGGCCTATTTTGAAAACTTAAGCCTATTTTTGACTTACGAGTTTTTAATGTATGTACGATAAGAGAATATTATTTTGCAGATAGCTTCCCAATCTTTAATTAGCTTATAATTTTTACGTCTTTGCTTAACAATTATTTTCCTTATTTTTTTTTCTCCTTTTCTCCTGCCCAGGGACCATTTCCCTGCTTCCACTCTGGGAAGGTTGTGTTCCCAGTTTGCATGCTCAGGCCTGTTGCAAGTGTTTGTGTGTGTGTGTGTGACACGGTGGGACGGTTGAGGCTTGTTTCTCGCACATGCCTGGTCACAATCCCAGACGCTTTCCCCTTTCCATTGCTGAGACACATTGTTTGAAAAGCAGTCAGCCCTCATGTGTTCACAAGAACCTATTGTGTTCTGTAATCTGTTAGCTGTGGTTTTACCAGTAATTATGCTATCTTGATTAGTGTAGCTTCATAGTAAGTGGAGACTTCTGCTCATTATGAGCCCTCTCACTTGGCCTTTTATCTACTGAGTTTTACGAGGGTCTGATGTAAATCATCACATTACAAAGACAAAGAATAAAACCTGCAAGGCCCATCCCAGTAGATGCCCCAGAGATGTTAACGAAATCCAACACCAGCTTGTGATACATTTTCAGAAACTCAGAATAGAAGTGTGCTTCTCCATGCTGATTAGCCCCACCCAGCCAGATCTACGCGTGCTGAACAGCTCCAGGGGGGAGACTGCGTCACCGCCGCCCTGCCCCAGCACTGCCCAGGCGACCCCCAGCGTCACGAGGAAAGGCGAAGGAGACGGGTGTACGGAGGCTGGGGTGAGGAACAAGGCCAAGTTTTCATTGTAGGTACACACGACACAGTCATGCATTCACAAAATTCGAAGAAAAGGAAAAATCACTTAAACTGGTAAGCAGAATAAATCAAGTGCTGATATCCAAAACTAGGTTAAATTTCTATGTACTACCAACAATCAAACAAAGAAATTTGAGACAGCTTATGTGAGTTTTTACAAATAAACATACTTAGAAGACGTCTAAAGTTTTGAAAAATACACGCTGAAAACCTTAAAACATCACTGCGGGAGCTAGAGGAAAGCCCACGTTCGTGGATTTAAATAAACCGCATCTTAAGACACCATTTTTTAGAAACAAAATGGTGTAGGCGCGTCCAGGGCTTCTGGGGGTGTTGAGAAAATATGAGTGCGGAGCAAATGGGACAACACAGAATTACTTAGCTGATGTTGACACACAGAACCAAACACGAGACATTACTGAAATTAATAAAATCCGTGCTAGCTGGGGCATAGTGCACAGACCCCGGGGCACTGAGGGGTGGCCGAGGAGGTGGGGGGGCGTCCAGTTCACGCCACACAGCACGACTGGTCTGCTCTGAGGACGCCACCGCAATTCAGGACTGAGAGGGATTTTAAAATTCATTGACTTTACTGAGCAACTGGGTATTCATGGTTGCCATTTATTAACAATCGAACCTGACCCTTCCATACAAAGACGCCAGATGGCTTGAAATGGGTGCAGGCCTACGCGGGAAAGTGAGAACAATTTGACTAGCACACACTATACCTAAATATAAATATCTAAAGTTCTAGGGCAAAAAACTGTACCCTCATATAAATCTTATTTAACTGTTCACCTCAGTTTTTTTCTATTTTCCTTTAACATTTAACTCCATTTCATGCTCAATAATATTTCTGTTTTCCTTCCAGATGTTAATTATTTCAGTGAGGCATATTGGTGATGTTTTCCATTCTATGCACTCATTATCACTCTTCCAACACATATTGAGTTTTTTCCATGTGGCGTGGACTATATCGTATGGTAGAACTCGATGCTAACAGAAGCAGCTGTCCTCACAGATACTGATTTCTAGTGAATATTATTGATTCCTAGTAAATGGCAGGAAGTTAGATAGACCAGTGAAAATTCACACAATAGAACCAATGAATGATAGGTGAGTAGTTGGGATTTTGAGTAGGTTTTAGAAATGGCACCAACACAAATCTTGGAGTTAAAAAATAACCTTTCCCCATGAGAGAATTTCCAAGGTGGAGTCTGGAGGCTGCTTACCTGCCCGGCTTACAGGTTCGAGACAGCGATAGAAGGAGGTGTCCTAACCTGGAAGGTGAGTCGCTTTGCAGAGGCAGAGCCAAAGGAGCAGTCCATCATGGGTACAGGAAGACAGCAGAGCACTGTCTGTAGAAAGTTTGGGAAATACCTATAAAGCTGCCTTTCAACTGTTTGTGTTTTACACATCATAATGTGCCTGCAATTCTTTGTAAGCCCCTTCTAGGAAAAAGTGTGATAATTATAAATTTTAAATGATTCCTGGAGTCGAGTATTGAATTTTAATAACATATATTTGAAAGCACACTGAATTCTTTGATTCAAGAGGCGTTGTTTTCCATGAAAAAGTTAGTTTCTGGAACTGGCGTGCTCAGACTCATCTATGTGTTTTAATCCCATAAGTAGATTCAGAATAAGTAATGCTCCCCTTTAACAGAGATCTCTATCTTTTAATTGTGGCATTTTGTCCACACATATTTAATATAGTGCAGTTCGAGTAAGACTATATTGATATTTGTTTTTTATTATTTCCATCTGTATTTCTGTTTATTTCAATTTCTTGGCTTTTAGGGATGACTGCATAATCTTTGTATTCTAGTTGTTATTTCTAATTTTTGAATATCTTTATGGTATTTTCTACCCTTATTAGAGAGATTATAATACATATCTTTTACTTCTCACTGTCTACTTGTATTAGTTATTGGATTGCTTTATATAAGATACAAAACTCTGCACTGCCTTTGTTCTTTTGCTGCATATAGTAAACTCATAAGATATAGTTATAAAATTGGCTTGAAATACGACTTTTGAAGAAACTAGAAGACTTGAAGGAAAAAGTGACATATTGTCATTCCTCTTCTTTTTGTGCCTTCTTATTGATATGGTGTGATTTTCCTGTGGACTGAGGAATTTGTATTAGTGTTTCTCCAAAGACAGGTCTGTCGGTCATGAAAAGGTAATGTGTGGCAGAATTCTGGTTTGACAGTTTACATTTTAGTGTCTTGGCATGCAAATTTACTAAGTTATTATCTCCTAATGCCTTTCTTTTTCTGTTGCTAAGCCAGTTTCTTTTAATATTATTATTTATTTTGCTTTTCAAATTTTAAAGCTTTAGCTTTCAAAAGTTTAAATACGATGTGATCATAGTTGACCCTAGGGGTCTTTTTATTTCGATGATTTTGTGTGACCTCTTTGCTTCAGGCTCCGAGGGTGCTGGGATTCTATTCCTATGTCTATTGGTCACATTCCGTGGATTTTCTGAATCTGATTTTATTTATTTGATCAATATTCAAAAATTGTGTTTTTTCTGCTCTATTCGTTCTTTTCTTCTGGGTCTCCAAGTGTATGTATATTAAAGTGATATCATTTCACAAATTTCAAACCATCAATTCTGTTATACTATTAATCATCTTTCCTGTTCCTGGGACCAAATACCCAGCACCTACCTGAAGGAGGAAATGGATTTTTTTGGCTTTCAACGTCCGTCTGTGACCAGCTGGATCCACGGTGAGAACACGGCGGTGGAGGAGCCTGGTGGCACCCTCAGCTTGTGGCACCCAGGAATCAGAGAGGGGAAGCACCCGGTGAGGGGTCAAGGGGCCGAGTCTAACACACAAGGCTCCTCCACGACCTACCCAGTCACACTGAACAGTACACTTTGACAATCCCATAGGAGGTTTCCTGGCCCAAAAAGTTGGCAGCAAAGGTTATCTCAGGTCCAGATCCTTGTCACCTTCATGCCCAAGCATAGCTCCTTAAATGGAGTACCACACTCATAATTCCACCTAACATGATACAGCTGTCCGGCCTGTAATTGAACAGGCAGCAATGCCTTCCCCAGAGTCTCAACAATTCCACCATTGCTCAAAAGTTCACATGTAATTTTTCCCCTTGTACATAAAGAAAACTCTTCGCCATGAATCCCTTAAGCAATCAAAATGCAAGTCGCCCTATCCCAAGACATAGTGCACAGAGAAAATAGTCCCATTCCCAAAGACAGGAATAACGGGGTGGGAAAGAATCAAACTAAAGCAAGACCAAAACGCGGTAGGAGTACCACGAAGTCCAGGAGGTCCACACCGCATCTGGGGTACGTGCCGGTGCCAGGTGAGCTCCACGCCTGTGGCCTCACTGCCTGCACCCTACAGGCCTTTATCCTTGAACTGGTTCTGCTCACACGCAGTGACTTTCATCAGCAGAAATTACATGTCTGTGACTAATCAATTTTCAAGGTACATATGTACAAAACTCTTCATGTTTTCTGCAAATGTTTCTAGAGTTTTTAATTGCTTTGAAATTTTTAATATAATCATTTTACTAATTTTTCAAAATTTGAATGTGATGAATAATATATTTAAAATTATTGATATTGTATTTGCTTCTTTTCCATGACTTTATATGCTTTTTATCTGAGACAATGGTATCTCTATGAACATTGATGCTTACTATGTTCAGAGCAAGTTCCCCCATGCGACGGTCTTGGTTCTGTGTAGGTACTGACATGAAAATATACTTTACCTTTGTATTCCCAGTAATATTTTTTCTTTTACTTAGGAGCAAAATAAAAACAAATATAAACATAATCAAATACAACAAATGCTCTAAAATTAGTTTATAGATATCCCAAAAGGAATTATTTAACTTCAAAATTAATTCCTATATACTATTCGAGTTCTCAGCATTTGATTTATTCAGATTCTGAAGGGTTATGTTTTTATAGCTTTCTGTGAGATTTTTTTGTGGATGGTTTTCAGAGGGGGTGCAGTTTTAAAAATGAGGACTTTAGGGCCGGAGGAATAGCTCAGGAGTTGATTCCCCAGCACCATGTAAGCCGGACTTGGTGCCACACACCTGTAATCCTAGCACTTGGGAGGCTGAGGCAGGAGGATTACGGTGAGTCCAAGGCCAGCTTGGACTCCATGGTAAATTCAGGACCAACTTGGGCTACAGAGCAAGACCTTGTCTCAATAAACAAACAAACAAACAAACAAAATAACAATAGAAAATACAATTGAGGACTTTGTTTCCAGGTGGCATTCACAATTCACAAAATATGCCACTGTGAATAGAGAGCTTTAGATGATTCTATTCTTTGTGATTATTAGGCGATGCTGAAAATGATCATGATACCGCTGTTTCTAAATCAAGGTCTGCTGGCCGGGGTGGGGGGGGGGGGGGGCGGTGGAGAAAATGTTACAGGATAGACAAAAACTAAATTTTTCATGACCAAGAGCTAAGGCTACAGACTTGGCACCACCCGCCTGGGTTGGAATCCCACCTCCAAGGCTTGAGTTTGCACAAACCGTGGAGACGATACCAAACTTCTATTGAATAAATAAAATAAACTCATGTGAATGAACCTGACCGGCACCTAACACTCAGTTTCTATGGTAATTATTACGTAATTTACATCTAGAATATTGAGAAGAAAGATGGGAAGCAATCAGCATATTAAGTTCTTCTTCTCTGAAAAGAAAATCAAAAATCATCTAGTCCTGTGTTATCCTACAGACAAGGAAGTTTGTAACTGGGCGTCCTCTCCCCAGGTGGCTTCTGCAGGTGTAACGTCATCCTTGTGCCCCGTGCTCCAACTCTGCAACCTAATGTTGGCTAACCTAATGTTGGCTACTAAAAAGAAAATTAGCTGTTTCTGCTTTTTAGATTTTACATATAATTTTTTCTTGGGGGGAGGCGGTGAACATTACAGACTTGCAGTGAATTGCAGAGTAGAATTAATGACAAAAAAAGATGTTTAGTCCATATTTGAGATTGACTTGATTAATCAGATTTAGAAAAAAAGCAAAATTGATGTGTACTGAGTGAAGCTACTCTGAAAATAAGTGTTTAAATACTTAATAAATGACTCTTGAACCATCCAAAACAACCAAATTATCTCATTTCTATAGGTCTCTATCTTATAGAAATTGCATTAAGTTAAGTTGTGTTCATTTTATTTATTTATATGTAAGTTTAACTTCCAATTTCATGGTAGAGTTAGTAATGTGGTTGTGTCATTGCTTCTCCCACGGCAGACGTTGTCATTCTACAGCCAAGGGGTGACTATCTGTAGACCACGGGGTGCCTTCTTCCCCTTCCCTACGAACATAAACTCGGATTGCTCCTTCTTTCACTGAGATTGGAGATCTGATCGCTTGGAACGAGTCATGTTCATTTGTCTAAGATCCCAAGTGTCATCTTCACTGACATATTCAGACATGATGCAATGTGTTCATAGCCGCGCCAGGCAGGCAGCACTGTGTGTAATGAATGGACAGGGACATTCATGTGATAGACACCTCTCACCTGGGTTTCCCCTTGAAGTTTTGATTAGCTGTCAATTACTTCCCCAAAGACAGTATGTTATCTGCCTTATTATCATTTTTTAAAAAAAATCTAGTAAGTTATAAGCACACTGTTACGTCCTAAGGAAATTGGTTTAGTTAAAAAACAAACAAGTAAACAAAAACCTTGTCCATATAAGTAGTAATATTATTTTGTTATTCTAAATGCTCCCTTAATTTAGGAATCTTTATCATTGTATTTTTAAAAGTTGAAGGATTATTTGAAAATATCATTTGTACTAAGAATCTTGTTACTGAATATCTGTGCTGCTTTTAGGATTTCTTTATAAAAGTATATAATATTATAAGTCTATTTATATATTTCTGCTCATTTCACCTTTAGAGACATTGTGGTTGATTCAATACTTGTCTTTTCTACTTTTCAGTTTTCTTATTTTATATTTTCCAAAAAATTGAGACTTTCTATAGTATTTTATGTTATGCTTAAAGTAAAACCGAAACAATTATTTAGGATAACATAAATTCAGACATGGTTTTTTGAAGAATGGACTATAACACAGTTAGGACAATGGGGGGATAAGTAGACACTGGAGGAAGACATTCAACCCAATGAGTCAAGAACACTTTATGTATCATAACAGTGCATGTTTATTAGTATAATCTATTGTCATGTGCTTCGGCTTTTGCTTTGAGCAGTTAGCATTTTATCCTTCTTTCCTGATTATCTCAAAGTTGAATTTGAGAGTATTTCCTCTGGATTGTCTCAAAAGGAGAAGTGATGGGTGAAAAGGGAGAAACTGTGTGCACCAGGTAAAATGATACTTTCACCCGTCTTCCATTCAAATGGAAGTGCAGGTCTTATTTTTAGGTAGTTAAGTGCTTCTTACAGAAGCCACTCAGGACTTGCTCATAAAGAAAAAGGAAAGAAGCCCACCACACAAGGAGCGTTTGGCTGGCTTCTCACTGCTCCTGCGGCCTCCTACTTTCCACGTTCTTACGTGAAGGAAGAGCACAGAGTGATTTTTGGCTCTCCTCCGACGTGGCTCTCTCATTTCAGAAGTCAAGCTGGTCTTCAGGGAGACTTCAGATCTCCTGGTGACCAGACCGCGCCCCAGGGCAGGGCCAGGCCGAATCAGGTCAGGGCTTTGCTCCGTCTTCCCATCATCCACCCATCTCTATGGAAAAACACAAACACCACACAGACTATCACACATTACCTGGCCATAGTTTACTAAAAACCAGCATTACCAATGAATCAAGTCAGTTGTCTACATACACTCATCGGTTAAAAATTAAGAACAAAGACTTCAATTCATACTACTGACCTAACTTCCTTTACCCGGCTCTGAGATGTCTCAAGACAGCAAGCTCCTCCACGGCGGTGGTCAGAGTCCCCCCTGAACTCGGCTCATGCCTTTACCAACTCTGTTTCTTTCACCACGTACATCCTTTAAGAAACAAATCTCAAGCTGTTTCTTCTTGAAAAGATTCTTCTCGTTGATAAAAATGGATAACTCCAGGAGTCTTCCTGAAGTGTCATTTCACTCAAGACTGTGAGGGAGCCCAAAGAGCAGTTACCATTTTCTCCATCACATTTAAAATTACTGGGGCACAGTTTTGCTGAAAGAATTACTAAAGTTCAAAGCTGAGAGTTGCATCCAACTTCCAGACTGAAATCCTCCTTTTCGCCACCTTCCCACACTGCACCATGAAGGTTTACAAGGAGGGAATGGTGATGACTAAGTTACAAGCTTATTCCTGGGTGGAGAGTTCTGCACAGTGACTGTTTCCACACGATAAGGTCGTGTGCGCTGACGTATTGGTTTGAGTCCTACTCGCCCCTCCTCCATGGCCTAACTAGTACAGGCTACCCTGCCTTCTGTAGAATTTTCTGGAACTTAAGTGAAGTCATTTTGTATCAATATGTGATAGTCTATGGCTTTACGTCTTTATCGCATATGTAGAGGCTCAATCACAGTTCCCACTGACAGGTGCGGCTGTATCACACACACATGATCTTAAGGCACAGGAGAAGCATTTGAGCTGGTCCTTGACATTTCCCCCCATTCATCAGAGTCCTCTGTGCAGTCAGCACATGTTAGGGACATGCAGATCAGGAAAAAAAAAAAAAAACAGTCTAAAGCAAAACACTCTTTCTATCACATTTAGAACACAGCATGAAAATATGGTCACATATTGCCATATTAAGTTTGAGTTCTAGGCACACATTATGTGGTGTTCGTTCAAGCCGTCTGAAGTTTTCCCTTGCGTTAAGAAATCTGAGCAAGTGAAGGCAATGTGGAGGCCTGAAACTCGTCATTCTACTTGAGCCATTCAACTATTCATGACTGATTCCCATTTGTTTACACTGCTGGTAATTATTACCTTAATACGGTTGACCTCTGCAGAGATCTGGGACTCTCTTTTGGAAATTCTGTGGAAAAAGAAAGTCTGTGCACATAATCTGCAAATACCAAAACCTCTCATATTATAAATCACCTTTGTTAAGTAATATATGCAGTTTATTTCTTGAGATATAGTTTACTGCTAACTATCTAGGGACTTAACTGGTTCACCAATCTTTGCGAAGTCCACCATGAAAGGTGAGATTTCGATTAACACTGTGAACACTTCACATAAATTTTTCCTAAATAATATTATCCCATGTTTTCCTTCAGTTGGTTAGTATCTAAGGGTACAGCCTTCGAAATAAGGAACATTTACCTTTTGTCATTATAAAAATGTAGCCAAAAAAGAGAGTAGTCTATATCCTTAAGTACATCAACTGGCTTGGGTGATTTGACCTAAAATACATTTCTGTCAAAATACATAGGCACTGAGGCACACAGGCTGTATCTAGATAATCCTTTCCATCTCTTTGTCCAAACCAAAAGCTGCCCTTGCTTCCGGAAGGGAAGGGTTGCCTGTGCTGGGCACTGTAACCTGAGCTCGGGCTCCTCCTGCACCTGCTCCCTAAGCTCCCCCTGGCTGTGTGTGCTTCCCATCGGACCATTAATACCTCTGACAACACAGAATAGTGTTGCTCCCATTCTACAGATGAGTCCTCTGCAGCCCGGCGGGGGTGGCACCTCACCAGGACTTCCAAGGTCCCAGGGAAGGGCACACAGCAGCGTTGCTTCACTCGAAACCGTGAGGCTGCAGAACCGTAAGCCATCTCCTCTGCACGAGTCAAACAGAAGCCTCTCCAGCAGCTTCGCCGCCCCACGAGCCCGTTAGAAGAAGTCCTCTTTCCTGAACAGTCACACCTGACAGAGGAGACAGGCAAGAGGCCATGCTGCCCACGCGCAGTCGCACAGACCGAGGGGGAATCTCACCACACCGCCGAGGAGCGGATGTGGCACACGCAGCCCTCGGAAAGGGACTAAGTGCGCATACATTTTGTGATGAGTGGCTGTAATGAAAGTCAAATGAATTATAATAAAATATGGAGTTTTAAAAAAGAAAACTACTCCATGCATAATGTTGCTGGGAAAACATTTAACAGTTTTTCACTGCATGCTATTGTCAAAGTAAATAACTACCCAAGACAAACTTACAAAGTGGTTTTAACTCTAATGTGATGCAGGGAAGTCAGTCATTTAATTTGTTAATTAGTATTATGCCAGAAACTATCTATTCAATATGAAGCAAATATGTTTACAATCTTATCTGCCATCTGTTTAATAGATGGGAGAATACTTAGGGCTGGATTCTCAAAGAGGGTTGCTGGAAATTTGTTCCACGATTAGTGGAGCAGATTTTTAACTCTGGGAAGGTTTTGTGTGTTTGGGGGGGCACGTCCACGGAGAAGCCAGCTCAGCGCAGCCCTGCTGCAGGGAAGGCGCGCTCGCCTGGCCTGGGTCGCAGCAGGCGCTCACAGATCCAAGGGGGGGAAGGGAAAATTAGTTTTTGTTTTTAAATATAACTATAAAGCCTTGGACGTGGCTACATAGACAGAACACTAGCTCCTGAAAAGTAGACCTGATTTTGCACAAAACAACTTTAAACCCCGAATTTATAGAGTGGGAAGCCCTGCATGTACATGACATACACTCTTTCTGTGCTCAGCAATTTTCCAAGATTTCATACCAGAAAGCTTCAATTATGCAGTGCGTTAGCCGTTAAAAAGAATTCTCCAGGTGCTTTTAAACCGCTGTTTAAGAACGGATTTGAAATCATTATTTGGAAGAGATTTAGGAATCAAATTGGCAATAATCAAGTGTCTCGGCAGAAGTGGCACTCCTTCCATTCTGCGTCGTGAGAGGCTTGCGTTAGCAGGGCGCCCGCCGCAGGGGCCCCGAACTGCGCGCTCGCTCCGGGCATCCCGGGCATCCGGGGCTCAGCCGCGACTGAGCCGCGGCCCGGGGCAGGGTGGGGGCGTAGCCACACTCTGGGGTAGCTCCCTGCGACCCACACTGGGCCAGTCTTCGTTCACTGCAAACGCTCTGGGTTTTTAAACGCATAGGTTTTTTTTTTTTTTTTTCACAACAATTACCAGTGAAGAACAACTCTAAGAGAGTTTGGCTGAACACATCGGTCGGTATTTCTGAACAAGGTTGCTCGGACTCGGCAGGTGGACTTGCGTTTGTGTGCCGCCTGCTCCAAATTATCAGCATGCTGGTTCAGCCCCTTTCAACAGAGCAGAGCACAACCTCTGTCTGGTGTGCCCCATAGCCGACCCTCCTCCCTGCTACCACGCCGCCCGGCTGAAATCAGATCCCTCTAGCGCAGCTCACCTCCTTCATCACTCCAAAGCGTGAAGCAGAGCCTGCAAACGTCTTACCTGAGGGTTGTTTTCTTTTTAATATTTCTCTGGAATTTCCCAGAGATGGGCAGCCCTGACAAGAGAAGTAAGAAAGCTTATCCAAAAAAAAAAAAAAAAAAAAAAACATCGATGACAGCGGTCGTAGTCGTGAACCAGCAGCGAAATCGGAGGGCAGTGTCTCCCACCTGCCTTCCCACCTTTGCGTCCTGCCTTCCCCTGCCGCCCCACCCCAGCGAGCTGGATGAGTTCTCTTAGGGTGAGTGGTTTGCAAGAGACGCAACGGGGTGGTGATTTTTACTACGAGGGGCTGCCCCAACCTTCGAGTAGCATTTCCTCCCGCGCTTCTGGTCCACTCTCCAGGGCAGCATGGCCTCGGCGCTCTGTGCCTTGGGGGAGGAGCTCCCGGGCTTCTGAATCGTCCGGGAGTCTCAGGGCCAGGGAGCTGCAGCTCTTCCCTTCCCGGGGTTCCATGACTGACTCATGGGTGTCCCCGACTGCACAAGGGCCACGGGGTCCGGGAGTGACCTTTTGACACAGTGTAGTAACACCCCTAGAGATGATTCCAAATTCCTTGAATGATTTCATAGTGATCCCATAATTTTCAAAACATCGGGAGCAGGGACAGGGCGTGAGCCACACGTGCAGACGAGCAGCTGGCGTGTAGTGAGGTTCAGTGCCACGAACTGGAGGGTCCAGACCCCCTCGCCCTGTCAGCATGAAGATTTTTACACAAACACCTCCCTCGCCCTGCCCCCCACCATGTTTTAAAAATCGTTTTTCAGGCTAACAAGGTCGCGCCGCCCTGGCGCCGGGTTCTGCAGACCTTCTGGACACAATGCTCAGAGTCCAGTGTCGATGTTACCCGATTAAACCCTTTGTGACACTCCAAAACTCAATTCATCTGTTCCTAACGGCGTCTCAATAGTAACCTCTCCCGTGAAGCTTCATCTGGTCTGTATTTGCAAACACTGTTGAAAAAAAAAAGGGCCTCGCATTCAGGGGAAAAGGCTGTGCTAAATCTCCTCTCGGAGCTGCTGGGGAGCGGCGCGGGCACCACTGTGGGCAACCGCGTTTGCCAGCGTGCCATATGGGAGTCATGGTTGGGACTTTTTTTTTCCGAGAATAATTAAATGTTGATGGCAGAGTTCAAATGGATCATTAAAATTCAGAAGTGTAAGAAACAGATTTTTTCTTATGTTGCTGAACGCTCCAGAGGGCTGAACAGCCGCCGCAGTGAGGCAGGCTGCCGCCCTCTGATCAGCGTGCGTCGGGATGGTGCTAATTTGATCATAATATAGTCATCTCTGAAGATTACAGCTATTCAATTAAATATTCTAATTAACCTGAAGTATTAGGCAAATGATACTAATTACAAATATTCTCCTGAGATTCACAGCAATGAAAATCCCACTTGCAACTGATACTTCTAGCCAATGTTTCGTAACACAATGTCCTATATCATAGACTTTCAGAATATTAAAATGCAGTTAATTTGCCTAAACCTCATTTGTTTAATGGCATTAGCATTTTGTTTGAAATTGTAATAAACGTACATCCCGCTTTCAAGTAAAATTTAAAATGAGTGTACTCTTGGGGTAACTTAAGATTCCTGTTTACAGACCTGGCACTTTGTTCAGTAAGCGGAACACTTTGAGCTTAACTTTCAGCCATTAAACATATTGAAATTGTTTAAAAATGCTAATAATTTGTCTTTTCAAATAAGAGAAAAAAAGGATATTTTGCAGTAAAATTTCACGACGCCGCCCACGTGACGGCTCTCCCACTGGGCGGCCCTGCGCGTGAACTCGCCTTCCCTTTCCGGGCCGCGGGTGGCCCTGGAGAAACATCCCCGCGGGAGCGCTGCGCACTCTCGTCCCACTGCTGGGCTCTCCCTCCTCTTTACATTGCGCTGACCCCCTCAGGTAGTGGGAGTTCCGCGTGGCCAGCCTTGGCGTGGTCACCAGGCCCGCCCGTCAGCCCCAGCGTCTCCCGGCTGGCTGGCTCCTCTCCGGGGCACCATGTGCCAGCAGCACCTGGACGGGCGGCCCCCCAGGCCGGGCAGGACCTGCGCAGGGTCCTGGGGTCCTGTGGCAGCACACATCAGAGGCAAGGCTGAGGGGCTGGTCTCGAACTTGGATCTATGGCTGACCACAGGCGGAGAGGTGGCGGGCGAGGCCAGCGAGACCGTGCTCAGGGTTTACAACCCGGGGCACGCGTGGGCAAGCGACCAGATGACCGCGTCCTGTGGGGGCGTCGGGGGCAGGAGACGGGAGATGGCCACGATGGCTGCCCGAGCGCAGCGTCCTGCTTAATGCCACCGTGATGAAGGCGCGCTCTGGCCTGCAGCCAGGGCCCGGCAACGCGCACGGCTCGGGCTCTCCGAGGAGCGCAGCGTGGACCCTGAGCAGGCAGCGCTGCGGGTGCCAAGGCCGCTGGCTCCAGCGCCCACCCAGGGGAAGCCAGCCCCGTGACGCGGTCTGCGGCTGGCCTGGCCGCTCTCCACGCCGTGCGTGGGCGGCAGGCGCACCCCCGAGCGGAAACGCTGGGCGATTCACCTTTATAAACACGGATGCCGTAACAGCGCGAGCGGAGCCTTGGTGTCTCGGGAGCAGAGGAAGCGAAGGAAGGACTTTCCTTCCATGCAGTGCCGAGAAGGGAGTGGTGAACACGGGAGACGGTGGCGCCTGGCGGCGTAGACATCTACGAGGCAGCCAGGGCCGAGAAGGGCTGTTGCAGCAGGAGGGATTTGCGCGTAGGGGTGGCGGCCGCTGCTTGCCCAGAGCGAGCTGGGCGCGGGCCTGACTTCTCCCTCTCGAAGGTCTTCCAGGTCATGTGAAATCGCAGGCAGGACAAGGGGATGTTTCCAGGGCGGGTCGCAGGGAGCTTGCAGGTCAGGAAGCTGCACTGAGCGGCGCCAGAGGCCAGACACGCCGCGGGGCGGAGGACAGTCCAGGCGGACCTGCGGCAGCGCCACCGCAGCTGTCCAGAGGATTCCGGAGGGCCTGCAGCGGGGACTGGGGCTTCTAGAGCGCACCTGCCTTCCTAGCTTTCCCTGGTAGCCGGTTAGTGTCAGAGACGGAAAAGGCTCTGAAAAGAGCCACACAGCACGTTTAAATCAAATTGATGATCTTTTGTTTTTTTAACCTCAAAGGAAATTGTGTGCGTCGCTCGGAAACTGCACCTAGAAGTGGATGGGGCTTGCTGGGCTGCTGGGTGACGCTTGGGTGGCGGGGGCTGGGGGGTCCCCTTCCTGGCCTGGCCCCCTGCTGCGTGCGCTCTCTAGGGACTACTGAAGGAATTCTAAACCGCCCACGTGCTGGTGACAAAAATAACAAAAACGGGAAGAAATGACGGAGGGAGGACAGCCGTCAGAAGGAGGGGCCCGGTGCAGAGGTTCTCCGGCCCGTCTGCTTTCTGGGTATGGGACATCCGCCAGCCGCCGTGTGGGGACCCCGGCCGGGGCTGCTGAAGGCGGCAGGGCTGAACCGTGGCCCGAGTCCCAGGTGTCTTCATCCCCAACTTAAGTAGTTAATGTGGCTGGTGCTACTCAGATGAACCAAGAAGAAAGGAGTTTTCGCTGATAGTTCTTTGTCCTTCTCAAAGAAAAAGGTCATTTTCTCTGCGTTTAAGGATAGCACTGCCACAATTTCTCCGGAAGAAAATGCAACTGTATTTATCCAGAGGGGGTGCTTGTGAATCGGTGTGGTCGTAACTGCACAGAAGTGACTGGCATGGCTAGGAGACTTCTGTCCTGAAATAAGGTGGGCACAGCTTCTCCCACCAGGGGCCAGAGGGCAGGCGAGCAGTGGGCAGTCTGGTTCCTTGTCCTTGCTGCTGTCACCTGTCCTTGTCCTGCGGGCATTCTCCTGCAAGTCACACCCTGCCTCTGCTGCTGTGGCTCCCGGCCCCTGCAGGGCCTGCAGAACCTGAGCTCAGGCAGGAAGGCCCGGCCCTGCCTCCAGATCTGCTTACCAGAGAGGGCGACGGGGCCGCTCCTGTAAACACATTTATCCTCAAATTCAATTTTACTGTTGTAATGAAAATATTAAAAATAAAATATTTGTTACTCATACACCTGAATTACATTGTATACTTTGTGTACACTCCCAAATTTGCTTTTCACTCAGAAAGAGAGAGAGAGAGAGAGAGCCAGACCAAAGGCAGGCCACAGGTTGGCCACGCCTGTTAGGGGGCAGAGTCTGGGCTCCAGGACAGCGTCTCCCCACAGTGCTGCGAGGGCGCCAAGACCCCAGGCCAGGGCCTGCGCATCTGCGGAGGGCAGCAGCTCCGCACGCCTGCAGAGCCCAGCGTACCAGGAGCCTTCTCACACACTGTTTCCTACGGCGATCGTGAGTGTGGCTTGCGTGCACACCTGGCCGATATATGGGTTCAGCTGTGTCCACATCTGCCCTGGAAAATCAGGAAGTACAAAAACACAACCTCACAACCCCCAGCGGCGACTCTACATGGCATATGGGGCTGAGAGGAGGCCGGCAAGAGTGCAGGCTGCCAAGTAAACCGCTCTGCGACACGTTCGTATGACATAATTACACAGATCTGAAAGACTCCTCCAGAACCCTAGCCTTCTTTACCCCAAGAAAAGGCCCGCGCTTGCTGTAATCTTCTCAATCACTTGATATTCATGGTCTTACTCAAAGGTCTCTGAATATGTCATGTGAGTAATGCCGATGCAAAATTTGGCACCGTCGTCACTGCCAGCAATATGTTTCAATAAGGTAATTTTCCTGCTGCCTGGGAACATCAGCAGGGTGCAATCCGGCACAAAAGCAGATATGACATCTTATTCGAGCATACATCTGGAAGGTAAAACCATTCTTTATTAAGGGAAAATGGGAGTTCAGGATTGTTTTGACAAGCGGTAAAAACGGACACCTCAGTTTACACACTGTGCAGTGTGGAAATCTGAGGGGTCTTTGCCGCCCTCATCAGCAGGCCTTGCCAGACAGACAGACACTGTGTGGGCACCAGACTGTGGAACAGATCTGTGAGGCAGGAAGGAAAACCCACATAGACAGTGTGTGTACGCATGTGTGTGCATGTGTATGTGTGTCCTGGTCATGTTTTGGGGGTGATCAGAGTTAGGGTGTCTGAAGTTTCTGTAAGGACCACACAAGTAACTTTCTTTCTGTTCAAAGAGTCACCTGAAAACCAGTTCTGCCTGTCTTAATTGTTTCGGGGTCAGCCACATTTGCTACTTGTGACGGGAGAAAGATCACATTCTCTGACCTTCTTAAATCAATTTAAGCATTGAGATTTAAAATAAATACCGAAAGTAATGTCAGATTTTAAAATACCAGCTGTGCTCCAACACTTGCCTTCCTGTAAATCAGCGGCTTTTATGGCTTCGTGCGCCTTTATTACCCCTCCACACCTTGGCAGGGACTGAGACCCCTGCTCCCGGTTCTGGGAGGTGCTTCCTGGGTCTCCGCACCGCTGACAGTGGAACCTCAAACCTCACCTTCCTTATGAGGAGCCCTGTGAATTCCCAAGTTAATCACCTTACAAATGTCTTCCTGGAAACAACACTGAGATCAGTGACAGAAACCACAGGGCCTATCTTGCTGGCAAGTTAGGCAACATAACTGCGTCTACAACACGATCTGTTCTGGTTATTTTCTTGATGCAGAAAGCACAGAACAGGTATAAAAATATTAAAAATAAGACCAACCCAAATTAAACATTGGGAAACTCAGCTAGAGAGGAAAAAAGACCAGAGGGAGAGAAGGAGGGAGAGAGAAAAAGAAATAGAGAGAAAGAGGAAGAAGATGGAGGGGGAGAAGGGCATTCACAGTAGTGCTCAAATCAGATACAATTACAGTTCTGGATTTTCAAGGATGAAGCCGTACCGGAATTTGGTCCTGTCTTGCTTTCAGAAACCACTCTATGATTTGGTCAGCTTTGCAGTATTAGAGAAAAAGACACATTTAAAAAAAAAACCAACAAAACAAAACAAAAAAATCCCCACAAACCAAATATTTAAACTGAAACCAGCCCTGCAGCCGAATCCCTTTAGTGACCTTGCATGCGACTTCCGCAGTTGGGGGTGTGACTGTCAACTGATTGTCCCGATCATCTGCTAGGACAGAGGTGAGTGGGACCCTCGCAGGCTCGCAGTGTTCTGCAACGTGCCCGCTTAGAAGCACCGGGAAGTCTGCCCTTCGGTTTATGTTAGGGCAGATGCAGGCTTTGCGGGCCAACAGCAAATAATTCAACCAGTGTGTAATACAAAAATATCAGAACCCCTGAAAGCAGGCAAGGCTTCAAACACCAGCTATTAGCGTTTTTAAAAGGGAGTTCAGAGTCTTTTATTTACGACGTGAGTTCGCACTGTACAGGCTTTGGGAACAGCGTAGGCCGGCAGGAGCCTCCAGTGAGTGGGCAGGGGGCCCAGCCCTCTGGCCGATTCCAGGCATCCTGGGCTGAGTGCTAAACACCCGGTGGGTGAGGGAGGGTGGCACCTGCAAGGTGCAGCGCTGGAGGCGGACTGGCGAGAGCGGAAAGCAGCAACACTGACAGGCGCTTGTCCCCCTCCGCCGCCAGGAAGGGGGGCTCGTGAGAAGGGCGCTTTGTGGGTGGCTTTGCTCCCCGCCTCCACTTGTTTACCCTGTGACATTTCATTTAGCAAAAGACAGAGGTACTTTGGGCTTCTGCTTCTTTGATTGGAAGTCCCCACAGTCCACACAAGAAGAAAGAAACCTAAGAGAGGGTTTGCAAAGCGGGAAGAGCTGTGCCGAGAGTGGGAGCCTCTTCTAAGCTTCTCACAGAGGCAGAGGAAGCCCACAGCGGAGGCCGTGATGCGATGCGGGAGATCAAGCCTGATTGGTGCATACCGTCTCATTATCCGCGTCTAATTCAGAAATAGTGGATGTCATATCTCAGCACTCGATGAAGGGCAGAACACATCTCCCAACAGAGTGTCAAAAGCAACCTCATGAAAGATACGCGATTGTAGCCCACAGATCCTTGTACTTTATTTTGAGTCAAGTTGTCTGTCTGTGGTCTAGGCTGGTCCTGAACTCACTATGGAGCCCAGCCTGGCCTTGCACTCCTGGCAATCCTCCTGTCTCAGCCTCCCAGGTGCTGGGCTTAGAGGTGTGCGCCGCCATGGCCGGTTTCTGTGGTGCCAGGGATCAAGCCCAGAGCCTTACACTTGCTGGGCAAGCGCTTCAACCACTGAGCTCTGCCCCCAGCTCTGCACATTTTCAATTAGCTGCAGGACTGAAGTAATAATAAATTAAGACACCCACCAAAAATGTTCAGGCAGTGACTGTTGTTTTGAAGGTTTTCTTCGCTGATTTTCTTGCTTGTCAGATGTCCTCCCTCGTCACCATCTCTCCCCTAACCTGGTAAGACGGGGAACCGGAAACATGTTCTGACGCTCAGAGCTTAACACGAGAAGGTGCAGTGGGGTTTCCGACTCCTCAGCAGGTGAAGGGGGGCCAGGAAGCGGGGGCCAGGCCGAACATCGAGGGCCCTGAGCTCGGTGGAAAGCTACTGAGCCCAAACCCTGTGTCTCCGTAATGGCGCGGGCTCTCAGTCACCTGGCAGCGCTGCGACTTGTTCTTTCAGTCTAGATGCAGAAGCCAACCTCGGGTGCTGAGGACACTTTGCAGGCCGCGGGGCATCTCACCCCGTTCTGGTTCTGGGGCGTGGGGGATGTTACATAGCACCGGAGGGCTGAGAGCAAGTCAGTAAGGAGGTGTCAGCTAGGAGCTCGGAGGCCCGACCTCACGGTGGTCTTTGAGTCGCTCACGGTCCAGGCAGCCTTCGGCATTCCACTGGCCTGGCGTTATGCAGCCACCAGACAGCACAGCTAGATTTGCCAGCGACTGCTGCTGCATCCTGGCTACACGGGCCCAGCGACAACTCAGCCCGCGCTGCAGCCACTGGTGTGCAGGCATTGTGCTTTCCCACTCCGTAGAAACACGAGACAGGTTGACGGGTGGCAATCCTGATTGTTGAGGTGAAATCACATTATGTGGTTGTAAACCAGAAAATTAAAAACAATCTGAAAAAGCAAGCAATCTTTTCTTTTAAATTGCTTTTTTTTTAACTTTATTTTAAAATAGTCCCTAGAAAACGTGTTCCAGCGTTACACTATTTTATTCTAACAATTTTACCCACTGTCAGTTCTTAATCCAGAAACTCAGGTCAAGAAGCTCTGGCTCGAAGCCAGTGGGTGAAAACTGCCAGGAGGCCGGTCATTCCTGTTTGCCACTGTCCCTGCGTCTCCCCGTTGCTGCCCTGGGCGTTCTGCCGGCGTTCCGGAAGCCTCACCACGCAGGGCTCCTCACAACCTCCCCCGGAAGCTCCTGAGGCCAAGGGCACAGTGTGTTAGCAAGAAGGAACTTGTTTTCATCCACCAAACCCTCTGTGAGACCCAAGCGGGTTTGTGGTTACGTTGTGAGCTCTGAGTCGTTCCACTAAGACGGTGGGGCTTGGCTAAGCTTCCTCAGCCAACTGAACCTATTCTCACTGTCCTGCGTAAGCCAAATTCACAGTTTAACCTGATAATCCATGTTATCGTAGCAGAGACATGCCCGTCATGGTTAGCATGCCCTACTTCTGCAAGCCTTTCCATTTCCTTGTACATCTGGGGACTTCCAGCTTTCTCTTTCACATATACAAAACTGGGCATGTCCTTTTTCCACAAGGCAAGGCTCATAGGTTTTTACCTGGCTCTGACTCGGGAGACCTGTTCCTGCTCTTCCACAGGATAACGTCTCCAGCTTCAGAGCTCTTTTCCTAAAGCTGGAAGGAACTCACCCGGAGCTAACAGAGCTCTGAGTACAAACCTGTGACTCTCGAGGTCCCCACAGTTGAGCTTCTGCTGCTGGTTACTGGTTCCACCCAGACCTCTGGTCACAGGCTCCAGGGGCGCCAGCTCACATCAGCTTAGCCGGCTCTCCTGACTGCTCAGTGCAGGTGCACCTCTCTCCCAGGACCTTGACTGAGCCACGTAGGCCATCCCAAGGCGCCCTTCCCTTCCCTTCCACACCCGGCTCCCAAAGGCTCTGTCATGCCCACTTCCACCCCGCCCTGCTCCCTTTACGTTGTTTTAGCATCAGATTGTTGGCACCAGGGTGGGTCCAGGTGTGCAACCGATACTCCCCTCTCTGCTCCACAGTCCACCTCTGCACACATAAACCATACACACTTAAAAATATAATATGTACACAGATAAAAACTCACACAGAAGCACACATGTGTATGCAGTGTACACTCATTATACATGCATAAACACAAGTAGACACATTCACACACCATGATTTCATCATATGCACATAAAAACACACCACATCCACCTTATACACACAAAACAATACCACCACATGTATCACATATCCATGTACACAAGAACACATGCCATATGCATCACCCACAAACCCAGGTAAACATATCTACATGTCCTGCACAGCATATATGGTCCATACACAAAAAACCAAACATACATAAGGACAAGTATATGCATGCATGCTTACATACAAATCGCCACGTTATGCACACACAGTCACATATGGACACATTTGTACACATCAGACACATCACACTCTCTTATAACCTCATATTCTTCAACATATACATCAACACACACATACACATAGTATAGTCTATGTACATCCCATATTCACATAGCTCATACATAACGATATATTCCTCCTACACCATACTTTTCATAACATATGCACAAAAACCACACATCTATAATATATCACAAACTCACAAACTGTACACCACACACAAGCCACACACTACCCACAAACATAAACACCACACACATGCCTAGATAGAGACACCACACACACACACACACACACACACACACACACACACACACATATCTCACCCTCCCCTGAAACACGCTCATAGATATCCCAGGTTCTTCCCACACATCTTTATCTATGTGATATTGCATGTGGTCTGGGACATAGAGATTATTTTTCTTTGAATCTTGCTGGGCACATTAGGGGCAAAGATTGTAGTTCACATTTCGTGAAAGTTTATTGTAAAGCTCCTTAACTGCTTTCTTGTCTCACTTAGGAACTACAATTTATTTAAATATAAATTCTCATTAACTTATTTGTCACTAAATAATTATATACATGCACATGCACATAATATTTTCATTGAAATTCATAAGACAACACACTCATACACACACACACACACACACACACACACACACACACACACACACACACATAAATATATATATATATATATATATATATATATATATATATACACACATACATACTTAGGTGATATTTATTGAGACACTAATGTGTTTGAATCACATTCTGAGCACTTTAAACAGATGAGAAAAAAGGCACAGAACTGTTACTCTAGGTGGACCTTACATTGTAGGTAGTGTGACCTAAAATACACCAACTATTAGCATTGGGAAGAGAGGGCACCCTCCAGGGAAGCTGCTTTCCATTGGCCAGCAAGGACCAAGGCACATCATGGGCTCTGCAAGGTGGATGATATCCAAGGTCACAGCACATCATGGACACCAGTCAGGTGTCCCAAAGCTTATTTCTACAAACACACGTTAGACAACTTGTCACGTAAGTGGTTTTAGTGCATTGAGAAGATGCCCCTGGCATTCTATCTCAAAATCCCTCTTCCCCAAGTTTAATTGAAAGAAGCTATAAAATGCAAGGAAATCTCCACCTTGTCGGCGAACTTCTCCATTCTATGTAGTGCTAGTAAGGAATTCAAAAATCCCAGAAGAAGGCCTACATACAGGGCTCACCTAAACATGATTTCAGTGTAGTTTATTTTGCCCCGAATGGAGTCACGACGTCGCAGCTGCTGTAGAGTCTGTGTCTAACTGAGCTGAACAGTGAGTGGGCCTTGTGCAGACGTCTTGTGGGGTGTCAGACTCCACACCTGTGGCACGCTGCCAGGTACGACTCCATGCCCCTCTTCTCCATGATCTTAAATTGGCCCTCTCCTCCTCTGGCTGATCATGTAGCGAAGTCGTGACTTTTAGGATAGTGTCACTGTTAAAACTAAGTTTTGCACTAATGCCAGCTGAATCAGGATTCATGAGTGGAAATTTTATTAGGCAGGCATATCACGAGGGCTGATACATGAAAGTTAAGCACTTTGGTAACTTGACCCAAACCCAAATTAATTAGGAAGAATTTAGTTTCTAAGCTTCTCTTCCCCTCAGTCCCCTGCCTTGCATACACCTGCCTTGTCCTCACCTAGAAGGCAGAAGAAAGAGGCTGTCTTCGTTTCTAGGCTGATGTAGAAAGCATAAGGCACACGGCCCTCCTGCTGCTTGGTGGCACTTTGCTTGTGGTCCGAAACAGTCAATGAAAAGCTTTGGAAGGCACAGAGAAACTTCTTTCAGAGCAGTCCCTTGACACAATGTAAAGAACCTATTCCCATTGTGAAATAAATTATTACCGTTCCTGGAATAAATGTTATAGTTTAACAAAATATTCCCTGGACATGGTTAATTTCAGCCTGAGATCACCTGTGCTTATACCATTGCAGTTTGAATGGACTAAGTATGATCTAAATTGCAAGTTATAGCATCCAGTCTCCATCTGAAATTGCCAGAAAATACAGGCCCTTTCCAGCGGAACAAGAGCAATCGCGCCTGTCCTGCACGTGTCCTGCACTGCGTCCTTGATGCCCCAGTGGCTTTAGTAGTCACTGAAGGTCAAACTACAGACCAGCTTTCCTCCAGACACCGACTTCCAGGAGAAGGATGCAATCCCTATGTTCTGATGTTTGCCCTGATGTTTGCGTGTCATCGGGGTAGAGTGAGGGCTGGGGTGAGGGCTGGGGTGAAGGTTGGGGTGAGGGTTGGGGTGAAGGTTGGGGTGAGGGTTGGGGGTGAGGGCTCCTGCGTCCTGCCGGCCCATGCTCTTCCCTTCCTTGCCAAGTGTCTGTGGAGTGTATCTGTGAAATACTGATAGAACACCTATAATTGAAATCTCCCAATATGCCTATGGATTTATCGACTTTTCATTGTAGTCAAAAGCCTAAAATAAATTTTTCCTCCCCTAAACTGCGGGTTTTAAGTATTGAGCCACAGCAATGAAAAAGTAACTGAGACAACTTCCAAAATTGCTTCTGAAAGTGGAAGAAAGAATGAGATAAATATGTTCAAATGGAAGAGGAGAATTTTGAGGGAAATTAATGGCAATGCATACTTTATTGTAATTTTTAATTAGGTGTTTATTGCATATTGAATTATATATTGTAAGTTTTTATCCTTCTATTTGTGACCAGTCTTTCTCTTTGCATTTACAGTGGATTTATTTTTCAGGCCAGAATTTAGTTGAGTCTTTCTTTTTAAACAATATGCTAAATTTAATTATTTTACTACTTTAATACAATTATCAATATATTTAGGTAAATTGTGCATTACGTTGCTTATTATTTACACCTCAATTGATAATTTGCTTTAGTGTCTGTAATACACCTCTTCCATTTGACACAGTTCGCCTCCAAATAGCATATTAATGTATGCGTTCCCAAACGTGGGCTCTCCTGGGTCACCTTATGTAAAGGAGAATTCTCTTGAGCATATATAACACACATAATATACTTAATGTACATAAGTAATAAATTTCCTTTGATGTTATACTTTAACTTATGAAATTATTTTACAAAATAGCACAATAAGCCCAAGCTTAATAATTACAGCTTAATAATTAATTAGTAGCAGGGAATGCCTGTCTTCACAGGCACACCGGCAGAGATGGATGAAAGTATTGTGATTGGTAGCCACCGCATTTCACTCTCCAAGCGGCAGACGTTCACGGAATGTCTGATTCACGTGAGTTTCCGTGGTCCTGACTACGTGGACGGCATGGGAGGCACAGTTCACAGCGTTCTTTCCCTTGTACAGGCTTCCACTGATACCTAAACAGTCACTAATCCAGTATCACACAAGTGAGTCATAAAAATTGCTAAATTTATAGAATAACAGTAAGAGTCTGTGCCGCACTCCAGCGATGCCTGCATCACTGACACCTGCGTAGAGCTCGGCTTCACCCTAGGGCGTCTGAATCTCCCTGTGTGCTCTTTTTCACAAATGTTATTTTTATGTGTGTGTTTAAGACACAAGCTTGATTTCTACTATGTTTGGTTTAGACCGGAATAGGTCTTTCTCAGTGCCCCTTTTCTCCACTTGTGCTTGGCTCCCCATGGCATAGGGCTGGTCTCTCTCCCCCGGTACAAGGGGGTTAGGGTGTCTTGAAATGATGCAGGTCCTCATCCCAAACCTACGCAGTGCAAGATGTTTTCTCGGAACTTGTGCTGCCTTGGTCTGATTTTCAAACCCTTGAGGCAGCCGTGGAGGGAAAGGTCCATCAGCAGGCGGTGGCTGTCCGTGCCAGCAAGCCCCAGCTAGTGCGTTCAGTTGCTGCAGCGCCAGCTGCCAACGGCGCAGTATACAGCCTAGCTGGCTCCTCTAGCTGGTGGCTGGTATCAGTTGCCCAGCGAGCAAGTGACGGCACCCGCCTCTCCTGGAGGTGCCCTTTTTTTTTCATTCTTTATATTTTGAATTGGTCTGTTGTGCTACATAACACTGGGGAATTTGCCTGTCTTCAACTTTCGTTGTTGTGAAGGGAAGAATATTGTTTTTTTCCCTAGCTTTTTATATTTCCTGTGGAAACCAGGAGTTCTAATTCAAGCTTTTGTTTCGTGTATTTTCCCCATCTCCACTCCCATGGTAGTTTAAAAAGATCTGCCACTCCCTGTAAGAGTTCATCCCTGCCTTCCCTGTAGCTGAGGACCAAATACTGCAGCTTCACTGCACCTTCTGGAAATACCACACCACTGAACACACTGACACAAGAAACCCTGGCTAGCCAGTACAACGGTCCATCTACACACGATCGGGCGTGGTACTAGAGGATAACCAGGCCTCAGGGGTGGCAGTGACGTAGTGGGATGCGGGGGACTTCCGAGCAGAGGCCATAGATGTCCATCCAGGTGCCTAGATGCTTATTTTGAAAAGATTGTAGACATGGAATTTCCTTCTATTGCAGATTTTGTCTACTTCTGCCAATAAGTATGTAGAGTAAGAGCCAAGCTGTGGATGCTGGAGACTTGACTCTTCTCTCTCTCTCTCTCTCTGTCTCTCTCTCTCTCTCTCTCTCTCTCTCTCTCTCTCTCTCTCTCTGTTTTCTTCCCCACACTTTCTTTTGCCTGGGCTTTTCTATTTCCAGGGAAAATTTTAATAGAATTTTCAAAGGAAAGCAGAGAGCACTTATTTGCTCCTATCCAGGTCGTACGTGGACAGCACCGAGAGGCAGGTGGCTGTGAGCAGAACGGCTGTTATAAATATCCTAGGATGCCATCCTATTTTTGCGGGCCCCGAATGTTCCCAACAGTCCCTGAGTGCTATGTATAGACTCAATGCCGCGTCTGGAGTCCCATCAGACAGAAAGCCAGGACCAGCCGCTCAGAACTGAGCTCTCTTGTGCTTTGCTCCCCACTTGATATTAAAATGGAGAGGTACCAGTGGAATTAAGAATCCTATTTACTAGGTTGAACAGACAAGAACCAAATCTTTACTTCTCTCCTACTCTCTGCTGGAGGGTTTTTCTTCATATACTTGCATTTTATTGGCAATTTATTACACCCAGCGGAAGGCACGGAGGGCCCGGCAACAGGATCTTCTGATGTACAAACAAAGCACATTTAATTTGACTCAGTGTGTTACAAGCATTATAATCCCCCCTTTGACTCTAACATGATCGACTAATCTCATCTGTTCAGAGGGATAAGCCTGTCTCAGCCCTGATGGCAGGCTTAGGGGAGGAGAGAAATTAGGGCATTCTCAGAGATTACACACTGTGACCACCGAGAAGGGCGCCGAGCGAGGGAGGCCACAGGTGGTTCCCGTGGACCGTGGTCGCGGGGAGGGGCCAGATCTGGGTGAGGAGGCTGCGGATTCACAGGAACAGGGTCTAAGCTGAAGCAGCTCAGACAGGGAGGGACGGGACGGGGCACGTCTCCGTCAGAACTCATGTCTGGGATCAAAGGTCTGCTGACAGGTGATTTCCGGAAATTAGGAACATCCTAGGAATGGGACTCAATTTTCTTAGGAAAAGATTCATACAACTGCGTGAGGGTAAAACGTGCTGCCTCCTCCACTCCTGTGGCCGCCACCTGAGCTTGCAAGTCTTCGGCAAGGGGGCCACGGCCGAACCGTGAGCGAGGGCACCGAGCGCGAAGAGCTGCGGCTGGGTGACTGGGGAACTGGGCGATGTGCCCGGCATGGCTACACTGCAGATTCCTGGTGGCTTCCTAGTCAAACCTGTTTGAAAACACAAAAATCATCTTCCACACTGGCCTATTTGCAGCACATGAAGCAAGGTCAAATGATGTGACATGTTCTCCTCCCGATGGCTGTGGCCCTGAGCACCTTCCATGCAGGGTGGCAGGGTGTGCGTCCTGAAGGCGGGTGCCGGCGCCTGCGGTGAGCTCAGGGAGGGCAGACTGCATGCAATGCCACATCAGAAGGAACTGCTTCTCCTGGGCCACCAGGGACTTGTTGGAGTGCAGAGCTGAGGTTGGCATCTGGTGATACGCTTTCCTTCTCCAGGATATCTGTCTCTGAGGGGTACGGGGTAGGGGGCGCGTTCCTTTAAACTGCACCCTTGGGTCTTTCTTGTAGAAATATCCTCTTGGGCATCTAGTCCAACGGTTTGGTTTTGGCCACCTCTAGCTACCGTGCTGAAATCCAGCACCAGTCCCTTGCATCGAATGCTTCTCACATTGTCGTGCCGTCAGGAATAACGGCATGAAAATACTTTTAATGAAAGTGTCTTAGTTTAAGAGTGGCTCCTAAAATTCTTGTCTACCTGAGTCACCTAAATGACCTTGTTTGGAAATAATGTCTTTTGGACGTAACTTGTCATGTTCGGCTGAGACCTCAAAGGAGTAGGGCGGGTGCTAATGCAGTGACTCTGTCCTCCCGGGACACGTAAGACACATAGGACCCAGAAGCAAGAGCGGGAGTGATAGCTGCAGTGTTTCAGGGAAGCGTGAGCGGTGTCACCACTGCAGAAGAGAAGCAGGCACAGATTCCTCCGCAGAGCACCCAGAAGGAAGCACGATTTTCCGTGGCATGATTCTGGACTTTTCTAGAATTGAGAGCAAATTTCTCTATTCATTATGTGGCATGCAATGAAAGGACTGAAGGCCCTATAAACAGCGCTCGTTTCTCCAATGTTCACTTCTCCTTTTCCCCCATTTTATTGATATGTATAAGTGCAAAACATAAAATTTACATTGATCTTGAGTGTTCTGTTCACATACATATTGTGGCAAAGTTATAAATCCTTCTTTCTCTCTTTTTGACCCTTCCACTCCCTCCCCATCCCCTCCCATTCCCATTATTCCCCCACACTAAGTTCTATAAAATAATGGTGGTTTGTGTTTCTCATATCAGAGAAACCATTCCATATTTCACCTTCTGCTTTGGACTCATATCACTAATCAAAAGCCTCCAAGCTGTCTGTCTTTACAGATGAGTAGTATTCCATTGTGTATAAATACCACAGTTTGTGTATCTACTGGTCCATGCATGGGCATTTTGGTGTCTTCCACATTTTAGTCGTTGTTAGTTGAACACGGGCGTACATGTACCTCTGTGATGTGTTGCTTTTCTTTTCCTTTGAGTTTCACTTTCTCCAATTTATGCATTTTTCACTTTTTGGTCTAACTTCAGCTTTAGTCCAAACCAGCACCAGCCTGCCCCATCCTGGCCGGCACAGCCGTGTGCCTGGAGAAATGATGCTGCACTCTCTGGTCCTCCACGCTGCCCGTGGACGTTCCTGCTGCACAGCAACTTCTAGTCCCGTGTCCAGCTCGTGCTCCGATCCCTCATTCTCATTCCTCTCCTGTCTCCTCTCAGGTCAACATTGTATAAAATAACTGCATTTTTGGTGTAGCTTTAGTTTCATGCAAAACCAAGTAGGAGGCGCAGAGACTTCCCCCATCCAGGCCCCAAGTGCATAGCTGCCACCCTATCGTGTCCCCGGCAGAGCGGTGCGCTTGCCACGGTGAAGGACACACGTGGCCGTACCATTGTCACTAGAACCAAGTCCAGGTGCTCACTCTTGGTGGTGTGTGAGTCTCTCGGTTGGGACAAGTTTCAACTGACGTGCGTCTGTGGTAGTAATATCACACAGAGAGTTTCTGATCAGTATTTCATAACTCTCCTGACTTAGCTAGTCACAAACAGGTTTCCACATGGATTTTTTCGAGGACTTTCTTTGCCAGGTGTTCATGGGGAGGACGAAGCATGTGCTGCTGAAACAGAATCACTCATCAATGCACATATTAGAATTGACGTCAAAAATCTTGGAGACCTTCACGAGCTTTCAGGAAGGAGGATAAGATTAAGTTGGAAATTAACACACGTGGGCAAAAGAACAAGACCCAGAATTGACTCGGAGCCCTCTGCGTTTGCTGCCCCTGCTGTGTTCGGGGCACTGCTTAGATCACCTGCAGGGGGAAGCGGAAGCTTCTGCCCTGAGCACGAGCGGACTCGTGTGTTCTGCAGAGTTAGGCCTACTGGCGGCGCCCCTGCCGTCCAGAGGAAGATCCACCCGCAGTGACCTCCATCTCTGCGTCACCTGTCGGGGACGGCATGATCAGGGAACCTGGGGGGGGGGGGGGGTTATGCCACAAGCGCTCTGAAAACAAGTCTCAGCCAGCATATCCAGCCCCAAACACTGGCACAACTAAGTTTCTAAACTTTCCTATTCTTGTTCTGTCGTAAAATGTTACAAGAGCAGTTTCAAATCATCCTCCAGAGTAAAAGCCACTTGTCCTGTGGTTGGCCAAGCCGAGGAAGTGGGACGTAGCGGTGGGTGACGGTAAGCCTTCTTTAGGTTCTACACACCGGATAATGAGGGCAGATCAAGTTCTCCACAGTATTTCAAGTGTGATCCCTATGAAAATTTTGAAGACTCCAGAACAGTGTTTTAAAATAGAGAGGATCTTGGTGCCGCTGGGAAATGAATGTGCACGGGGTCGCCGGCAGACTCAAGATCCTGTGTCTCTGAAGGGCTATGCTTCTTGAGTCCCTCTCGACAAGACGTATCAGGGTCCTGGCGAGGAGAAGACATAGTCTGTCTTATATCCGAAATTTTTATTCCACCCCTTGAAGACTTTTGTTGAGGACATAAAGCAACCAAGAGTGTCAATGGGGAGCCATCACCTCCTCATGGCAGGCAAGAAATTCCAAAAACGTTCAGTCTGTTTTGCTCCTTTCTCCTGAAGAAAAGGTGATATTTCCTTTTTCAGTGCCTATAATCTTTTTAGAACCTTCCCTTTATAGAGCCTATAAACATCACAGTGCAGCAGCAAATCATCACACGGTAGAGAAAGCCCGTCAAAGAGCCCCCTCGCCACTGATGCTGAGAAGAGGGGGCTCTGGACACTGGAATTAACTAGTTTTATGACAGTGTTTGTAGCATCTGACGTATTTGGACCGATTTTTGCCCAACGAACCACTTGCCGGGTGAAGTGAGGGCCCTGTGGGAAAGTCGCTTATGCATGCTGAGAGGTTTTTAAACGTTCGCTCCATCTTGCTTAGTAGTGTACGATTCTCCAAATTTTTCTAAAAACCACCCGGGGATGAAATGGTCCCTCTTGTCCCACACCGTGGCATGATGCAAGCGGCCTGGCAGAGGGGCGCCAGCCACACACTCGGGGTCCTTTGTGCGTGTCCGACTGCTGAGAAGTGGCTGGATCCTAGATCACTCCTACCTGAGTGTGGATGGACATCACTGCTCCTGTGCGTCCTATGGTGATGCGTGGCATCACCGGGCTTCCCATGCTACTGGGCCAGAGTTGGTGAAGGGCACCTCTCTCTGATTGTGTCAGTGACACGAGGAGGAGTATGAGCAGTGACAAGTGGAGTGTGACCTGCTCTGCTGAGGAAGAATCAAACTTGCCACCTCATTCTGGTTGTCAGCTAATCTGAGTCTGTGTGTCGCCTCCCGTCACCTCCTGACTACCAAACTTCAGTTGCTAAGGCATATTTGTTGTATTTAATGGAAATTAAATTGTGAAAGGCAGTATTAAATACATCTGATTTTACTGGGCATCTCAGGCAAATTCTTTTGTTCTTTTGGATTCTAGCCATCATCATTTTCAAATAGAAGCACAAGAACTACTTATTAAGTGAATTCTGTGTTCTGTGTTAGTCTAAAATTATTTCCTAGGAGTTCATATCATACACCACATGTAATGTGTACATAGGTCATGCCCAGTTAACCTCGAAGGAAGTTTTCTGCTTGAGTAGATCCACAAGGCTTAGTATTTAAAACAATTCCCCTGGAGATTAAAGATGGTGACGAGGGGCCTGTGAAGGCCCACGGAGCGGGACCTCACCTGGCCTCTCCATAGTGTGCAGGTGATCTTCTCTGTGCTTTACCATTGTTTCCAACCAACATTCCTCATGTTGTGAACTGAGTAGCTAAGTGTGTACCGCCTAAGCAAGATCTTGAACATTTATTTCAAGTATACGGAATGGTAACAGACACAAAACCACGGAATATAATAACTAGAATATTTTGACACTGGAGTATGCTTGGAGATCCTTGCACCACCCAGTGAGACACTGTAGTTGACTCACACCAGTAGCTGGAGGCCTCCCCCCAAAGGGCCCTGGGTGCAATCTCAGAACGGCGACTGCAGTGGGGCACTGGGGGCTCAGCTGCCCTTCTATTGTCTCTCAGTGATTTCCACACTATGTTTCATGTGTGTTTGCTTGTTTTTCTGATTTCTCGGTACTGGGGATTTAGCTCAAGAGTATCAGCCAAAAGCGGAAGGGGACAGAGCAGAGTGTGCAAAGATCCCCGCGTACGAACGTGAGCAGAGGCTCTTTGTTTCTGGATTCTTCCAGTACCTATTCTCATACTCTCAAATGACAGAAAAGGAGGCAAGAATTTTCTTTGACACTAGGCCATATTTGGAGGAATTCATTGCAAAGCTGAAAATCGGTGGATTGCTCCCCGTAGGACCATGCAGGATGCCTGATCGAGATTGGGAGGACATTAGCAGCTCGTTTGCCCAGAGGCGAGCAAGGGGATTGCAGCCAACAATGCACGGCTTCCAGCACACGTCTAATAGTTGTGCATTTGCTTCTACCGGGGTGTCATTAATGGTACTTCTGAGTCCTGGAGACCTTTTATTTCCTTCTACCTTTTAATAAGGTGAAGGCGAAGGGATGGCTCATGCCTGCTCATGTGTGCACGGATGGGGAGTTGTGTCTGCGCACACAGGGACACTCCTGGGCAGTTCTGTGCACACGGCAGAGCAGAGGAGCCCCAGCCTCGTCCCTCCCTCCTCACTGGGGTGCTGAGCAAGCACGTGAGGTGTTTGTGACACAAGAAAGTGGGTGGAGTGTCGCCGGCTTCCTGTGATCTCCAAAACTTCATGACTGAACAACAGAATGGGTCCCAGACCACAAACAGAACAAACAGGATAGAATGGGAGACTTGCGCTTTGGTATAAAATAACAAAAATGTTTCCGTGTCCTCCAAACACGTCAGAGTGCTATTTTCGGAGTGTGAAGAGAAAACGCGGAGTCCAGCTGCCGCAGAGATGAAGAATCCTGGGAGTGTTTTCAAAGAAATCTAGAGATACAAAGCTGCTGAAGGGGTCCGGAGGATCTGGAGATATCCGCGTGCCGATACTTGCAGAGTCTATGTAGCAAACGTCTGTCCGGGTGGATACGGGGCAAGAGGCCCAAGGACTGCACCTCGGTTTCTAATTCTTCTCCTCCTGAACATACCGCTTTATTACTCAGTCTTTTGTAATTTGAATTTCTGCGCAGGCTTGAGTTAATAATCGTAGTAATCATAAAACCCTCACGTACGGCACTAGAGGGACTTGGGTTCTCTGCTTGTTTTCATTTGCATGATGTAAACAGCTTTGATCTGAAGGAGAAACTTGGCAAGGGAACCATCTTCTCCGTGATCTAATTGTTTTTGTACGTAGAAAATAGCCCAAGAGCAGCCGAGCAGTGGCTGCTACAGATGGCCTCGCGTGGTGCTCGGCTTGCGTGCCGGAGTGCTGGGTGGGCTCAGCCCTATCCACGTGGCTGTCCCAGGCAAGTCCTCGGGCCCCTTTCAGGACAGGGGGCCTCTCACCACCGGAACCTCTCAGCAGGGAGTGGGATGGGGGCCCTCCCACCTGGTGAACTTCAGCTCTGCTTTTCTTGGCTGGGAAGCCACCTCGTCTCTGTGGGTGTTTGTTGTTTGCTCGCTTATTTGTTTGTTTTGTGTTTTTCCTTATTTTTGTGCTGCGGCGAAGGAGCTGCTGCCAGAGAACATCTTCACCACGTCGTTTCCAGGCCTCGCTGAAAGCGAGCATCAATATTCTTCAGAAAAAGAGTTTTCAAATTTGTCATTGAATAAACAAATGCTGGAGTAATTTTCCTCAAAAAAAAGAGTAAATTAATAAGTTCTTAAGTAACTGTTTAAAAATAGGTCAATGTAAAATTAGGCAGAGGATTCCTTTTGGAGAGTGAAAGCAGGTATATTTCTCCAAGTTTCTGTGTGTTTCTTCTTGATGCCCCAGGGTTTACAGCCACGCCATTATATCTGCATAACAAACTCAGGATATTCTAGTGGAGGAGTGCACAGGGTGTGCACAAAGTCCCTGTTACCAAGAATGCTGCCACACACCCTGGGCACTAGCCAATTCATTTCCACAGAAAAGTCTGCATCTAAACCAAATGATATTTAATTTCTGAATGTATGAATTATATCATATAAAATTTAATAAGTTTTTGCAAGATGAATTGGAGCTGTGACCAACTATTGCAGGCAAATGGAAGAAGCTTGAGAGCATCATGCTTAGTGAAGTGAGTCAGAAGCAGAAGGTGAAACATCGAGTGGTCTCTCTGATAGGAGAGACCCAGATCACAACTCCTATGGAACTTAAGACAAAAAACAAAGAGAAACAGGGGGGTAGGGCCGGGATGGAGGGTGGGGAGGGGAGGGTAGAGAGACAAAAGGAAAGTTGGAAAGTCCTTGTCACCTTGACAAGATACGTAGGTGCGCAAAATGCTCAACTTCGCTGTAAAACTTAAATTGTGCACGTATCCATTTCAATAAAACGGGAAAAAGAAGATTCGAGATCCTTAGATTTTCGTTTCAAAAACTCATCTGTCAGTTCCATGGAAGAGCTTAGTCCAAGGTCTGCTATGAAGACTGGTCCTGCCAAGACCATGTTTTACTGTCATTTGTCCTTTCCTGAAACCAGTCATGTCCACGAATCCTCTTGAATCATCCCATTCTTGCAAGTCAACGAATTAAAGTCATGCTTGTTGATTTCCAGTATGCTTGGGGAAATTTAGGATGTGTAGAGTGGAATGGGACAAAGCTCTCACCTTCTGGTGTGCAAGAAACATTTGACCCACAGGAGTAGACGCCACAGGTAGAGGAGGGGCTAGAAAGAGCGGAGGGGACAGAAATGACTTCTGAGGAGAGTGAACAAAGACGACCCGATCTAGGATCGCTTTGGCTAGCTTAAAGTTAACAGGAACAGCTTCTTGATAAAAGAGTGTTGATTACGCTTTTAGACTTATTGTTTTAACACAAAAGATACTTCTGTCTCACCATTAAAATAGTCATCACAATTCAATCGATCTATTAATCCATGGCTATTATAGTCATCCTGGCAATTAGTTTTTGATGTTTTTCTGTTATAAAAATTACGATTTTACACTATAATGATGGCGATAACTCATACTATTAGAATACTTACTGATTACTGTTAACTTCACAGCCTATAACATACTCCTATATTCAAGTTTTACAATATCCAGACCTGTCCGGTGATTTATGTGGGCCACTAAGCTAGGCCCACTCGGAACCCATGAAATGTCAAACCAGAAAAACAGCAGCGCTTCCTCACCCCCCGGGCGCACACGCTCACTTACGATTTTATAGTACGCCCTCTCGACAGGGAACTGTTGGGGTTTCTGAACTCCTCAAAGCCATCTTTATAAAGATTTTCCTGAGCCAGTAATTTTAAGTGACCATGGTGCCTTGTCAAGGACCCTCAATTAAAATCATCTCCGAGTGTCAGCCAGAGGGACAGAGTGGAGAATGACCGGAAGACTGTAGCCAAGCCTCGGTGAGCTGCATTTTCCACCATTTTAACATTTCCTTTTTGCTAAAGTGATTGAATAGTTTACTTATGAACATCAAGCAAATTTTCTGGAATTAAAAATAATAATTATATATCGCCTACTTTCAGTGCACAGCCCTCGTCAGGGAAAGACAAAATGCGATATGATAACAAAGGTGTCACTGTGCTCTGGGAGGATGGGCGCTGTTCCGTAATCTCACCGTTCTTCTACAACGCTGTGGGCATTCACTAGCGTCCTGTCATGGGCGTCCTGACCTGGGCTCTGACGAAGGTGGGAGAGAGGGAGCTTTCATCTGGTTTCTCTAAAGGAGCAACGTCTCACTCCTTGTGCTCTCCTGATCCCCTGGCACTGTGTCCCTGAGTCAGGCTGAGTGTCTGTCAGCAGAAACAGACAGGGCCTCTGCATTGCCTCAAACATGTAGCCCACGTGTTCTGTGCACTCAGGCCTTGCACTGGGCGTGAGCCTTGTGCATAACAGAGCACCGGTGCGGTGCTCCACGTGGCCTCCCAGGATGGGTCACCCTGCGGGGAGCGCTGGGGCAGAAGCAGTCCAGCCACAGCACTGGGGTTTGGCTTCCATGGGTGCTCAAACTGGAGTTCTCGGGATGCTGCGTCCTGAGAGGGGAGGGAAGGCTGGGGCTGCATTCCTGTCCTAGGGCTTGAGGCTTAACTGTCTGTTCGGGATTCTGAACCCCGTACAGAGTACGGCAAAAATGACTCTAGAGCTGTAGTCCTGTGTGAAGCATTCAAGCGAGAGTCTACTTATCTAAGGAATTCTTTTCCTCAGTTTCCACTGTGGGCTGGCCACCTGCCATCGCCCACAGGTCTGTAGGAGCACAGGTGCCCAGGGCCACAGCAGTGGCATTTCAGCCACACAGACATCTCCGTCTTTCTGAGGCAGGATTCAGAAGGACAGTTTTGTTCACATTTCCTTATATTCTTACACAAATCTGTATTCAGTTAAGCATATTATTCCTTTCCATGAGGTCTACAGATTCTAATATAGTTTAATCAATGGTTTGTATATGACACGCATTTAATTTTTAGGTTAATCCAAATTTGCTTTTAGTGTACTGTAAACCAGATGTTCTTGGGAAATAAAGGGCAAAAAATTTAAACCTTTTATTTTTTTTTTTGTGTGTGTGTGTATGTTTTGCTTGGGGCATAAAAATCATTTTTCCTCCCTTTGGTGAAGTTGTTTTCAATTACAATTATGTCTTTTCTAGAAATACTTTAAAAATTAACGGATATGTTTGGTTATTAGTTTATCTTTCAACAAACTGGTATCAAGCCAGTTATTAGGTTATGTATATTTTAAAGATCTGTGTGGATGACAGCCTCAGTAACATCAACAGTGGAGCAAATGTGGCCTCTTCCTCCCTCTTCCCAACATAAAAGAGAGCTAAGGCCACACGCCTTCTGCTGACTGCGCGGAGGACACACGTGCTCAGCACACGTGCTCCCCTAGACGCTGCACGGTCTCCAGTTCCTTGGGACACTCCGTCCTGAGGCTCCAGCCTCCTACGGCCAGGGAGCTCAGAGAGCGCCTCGTGGGCCACACCGACACAGCCCCTTGAACATTTAAGGGGAAAACCAGGGAGATGCTACTGAAATGCCGAAATTCCAGCCCTAGAGTCCTAGTGGAAGTATTTTATTTTTGGAGCAGAAGCTGAGCAAGAAATACACTATCATCAAACCCAGGGCTGTCAGAGACCCCTCCTTACCCTCCTTACCACTAGGCAGTTGCCCAAGGGGAACATTTCAGTCAAACAACCTGGGGGACACTTTAAAGAGTTTACTGCATGAGAGGGAAACACGCTAGCTGCCTGAAAGTCTTGTATGTCCTCCCTTGGTGACCAGCTGACCTGGGTTGCCCTGCTGAAGAAGCTGCAGGGGGCTCAGGTTTGAAAGGCACGATGCGCCACGACGCAGGACCAAGTGGCTGGCTCCATTTGCCAACTCCGTCCAAGCCTCCGTGCTGGTGGTCCCACGGCGTTAGGGCACATGCACGTTAGGAATGTCTTCACTCAGACGTAGCCCCGCCCTTAGCCTTGCTTCTATACGACTTAAACTAGGAGGGACCCCCTGTTCACCCAGGGGATTGCAGCTCTTACTCGTGAGGCAAACAGAGGAAGCTCACACGGGGCTCGCTGGTGACAGGACGAAGGGCGTCCTCACGGCGCGTCAGGTTCTCCCAGGTGCAAGGTTTTCCCTGCACCTGCCCACGTGTGTTCCAATCTCCAATTGCGCCTCTCCATGCTTCCTCCTGGGCACTGACCTCTTCTCTGCCGGCGGACGGCTTTCTCCCCGTGGGGAAAGGAAGGTGCTTCCTGGCTCCGTGCAGATTCAGGCAGCGTCCCTGGGGAAGAAGAGGACTCTGCTACCTTTGTGACCTGCAGCAAAGCAGGAAGGTGAGCTCAGCCCATGCCTGAAGTTTCGTCCTGCCTCACGCCCTGTGGCTGCAGATCTGAGCAGGTAATTGCCCACATCCTGATTCCGTGCTGTTTCTTGGACCAGTGGGGAAACTTCGCCAGCTAGACCAGGCACAGACGCCAGGTCTCAGGCTGCTGGGAATAAGCAGTACTCGAGGAGACTCAAGTAGGGGCCAAGCGCCGCCCCGCGTGGCCCGCAGACTCCCCTGCAGGGGTCCGAGCGGCACTGGAGCCCAGGGATTCGGCCTGCTCTTTCCCAGTGCAAGTTCCTGAACTCCCAGGCACTGAAGCCTTGGCCAGCATCACCCAGCGCTTAGGCACCGGCCTCAGATGGGTCAGCCTTTTGATTCCACTATTTAGAATTTATAGAATCTTTCAGCAAATGAATGAGCCACTCTGAACTTGCCAGTAATGGGGGGTCTGTGTGTCTCCAACACAACCCCTGGAGCACAGGTGTGATGAGTTACCCACAGGGCTGTGTCCGGCGACCAGAAGACCCCAGAGGAGCTGCTGCAGAGATACCAATGCCAGTGGGAGGCACGGCTCCTCGCTTCCCACTCCCGTGCCCCCTGTGGGCCATAGTGGAATGCCAACATTGCTGCTAGACTTAGGGGCGCCCCCCCCCCCCCATTGAACTGGACTTAGCCGTGAGCCCTCCACTTTGTCACACTGGTTAATAGCCATCTCATGGTAAAGCATTTGTACCCGTGCCGACGGTCGCCTGGTCAAACCCATTTCCACATCTCCTCTTTCTTCTTAGAAGCGCCTTGATTTTTTTTTTTTTTTTTTGCCCCCACCTTCCATGCCGCAACTGGAAGCTTTAAGTGAGAGGGTAGCCATCTCCAACCAGGTAAAAACCAAGCTTTGCCACCGGTGCTGGGACTGTCACACCATCACGGCCGATGAGAGAGACCTAGCGGGATCCTGGGTGTGACGGGAAACTCCAGGAAAGAAACTCATGGAGTGAGCTCCTGGAGAATGGGAAAGTCCTGGCCCCTCACAGCTCCAGTCAGGCAGGTTCCACGACAAAGTCACCACCCAGAAAGCCTGGTGGAGACGGAAAACACCCAACAGGCTTGATCAGAGAAACTTTGTTTTACCGCAAATCATCATCACTCCTAAGGGTTGTGTCTTTCATGTTACATAATATGCATTGACGGTGGCCAAGATTTTCAGAAAATCTAATTTTACGGGATATTCAACACAAGCAATTTTATTAATCATCTCGGTCAAGTGAAGCTAGAATATTCTGGGAAATATTTTATTTAATTCTTTTAGCTAATTCTACAAATTTATGTTTAGTAATTAAATGAACCTCAATTTTTATACAAAATTGGAAGTAATTAGGCAGCGTCACTGTCAATCTTTGCTCCCAATTTCTACTGCTGCCTTTTCATTTAAATTTTGAAAAGCACAAAAAAAGGAGAAATGATTTTGTTCTGGAAAACGTGCTTTTTGTAACAGACACAGACATACACACTCAGACACACAGTCTAATAATATACTGAAAGCCACATTCCCAGTGACGATTTTCCACCACGTGTCCCTGCCGTTGGGCGATTGGCTGTGGAATGCCAAGGCAGCCTCTGTCCCTCCCGAGAGCAGAGGCAGCACCCAGCACCCGGCAGGCCTGCTTGCCAGCACACTGCCATGCTGCCCGATGAAGACTTTCCAACGCAACATTCACAATATCAACCTGACCCAGCCCTCAGCATAACGTCGCCAAATCGCAAGTGTCTCAGGGGGGAGTTGGGCGGAGGACACCTAGACAGAACTTGTGAGGTGAAGTTTTAAGGGACTGCTGGTTAATATACAATCATTTATGACATTATTTGAAATACAAATACAATAAAGCTTTCACGCGAGTATTCCAATATAATACAATCTGTCAAATAAATCAACTAAATTTTAGTAGTAAAATCAGATATTTAAGATTTTTTTAAAATCAAGTGTTCGCTTTTTGCTTGTTAGTGAACGCATAAGAAATGCCATGATAACTAGAAATTAGTAGAAAATTAAGTGAAGGGAATAATATGCAGTGACTTATTTTCATCGCTTTTTAAATTTATACAGTGTGTCAGAATAAAGAATATCTTCTTTTGAAAACAATAAAACTTGCTAACAAATTAAATTAGAGATTATAATTTATAAGTCTAGCAAACAAAAAATCAATGCTGCAGCCAGCCGTCTTGTCCAACCGTAGTTGTAGATTTCGTGTCAAAAACCAAAGCACAGAAACAACGTCTTCCTTCTCTTCCTCTGCTTCTGCTTCATCTACATTCTCCAAATAACTTTGGAATTTATACTCAGCTGACTCTGGTGACAGGAAGTAATGCTACTTGTGGTGAATTAACTCAAGATGGAAGAGCAGAATCGGGTTTACATGATGATCTTGTGGGGCGACGACAACTTGGCAGCAAACTTATTTTAAAACCATTCAACTGAAACCACTAGGTTAAATGCCTTGTGCGTATTGAATCCATGTTATTAATGCTTCTCTGTTATGTAGCTACAAGAATATCAAGTAAGACCCGGTCCACTATCATGTGACACTCCTTCCTCTCAGGAATCCAGGCTTCCCAGTTATGCAAGGTTGGGTATCCATGGATTGCGATTGCGTACCCATCTGAATCTGAGGTGAAACTCAGAGAGGCACATTGGTGAAGGGAGGCGGGGCTCTTGTCAGTTCAGTAGAAGCCCACTAGGCCAGTTGGCAGCACACCTGAGAAATGTATGTTTCTGAAGTCTCTGGTTCAGATATATGTGTAATTAAACAATTGAGTTCTCTGATTTACATGAAAACCACGTTACGCTCACACTATGAAACTCCTCTTGATTTCCCTAAATGCATACCATTTCTGGGAGACTCTGGCAGTTAAATGCGCTTGGAGAAAATCAGCAAGCATGTCGACAGGCTCGCACACAAGCCAGTCTCGGCGTGGCCCACGGTGGGCGCTTGCTTCGGCCACTTTCCTGCTCTCAGAAGCCATTTACTCACATCTGCCCTCCGTTATGCTCGTGAAACTTCCTCCAAGTTCGGCTGATGACTTATTGCCTGACACCACACAGAGAACATGGGCTAAGGGGAGAAAAAGGCCTATGCGACGGCTATTCTGGATTTCCAGTCGATGGGATGGAGTGGTGCCCAGGAGATGAACAGAGCACATTTCTGGTGAGTCCACAAAGGCCTTTCCACAAGACGGTTGGCACTCGAGACGGCCAGCTGCGGAGACGCGCCGTGGGATAAGGCAGCGGCCCGGCTGCAGCAAGGGAAGAAAGCGCCGACGTGTGCTTCCTCAGCCGCTGCTGCCTCTGTCCACTGCGAGGCGAGCGGCTCAGCTCCGCCATGTGCTGCCTGATTTCGCATCCCGCCTCCCCACAAACTCCGCAGCAAAGGAACCAAACGAGCACGGACTGTGAGCCAAGCTGGCCTTCAGACCATTTGCTCAGTTATTATGTTAGGGAGGCTGAGCGGGAGCAGTCCGTAGGCACGCAGCCCAGTGGCCCTGCTGTGCCACCCTCCCACGCGGCCTTCCCGCCTCACGTCTCTGCCGCACTGTCGGTACTTTTGTGCAAGCCTGGTAGGGCCGCTTGCGTGCTGCCGCAGCCTTCCTGGTGCCGACTCCCCCTTCTTCCTAGTCTCCCCGTTTCCTTTCTCTGCCTATGAGAATCATCCGATCAGCATGACGGCCTGCTGTTCTTTAGATTTTACAAAATCGCCCATTTAACCCTATATTTCCCAATCAATTACTTAAGGTCTTGCTTCTGTTCGTTGCAAAATTTCTCAGACCCACTCTCTTTCTTCCTCTAGCTCCTACTGAAACCCCGTTCACAAGCGCTGACACGTAACCTGCTTCCCACCTTTCTACCCAAATCACTCCGGTTCAGGTCAGCGATACCGCCTCACCGGGAAGCCAGAGGATGGGCCCCTGTCTGCACCTTGCCCTGCTGGTCCACAGCACTGGGCGCTTCCTCCTAACACTCCCTCTGTATGCGTGTCCCACGACCCCACCCCTGCACACTCCCCACTCTGGTCACGTCTCTCAGGTCCTCTGCTACTTTGCCTTTTGTCACTTCTCAGAGCACCCATGTGCCCCTGGGTGCATTCTTTTCTCTGTTAATATCCCATCCCTTGGGAATCTCAATAAAAAATCGTGATTTTAAACACCTTCGGGGCTGACAGCTCTTCAGGCCATTTAACTCTGGACTGACATACTAGCCGTCCACTCGGTGCCACCACTTGGTGCTTTCAAGATCTCTTGAGCTTAACATGTCAGGCCCTCTGCCCCAGGAGGGTACTTGTTCCGCATGCTTGAGGTCCGTCTCGGCAGAGAGACTGAGGATATGTGCTGATAGGAGCAGGGGCTGTTTCTGCCACAGCTTCCAATCGCGACTGTTAGAAGGTGCCACTGCAGGGCCTGGACTTTCTCGGGCCTTGAACCCATCGCTTGACAGCACTAGTGGTTGAGATTGTGCTGGAAAGGCCAGCTTAGCTCTATACTGAAGACATCACCGGAAGGTGTCGCCTGTTACCCGGGGCAATCAGGGCTGTTCAATTATGTCGGTTACACCATGTATACACACGCATTATCTATGCAACTTTTCATGTTTGCATGCATATATCTGTATACACATACATGGATCCTGTATACTATGTATAAATGTTTCAAAAGGTAATTTTACTTGTATTTTATGCAGTACTATGTATACATATATACCATATCCGGCTACATGTTTATATGGCTCTGTTTAGATATATATAATACCTGTTTAATCGTTGTTCCCCAGGTGCCACGATCAGTAATACATGTGTACTGTTTCGTAGTCAGTTCTACATCAGGGTGGCCCGTGACCGCCAGTGGAGGCTCAGCAGTAGCTCGAAGGAAGGGCCGGCGGGGAGCCCCGCACACGGGCAGAGTGGGGGGGAGAGTCCCTGGGCACCCTGCCACCTCGTGCACGTCCGAGGACTGGAAGTCAGGAGCAGAGGCAGCTTCTGCCGGGCTGCTGCCCAGCTTTTATCCGGAAGCAGGACCAGCTTCTTCTGAAGGGGTGGGGGGAGGCTGAGGGAGGCGCTCTGCAAGAGATGTTCTGCGTATCTGTAATTCCAGGAACCAAAACCTTACCATACGGGTAGGCCCCGTTGCTGTGTGTGATTTGCAGATCCAAGTGACCCAGGGGCTCCCTCATGGAAGCTCCGTGAGCTCGGTCACCACCGACCAGAGGCTGCCGATTCACCTGGTGAGCATGAGGAGGTCGGTAAATTAAATCCCACTCATTTGGGGGATTCTTACCAGTGGAAAGAGAGCTAACAGAGTTTCAAGAGTTTTGCAAAGATGTTTTGCAAATGTGTTGGCGAATCCAACAGGAAGGTTCCCCGGAGGCCCAAGTGGCCTGGGGAGAGCTTTGTTTCCGGTCTGCCCTCGTTGGAGAAAACAGTCTTTGATTCCAAGCTGTTTTGAATTTTCCGGCTGCAGCAGAACTGCTTCCGAGGTTGCCACACAATAGGTCGGTAGAAAGTCTGATAATCCGCCGCTCCTGGGGTGGATCTGCGGCTAATGAGCTCCAAGTGCCCAGGAGAGCGCGGGACTCCCCCGTGTTCTGCAGCTGGCCGGGTGCAACGTGAACTCACCTGATGGTCTCTTCTTTACATGCATGTGTCTCTTGCCAGCAGCACGGTGGAGACCGAGGCAGCGAGAAGAAAGGAGCTAAGTGCCGTGTGTGTGCGTGCGTGTGTGCGTGCCCATGTCTAAATGTTGGAACGTTCGTTCGTGTTTACCTGATTCCTTCACTTCTGTGCTTCAGCGCTTGTGCTCCAAGATGCAGGACAGAGACTACAGCAGCACAGAGCAAGGGGCCTCCGGGGCTGGGGGGAAACCGGTCTGAAGTTAGGGACTCCGTGTTAATGGCAACTATGTGAGCGGAGAAGTGTGTTTATTTACACAACAAAGACACGGATGCCCAGAGTGGCAGCTGTCCTCACCTTCCACTTTCATCCAGGAGTTTTTCTCCACGGGGCGCCGGGTGTGGACAGGGAACTTGCTCACCCCTGAGAGGGGTGCAGCCTGCAGAGCCCACGCCCGTTTCCCTCCACGGGAAAAGCTGTCTTCGCTGAGGCAGAACCGTCCCAGCGGCGCTGACTTGGCCTCCCGATTTGTTTCTCCAGTGTAATTAATTAGGTCTGAGAAAACACAAAAATGCTCAAGACTGGCCAGGTGGCACAGGCCTGGAAACCCAGTATCCTGGGAGGCTGAGGCAGGAGGATCACGACCCAACCTGGGCAACGTGGCCACTTTGTCAGAAACTGTCTCAAATAAAAATGGAAATAAATGAGGAAGACTGGAGACGCAGCTCAGTGTGAATGAAGGCCCTGAGTCCCTCTGTGAAACAAACAAACCAGAAACACAGGCCGAGACTGTTACTTTGGAAAGGAAAACAAAATCAATGGGCAGTAGAGCCTAAAAATGACATTTCCAGAGAGCATGTCCCACCAGGTTCCCTTATCTAAGTATTTTTTGGGGTGGAGTGCCAGAAAGCGCTAAGTACCTGAGCTCGCTTCCCCAGCACCACATAAGCTGAGCGTGGTGGTGCGCACCTGTAATCCCAGCACTCGGGAGGCTGAGGCGGGGGGATTGCTGTGAGTTCAAGGCCAGCCTGGGCTCCACAGTGAGTTCAGGACCAGCCTGGGCTGCAGAGTGAGACCCTGTTTCAAAAAAAGGAAAAAAAAATGCTATGAATAGATTTGGCTTTGACACTCGCGCCTGTGCACACACGTCCCTGTCAGGCGTGTTGTATGAGGTCAATTTGTTCTGCCGAGGCTCTCTTTATGGCCTATGCTGCTATTTTTTTAAAAATAAGATCTGGTCTGAGTTGTGAATTCCACTCATATTCAGGTTATGTTTTATTGGTCAGAGACGAAAACACCTGTGAGATCACGAAGGTTAATACTACACACAGCAATTGGCCCCTGTCGACCTTTTGTGGAATATAGAGATGGTAGCATTCTTGCTGTGGGCTAATGGCTCTGGGCACGAGGTGAGGTTGGCAGGTGCAGGCTGGGTGGGAGAGAAGCAGCTGCCCTGCTTTGCTGCGGAGGAAGAGGGGAGGGGTGACTAACCACCCCACCATTCCCCAGCTTTATAACAGGAAAACGAATACCCTGCAGCTGAGAACTCCACCACCTTGCTGCCCTGTCCTGGCGGTCCTGTGGGATGGTGCAGCCATCTCTCTATTTGTCTGTCTGTCCTCTCTCTCTCTCTCTCTCTCTCTCTCTCTCTCTCTCTCTCTCTCTCTCTCTCTCTGAAGGTCTTGCCTGTAGGGGAGAAAAGCCAGCTTGCCCGATTTGATCTACACCTCGTAGTTATTGGATTGTAGACGTCTCATTCAGCTGCAACTATCCCTTCATGACCGGCCTCTCAGAAAAAAGAATCACTCTCATATGATCAATTTTTAACAATGGCTCAAGTTTTCCAAAGCCACATGGTAGCGAGTTTCTTCTTGGTTGGGTTTTGAGCTGAGAACCTATATTCAACTTTCCAGAATTAGAACTCCTTGCAGTGTTCAAGCAACTAGTTTTGGACTGTCATGAGACCCATTGGTGGCCTCTCTTCTGTCCTGCTGCCCCAGATTTAACATGGTCTAGGATGACAGTTATGCGAACAACATGCATGTGTATATGTACAGGCAGTGGGTAGTTGTTTTTTACTGTTAATTATGTACTTTATTAATTTTTTTATATTTTCAGTGGTAGAAAAATACATACTACATTACACTTACCATCTGTTATGGACCGAATGATGTGTCCTCTCATAATTTATATGTCAAAATCCTAGTCCCATGTTTGCTATTGTGAGGAGGATGGCATTAAGGGTCTTGACTACTTCCAGCTCATGATTGCTAGCCCTTGGAAAGAAGCCAGAATGGACAGACATTGTTCTGTTCTCCAGCAAGCAAAGGACACAGCCGAAGTGACTGTGGCTCCTGAGGGGAGGAAGTGGAATTCTGCAGTGCCTTCTTTACAATGGTAGTGACTCCCGTAATGTTTCAGCATTTTTTTCCAAATTCGTTGACCTTTCAAAGAGGGTATAAAAGAGATGAAAAGCAAGATCTCTAAAACCCTTTCTTTTGAATTATCAGCTGTACAAATTTTTACTCTTAAAGCAATGGACCCAGGTACAAAATACACTGTTTTTGTAGTTGTGAATTGAATTGTGTCTCCTCAAAATACATACTCGTGTGTTCACCCCATAACTTAGCACTGTGACCGTCTATGGATGGAAGGTTTGTACAGATGAGTCGAGTTAAGATGAAGTCATACTAGACAAGGGTAGGCTCCAATGGGATGCTTCTGTCCTCGGCAAACAGAGAAATTTGGACCCAGGTTCAGAGACATCCTGAGGGAGGAGACCATGGGAGAGCAGAGGCAGAGACTGGAGCAATTAGGGGCAAGCCCCTGAGCCTCAAAGAGCTTTGGCAAAATCGGAAACCGGAAGAGGCAAGAGGGAAACTTTCTGGCCCATCAGACCACACTGGCTCTGCCATGTGAGGCTTCCTGCCCTCAGAACCAGGACAGAATACTTTTCTGTTGATTTAAGCCACCAAGTTTATGACCCTTTGTTAACAGCATCTCTACGGAACTAACCACATTCGTTTGATTCTGAAAATTGAAGTTTAATGAGAGGATATTAAAGGAATATGATCCGTCTCATTTTCCTTTCTCTAAACTTTCCCTTTGTTTTCTGAAGCACGTGTTATATCTTAATGCAATAACTGGGCTCTTATTAACTCGAGCTGGAGTCAAAATATTGAACACCAGAATTCCTATTTCCACTTAAACCATTTCTTAGTTTAAATTACTGCAGTCTAGTGAATCCCTGAGTGACTGCATTCTGTTTTTGTTTCGTTTCTCTTTCCATGTCAGGAATGCAATGACTTACGTTAGTATCGCTCTTTGGACAATGCATTCATGAAAAAAGAGTCTCATTTTGAAATATTGCTTAGGAGACTGGGAACTAAGAAATTCATTAAAACCTAGTTATAAAATATGTGCATTTTAATTGCTATTACCATTTTATCAAAGAAGGACAGTTGACTGGAATCACTGCATGGTAAATGAAAACAGCAAAACTACCTCGAGAAAAATGAGAAATGCGATAGAACCGTTAGCTTGACCTTTCGCAACTTGCAGTTCTAAGGTCAAACGCCTCTGGTTCTCCCAGGAAACCAGGCAAATCTTTTATTTAAAAATCAGTAAATCTTTGGGGAAACACAGCAGATCGGGTCTGAGGTGTAAACACTTCCTACACTGGCTCTGGGCTGACTTTTCCACATCTTTGCATTTTTATCCTTCCCCTACGAAGTGTTTTTTCTTTACTCCTTTCTTTGTAAAAATAGAACCGAGGTGGTGAGCAAGTCACCGCGAACGGTCACGAGCACGCGGAGGGCGGATTCCTCACCGGCAGCATGTGCAGGATGAACGGGTGGGATGGAATCGTCTCACCACCCAGAGCAGACTCAGAATTAGTCTCCCCTAACGGCTCGCTTACGTACAATGAGCAATATTGAATTAAACTTTGAGGTGCCTCAAAATCTTGAGCAGTGACATCCGGCTCCTTGTGTGCTATTCGCTTTCGGAAGAGAGAAAAAACCATATTGAAACGAAAGAATCAAGATGTGTTTCTGTTCCATTCAACTTTTGGAAATAACCATTTAGCTGTGAATTCGCATGTAATCTAAAAAAGGAATGAAATTTTGTAGTGTATGATCTTTTTTAATTGTGGAATTTCTTGGCTGGCAGAAAGATTTATGAATAAGCAGCAGGTCCACCTCGCCTCTCTTTCGTCACGTGAGCACTCTTTTCCCTTTTCTCCCCCTCCCTCTGAAGTTCCTGAACGAATTGCCATTAGCAGCAGCTCAAAGTCCGAGGTCAAAGAAAAGACAAAACCTAACAAAGAAATTGATCCTGGGGCACCTATGGAATTCTATAATCAGACCTATGTTCCAGACACAAGCGTCCTCAGCAAATCGCCTCTGAAATGTAAAAATTTAATTTGTCAACATGTTTATATCATATCTTCCATCACTGTCGAGGCGGTGGCGCGGCGCGGGGACACGGGGCTGGAGACGCCAGGCACCCTGAAATGAGACGACGTGGACTGATTAGAGTTCACACTGGGTGGAATTGTCTCGGACAGCTCAGCAATCAGATTATTAACTCTGATACCAGATACTCTGTCTCTTCACTGGGATTAGCATGAAAATTTTGATATGGATCGATAAGCAATCTTTCCTTTATAAAGAATCTCTGCAAGCTTCATTAATCTGTGTGTATGTTTATGTCAAGGAATTAAGACATCTTGATTACCGCTGGTTCTCCGCTTCTTAGCTCTTTGGGAGGAAAATCTCATATAAATTTATTAAATAAACAGGTGGACTGCTTACCTCAAAGAAAATTGCATCCTCTCCTCTCTTCTCTCTCCTGCAGATCTGACCACTTTTCCCCTGCGTGGAGTGCATGGCGGGGGTGCGGGGGAGACTTTTTTGTAAACCAGTAGGGAAAACACGAGCACATATTGAAACCCATCCTCGAATGTGATTTTTAAAAACCATTTGTCCATAAGCCAATTTCACCTCAAAAGTGTCCCTCCCAAGCCCTCCTGGGGTGGAGTGTGCCGTCCCTGGGAAAATGCGAGGGGGCTGGACTGGTCGCATGGCTCGCAGCGAGTCTGAGGCCCACTGCCAACCCTGGGATTTTGGGCCATTTTTGCGTTACCTTATCATGACGAATTACTCATTTTACCTGGCTCTCAGTTTTTGTCATTTAAATTAATTCATATGCTTATGAAATACAGGTCACAAGCAATATGAATACATTTGCATTGCTTCCTAGACTTTTATTTAAAATTATATTGTGTTCAAATATGCTGTATTTTGAGCTACAAAGATGCTGTGCCTCAGAAGACAGAAATTCCCCCCGCAGGAGGTGAGCTCCGGACTGTGCTTCACATCCTGCAAAGTTCCGGATTGTCACCTGAGGAACATGGGAGGGCACGCATCTTCCCCACCGCCCGAAAGCCATAGAGAGCCCCCACAAGGGCTCCGGGCCTCCTGCTCCTGACAGCCTGGGCGGAAGCGCGGCCTGTGGTTCTCGTGGGCAGGAAGCCCACGTGCACGCCCCTCGGAAGAGACTTCTGTTCTAACGCAGCTGTTGGCAAACAGATAACATGTCAAGATTTTCAAGGTTAATATCCTTATTTGAATCATGCTCAAACACATGCTGCATATTTCAATCTTCAGGAGCAAAAGACCGACACTTACGCCTGCGGGTCTCTGCTAGAGGACCTGGTGTGTCTCCATTGACAAAAATGACTCTTTCGAAATAAAGCAAGCGAAATGCACGTCTACTGCCCTCTTTTTAAATCTTTATTTGTATACATCTGCGACACACATCTATTCACATACAGCTTGGGGAACTGATGCGCACACGCGTCATGTTCTGAGTTTTTCCCACTTTCCGCCCGAGCTGCCCCGTTCCCATGTCCCCAGGACCCCTTCCCGCCTTCGCTAAGCGCCCCCCCCTTCCCGCCTTCGCTAAGCCCCCCCCCGTCTTCTTCCTCTTTTAATATTGCTCCTTTAGCCACTCATGTGTTGAGCGTCTCATGAATGAAACCATTTGGCCCTTCACCGTTCGAGCCTGGTCTACCTCACTAAGCATTATAGTGTCCGCGTACCCGTTTTCCTACAAACAACGCGTTTGTCTTCCAATGGCAGAACCCATCACGCTCTGTCATGCGTTCATCCTCCGACAGACATGGAGGCTGCTTCCAAGATTCAGCTGCCGTGAGCTTGCAGAGAGGTGGGCCGGCTCACATGGGGCTTCCAGTTCCATCTTCTGAGGAGTTTCTATGCCGACTTCCTTCCTGGCTGTCCTGGTTCATGGTCCCCCAACAGAGTAGGGGGCTCAATTGTCTCCACATCTTCACAAATACTTGTGCCTTTGATTTCTTGAGGACAGTCATTCTTAGTGGAATAAGATGAAATCCTTGTGTTGCTTGAATTAAATTTCTTTGATGGTTAAAGATGTTGAAATTTTTCATGTACTTATTGGCCATTTTTTACTTCCATTTATTTCAGTTGCCCATTTGTATTGGGTCTTGTGTTTTGTGTGAGGGGCATTTCTAGAGCTCTCTACATAGTCTATTTATTTTCCCATTCTGCTGGTTGCCTCTTCACTCTGTTAATTGTCCTCTTTACTGTGCAGAAGATTTTTTAGTTTGATATAATCCCGTTTCCTGATTGTTGGTGATAGTTCTTTTGTGACTGGTGTTCCACTCATGAAGTTCTTCCTTGTCCTTATGTCTCCCAGGATTTTACCCATTTATCTTCCGGAAGGTTCAGTGTTTCAGTTTTAATGTCTAGGTCTTCGAACATTTTGATTTGATTTTACTACAGGGTGAAAGACATGGGTCTAGGTTCAACCTTCTGCACGTGTATCTGATAACCAGTTTCCTCAGTCCCGTCTGTAAGAGTGGTGCGCTTCCTTCAGGGGCTTGGCCTCATCGTCAGCAGCCAAATAGCTGAGGGTGCTTATCAGATGCACACCGCCTTGTTTCTAGTGAGGTAAGCTATGTCCCCGTCAGAGGAATGCAGGAAGCACTTATATTTAAAATAGAATGGTGTTTCACAATATTGGTAAGCAATTTCATCCACCAACGTTCCACCAAAGCAAAACTGAGATTTATAGTGTAGCAGCATCTAAGGAAGTTGGTGCTTTGACTGGGAAAAAACACAGATCTGAGATTTTTAAGACAGAAGCGACTCTAGTGTCATATAATAGGAATGATATAAACTCAGAATTGGAATGTCCTTGGAAGTAATCCTCAGCTTAAACAAAGCCAAATTCATTTCCCATGTTCTAAGGAAAACCTAGGCATATATGGTGCAGTCGTCGCCGCACTCTGGACTGTTCTCGTGGCTTCTGTTGGTGGGGAGGAAGAGCTATGAGCACCCAAGTAGCTGGACTCACATTTGCTGTCACTGACTTGGGCTGCATTTTCTCCATGGTGTTCTATTAAGTACGCCATCCTGGAGCTCAGTTGAAAATAGCCTGATAAGTTCTCCTGGATTAAATATATATATATATATCTCCACATTTCATGAATTTTTTGGGAGGGGGATGATATTTCTCTCAAGAAAGCTAACGGTATAAAAAGCCCAGCCCATCTCAAGACAGTATTTCCGCACTGGAAGGCCTTTATTTGCCAGTGATAGAGATGGCGTTAGGCAGGTTTCTCACAGGACAAGGACCTCGCTGCCTTTCCTTTCCATCCTGCACATGTGTGTCTGGGTGGGGCTGACCTCCAAGTGCGAAATCCAGGACCCTGAGGATGAAAACAGAGGTCATGTGAGTCGCTCAGTGACTATCTCTGTCTCTGAGTGTCTTTGATGTGGCAGTGGCTCCTGTGGTGAACGCCACAGATTCCACACAGGTTGATGGCAGAAAAGAGGGCTTCTGGGAGTCATCAGGGGCATGCAACTTTCAGTGGGATGACGTTGATCTGGGAGAGCTCTGTGGGAGGGCTCAGGAAGGAGGCGGGAAGCACAGGGGGCATTTCCCAGGAGGGACACCAGTCAGTATGCTGTTCACTAGTCTTGGGTTTCAGAATTTTAAAACAGCTAACCCTGTTCCAGAAAGGCACAAACAGAAATGTGTTTTGCAGCAAGCACGGAGCTTACATACACAGTGATGTTACCCAAAAGAATCTTTCTGGTATTCGTGACATTTAAAGAGCAAATGATACGTTGCAAAGCAAAGCCTATGAACGCGCGTTCCTCTTACGCTCCGAGAGCTCTTGCTTTGTGATTATCACAAGCAATTCATGAAAGAGCACATCCAATCAAATGGGAATGTGTACATTTGATTTATATTTTTCATGGTGAGGAGCAATTTGTGGCTAGTGATTACAAAGGGGAAATCAGTTTGCTGCACTGGCTTGACTTTCCCAGGAACACCTACAGGAACTTACTGAGTCTGACAACAAGTTTAACGCAATGAAAAAGCTTCAACACCGCCTGGCCTACCAAACCTCCAAATTATGAATTTGGACTCCTCAGGCTAGTTTCCTTCACGAACGTCTCATCATTTTTATTTTTATTTGGCTTAAACTCATGTACAGAAAAAGATGCTCTTGTCCGCATTATTATTCCACAACAATCTTCCCATTTGGCTCAGCCGCTCACAGTGCTACTTGAGAACAAAGCCGGTGTGACTGTGATTCCCTGAAGCACACATACATGATAAGAGAAAATAATACCGTTGCTTGCTTGACTGTTCACATGCACAGTCGTACATTTTCACACTTGTGTAGTAGTATGTTCGAGGCTGTGCGTTCATTACTTAAAAAAGGAAAGATTGCATAGACCCTAAATTTTGCAAAGACTCTGTAGTTGAATCAATCAATTTCTAAGCAATTTCTAAACACACACACACACACTCAATATTCTACTTTCTGCTTTATGTGTGGTAGTGCCAGAAATTCTCCAGAATAGCTAAAGGCCAAGGACTTCCATATCTCACCAGGACAAACGTGTGGTAAGTGCTCGCTTACCATTCCTCGTCTATGTATTTGAATAAGGATCTTACATTTTCTAGTAAAGGGGGTGACAACTGACTCAATGACAGTTGGTTTTGATTCTCAGCTTGGTTGGCTGGCGTGACTCACAGAATGTACCTGGGCAGGTTACTAGGGTGCAGCCTGGAGGACTCTGGTCTACGGCCTCCTCCTCCCAGGCTGCGTCCCCACTGTCCTTCTCAGGCGCAATAGTCGAGCTTTCCTCCTCCGCTTTCCTTCTGCCACTGTGTTTCGGCCTCGGAGCCTCTCCTCTCTGGAATCGTGGGTGTCAGGTATTCAGTCTCAGCGATGAAAAGATGGTAAATACAGAAAATTAACATCAGGAAAACGGAGTTGCTGTTGTGACTGTACATGACCCTGTGGCTGGAAGCCTGTGGAATTAGTTTGTGGGAGAAGTCTGGAACGGTTTGGAGATACAGGGCAGAGACACTTGAAATGCTGTCAGCAGGGACTGATTGGCAATTCTGGTCGGAGCTCAGAAAACCAGGGTGCTGATAGGAATTCAGACTGTGCCCACGAGGTGTCAGGTGAAAATTAAGACTGTTAGGAATTAGAGTGGAGACCATGCAGTCTACACTTCACCTGTATCCTAAGAATTTGCAGGAGGCTGAGATTAAGAGTGGTGCACCATTTTCTATGGTGGCGAAATATCAAGGCAGCCCAAAGTCCAGGCTGTGGCAAGAGCACTGCTGGCTTCTTTTAGCCAGATTAACAGTGAGAATCAACAAGCCGACACAGACCTGGAGACTTCTAGTTTGACCAGGAAAAAGAATATGCAGGTACTCCTATTCCAAGAGATCCCCACTACACCCTCAGGTGCTGGCAGACCTTGGCGTGCAGGTGATGCTGCTGTTGTGAGCATGCAGAATATAGCAGTTGTGGGACCGTGGAGGCTTCTGCTTAGATTTCAAAGGAAGGCCTGGAAATCCAGGCAATGTTTTATACTGTCAGTGTTCCTAAAAGAGCTGAGTATTAAGCTGTGGGAGCAGAACTGAGGCTACAGTGGAGACCCCAGGAACAGAGCCAGACCAAGAGAGAGGCGATGTGGGCTGCAACTGGCAAGACCATAGGGGTAGAACTGCTTCAGCCTTTGGGGAAGCTCATACCAGGCCGCCAGGCTGTCTGGCATGGCTCTACAGGACTGAACACTTGCCCTGTTTGGTTTCTATCTTTCTTTGATCTGACTTGTGTGTATGTGCGTGTACCATAATTCCTTCTATTTGGAATGGAAATGTTTACTGTATGCTATAATCTTGGGATTATAGAATTTGTTTCTAAATTTTTTAAGGGAATACATTTAAAAGTGTGTCTTGAGTGTCAAAAGAGACTTGAATTTTTGATAACTGCTGAACTGTTGAGATTTTGTGGAAGAAATTAGTGCATTTTAGGGTATATAGAAGACAGCAGTCATGAAGGTAGCTTTGTTAGGAGGAATTTTGACTTGGTTATTGTCTCTAATTGGAGATTTAGCACGGTTTATGCAAATGGGTTTAGATGTCAGGTTGACAAGAGGCAGACTTTATTGTCAACTGGCTTGTCTTGAGAGATGCCCAGGAGGCCAACACGGCACACACTGTTTGCATTCGAGTGCTTTGTTGGGCGTAAGCTTGGGAACTATACGTGTCCCCGGCACTAAGAAAGTGAAAGGCCTCCATAGCAAAATCGAAAAAGATAAACTGAAGAGGACACCGGAAATGGGAAGATAGTCATTGTTCTTGAATTGGCAGAACCAATGTTGTCAAGATGGCCATACTTCTAAAATTGATATACACATGTAAAGCAATTCCAAACCAACTAGCAAGAACTTTCTTCACAGAGCTAGATTAAAAAAAAAAAATAGACCTAAGGATTTTAGCCAAACCGGAAGAAACCAGAGTAGCATAAGCAATTCTGAGTGAAGGAAGCGAAGCAGGAGGCATCACAATCTTGGATTCCAAGTTCTACTAAAAGCAGCAGTGACAGCACACAGACATACACACTCATGCCCACATGCTGTCCTGACATACAACGATATGTGGATCGAGGGTACAGAACTCAAGCTGTCGAGACAACCCCAGTTAATCTGTAGCCGTCTGATACTGGACAAAGTGCTCAAAACATATGCCGAAGAAATGAGAGCCTCTTTAACAAACAAAGCTGGGGAATCTGGTTGTACGAATCAAGAATGAACCTTATATTTCATATTTCAATCTGTACCGAAACAAAATCAAAATGGATTAAATACCTACATGTTTAAACAAAATCACAATCTGCTATAAGATCAAATATGTAGAAACCCTTGAAGACACAGGCATAGGCGAGAGCTTCTTGAACAGGACTCCAATTGCACCAGAAATCAACAAATTCATTCATATGAAATTAAAAACTTCTTCTCTAGCAAAGGAAACAACAAACAGAGTGAAGAAACAACATACAGAATTGGGGGGGAAATTTAGGTATTCTTTAGATAAATGATTGATATGTATAATTAAAGAACTCAAAAAAATGGACCTGCCAAGTTTAATAAAAATAGGCAATTGAAATGAAAAGATATTTCTCTGAAGAAGTACAAATGCCTTATAAATATATGAAAAACATTCAGTGTGTTTTGCTGTTACAGAAATGCAAATCAAAATGACATTCAAGTTCCATCTGACTCCAGCTAGAAGAGCCACTGAGAAGTCAAAAGGCAGCAAGTGCTCCTGAGTTTGTGGGGCAAAAGGGCCCTTGTCATTGTTGGCGGGAATGGAAACTAGTACAACTGCTATCAAATCAATTTGAATATTATTCAAAAAACCAAAAGTAGACATTCTCTTTGACCCAACTCTATCTGTCCTGGCTATGTATACAGAAGAGTTAAAAATACAGGGATAGACACTTACTTTCATTATTTTTTTATTACTGGACAGAAAACTCAATATCCACAACTTAACAAAGAAAAGATTCATTTTATCTCACAGTTTCAGAAGACCTCAGCTCATTCACGGGAGACTGGCAATGATAGAAGCACATGACAAAGGCCTAGCTGGAAGGAAGCTGTTCACGGCATGGCAGACAGGAAGCCAAGCGAGCGAGGAAGGCAGAGCTAGGATGCGTCCTTCCAGGTCACGCCCCAGTGTTCCACTTCTTCCAATCAGGCCCCACCTCTCAACAGCACATGGTTCAGAAGCCTCGTCCTCCTATGCCACGTGCTTCCACCACTGCCAGGAACCCAGGAATGGACTGAGGCTTTTTCGAAACTGTGAACTAAAATGAATCTTTCCTCTCTTATGTCATGAATGTCAAGAATTCTGTCCCAGCAATGACAAAACAACTAAGACACATACATGCTCATGAGGCAAGAGGATCACAAACTCACTCTCAGTCCGGGCAATTTAGGGAGGACGTGGCTCAACCCAAAAGGGGGTGGAGACACAGCCCCACGTGGAAACCCTGGATTCAGCCCCTTGGGCCAAAAATGGAGGAAAAGAGAAAAACGTACAGTGGGCTCAGGGGAGTAAAAGTGTAGACTTTTGTAAATGATTAAGGCTCAGTTGTCATCAGCTCAGAATTGATGAGAATACAGTAATTTTGATGGGAGACAAAAATTGCAAAGCCTTGAACGATATTGGGAAACAAGGTTGGGATGACATTTTGTATGGCAAATTGTGCACTGAGTTTTGTCTGTCTTAAAAAGTGCATCAGTGCTAAAAATTGGATTTGCAAGATGTTCCCATTTCAGGCCACAGGCGTTAAGCACTGACCACGCTGGAGAACAGGCGTGCAGCAACATGGGACAGCGGGCATTCCATTCCAACAGTGATAAACAGACATGTAAGCCCCTCTCTGCTTGGGTGGGTCTACAGATATTGGAGAGCCCTAGAAACCTAAATTTAACTGAAATCCCACGTAGATTTTTGAAAAAAAATTTGAAGATGAACCTGATGCAAAATAATATAGGAGTTTGATCAAATGACAACAAGAAATAAAAAAATTAAGTCTTGTGCCAAATACCGTGCACGTCTTCTGCCCTATTCTTGAGATGTAAGACTGCGAATGGCAAGAAGAAACAGCCCTGCTCCCTCCATGGGGCCCAGTGTTCTGGCATTTTGTAGTTCAGAACATGCATCTAGACAAGAAGCCAACGCCGCGGTGCCAGAGCGTTTGCCCGCCCCTCCACGTCCACGGTAACAATTTGCTGCAGAGGCGCTGCCTCTTTTATTGAAGAGCTGCGAGATAGGGAAATGCTTCTGAAGTCATTTTAAGCAACAATTAGGGACTCAAGCCTGATTTAGATTCTATCGCATGTAGTGTTCCTGATGCAAATGACACGAACGGGGTGAGAACCAAGTTGCAGCTAGTGTCCACCTCAGGCGACAGAGAGCAATGAAACTATAAACTATTTCATACTGACTTTCCTGCCTAGAAGCAGGCGGGCGTCTTGTGACACTGGCAGAGACCCCTCCTGCTTGCAGCCTGTTCAGAGCCTGGGAACGCGTGCACGTCGGAGCTCAGGAAGCGCACTGCTATCATCTTCTCGACATTTTTCTGAAATAAGGGCACTGCAGTTTCCACGTCAACACAGAAATGTGGGCCTCTCGCTTCTCACTAACTTGTGTTTTGAGGGCAGCTCTGAAATTATTTTCCAAGGACACCTTATCCTCTTTGTGCTGACAGGAGGCAGAATGGTGCTTATCTATGACAAAGTGCACACCGCTGGACGTCCTGAAAGCAGCACTTGTCTTTCTCCCACAGTCCAGAGCAGCAGGGAGCCACGCACCTAGACTGCACCCCTGGCAGTTTGCAAATAACCCTCCCTAGCCACACTCCCCTTATTCTGTTGTTGTTGGGATACAGTTTCGTCTGTCGAAGGATTTCTTAAGTCAGCTGAAATGCGCATGTTAATTTATTCACTGCCGAGCGCTGGGGAACACACATTATTTGACCTGAGTCCCTTTTTAGGATGACCAGCAGAGATGGCTCTGCAGCTGTCCTTCCCCAGAGCAGCTTACGTGCCCCTGTCATCTAGATTTCACTTGGCTCTTTCTTTTGGGAGTTGGGACATTTAAAATAAAATGCATGACTCACCTGTGCGAAGAGCTCTGGATCGAGTACCAGGCTTCCACTGGGCATCATTTAACTTTCCCACTCTTATTTTTTTCATTTAACTTTTGATTCTCTTTCACATTATTGTAATTTTCAGTTTTTTAGGCTAATGTTCTTTGATGAATCAGAAAAGAACGCAGAACCAAAAATAAGTGTATGCAGATACCTAGCTGTGCAGAAAGTCCTCCGACCTACCTAGAAGGAGGAGGGAAGCTCATGAGACTCTGCAGGTAGATAGCTCACAGGTGTGCGCTGCAGGCGCAGCCAGTGAGGCTCTCCGGCCTGGGTCCCTACCTGCATCTTGGCATGCACCCATGGGGTCCCTAGGGACATCCGCAGACACAGATCATGACCTGCACCCTCTGGCCTGTGTGGAGACACTGTCCTGGGGGATCTCAGAGTCCTGAGGCCTGTGGCTTGAGCAAGGAGAGTCTGACAAGAACCCAAGAGGCAGTGAATGGTCTCCCCAAGTCATCATCTGTCCTGGGGTGGGACTTTTGGTGATGCCGCTGCCTTTGAGTCACTCATGCTCTGGCGAGTCGCCCCTCACCCCTGCTCCTGTTGACGGCCCCTCACCGTACTCCTGTAGGTAACCCCAGTAGGCTCATTGGCTCACCAAGCGGGACTTTGACATAACTGTACCTTTGGTCTCTCACCTGTGACCTATCTGGGGGGAGTACACACTCGCTCACGTCCCCCCTGGAACGTTTCACACCGCACTCATCAGCGGCTCAGGTACTTGCTCTCGGTTTCAGGGATTCTCCGTGGAACATCTTCATGAAGTGGCTGGAGGCTTTCAAAACATTAGGTTGGCGAAGATGATGTCATCTTTTTAGATGGCCCTGAGGGGAGGGTGATAACAGCTGGGCTGGTAGACCCCGGTGTCCTGTGCACCCAGCAGGAACCACACCTCATCAGCTGAGGATAGAGGGGTGACAGCGGAAAGTAGCACTCTACCACTGAGTTACGTCCCCAGCACTCCCATTTTTGACAGGACCTCATTAAATTGCCACAGCTGGCCCAAAACTTGCCATCCTCCAGCTTCGGCCTCTGAGTACCTGGAATTACAGTTATGCACAACCATGCCTGGCTCAAAAATACCATTTTTGAAACCTGCTTTGTCAATAAAGATTTTATCCACATGTAGGTACTAAAATAATGTAGTACTAGTTTTCTACAGGCCGAACCGTTGGACCATTTGTTTGAGTTAGCATAAATAAAGTGGAAGTAACCTGTGAGCTAATATGTTCCCACCGTTGAGCCAACTGTTTCTAGCAATTTCTCTTAGTGGCCTTACGAAATTCAGATGGAGGCACATGGCTGTTGGGATTTCAACTTTGACTTCTTGACTTTTTTCTTTTCTTTCTTTTTCTTTTCTTCTTTTTTTTGCTTTTCGTTTCTTTTCTCCTTCCTCCTCCTATCCCCGTTACGTCCCTACAGTCAGCTAGTAAGCATAGAAGGGACAGAATGGGGCAGACAGAAGAACCCGTGCAACACGCAACTCAGCTCGTAGTCTTGCAGAAGGTCAGACTTCAGGAGTTTGATGCATTTCATTTTTTTCCATCAGGACTATAGACACTCAAAAGCATCAAGACGGTTATTACAGTTCATCAGATACAGCAAGGCCATGTGTAATGTTGCAGTTCTTGCCATAAGCTGTGAAAGAAGTCTGCGTGCAGAGGGCCCCAAAGGTCGCCGTATGCTAGGGCGGGAAGGAAGGGCACACCTGAGCAAGACCTCGGCTCAGTGGTCGGAGCCACTGGCAGCTCCTTGCCTCCATGCCTGTGGGGCAAGGAGGCAGTCACTATCCGTGGACAGCCGAACCCTCGCCTTGTTAACTATGCCTTCACCTCCAAGTCTGTTCCAGGTGAGTTTCCACAAGCTGGCCTCCCACACTTCCCTCCCCCTCCTCCCACACTTCCCTCCCCCTCCTCCCACACTTCCCTCCCCCTCCTCCTCCTCCTTCTCCTCCTCCTCCTTCTTCTCTCTTTCTTCTCTTAACATCCATTTTCAACTTCAGCACTGAAGTCTTAACTCAAGCATATGGAAAGATCTTAGAAACTGAACGTTTTTCTGGGTCCACCCACACACCCTACAAGGAGACTTTCTGCCCCACTTCTGGACTCTGGCACGGTAGCTTCTACAGCAGATCTTGCTGGTCCATGTTGTACTCGGACCCAGCTGGACTCCTTGCCCGAAACCCTGAACACTTGCAATGGCCTTGTGTCCCCTTGGCCACGACCCTTATGTTTACCTGCTTCCCCACCGAAATCCTTAACACGCCCTGTCACTGGTAGATTTGTTTTCCTCTCAGCCTCCTGTGTTTTCTGCTTTCTCCTGCCACTAAATGGACGTACTGATGACCTCAGTTGAGTCATTGAACCTTCTTTAGCCCGTTTTCTCATTTACACGATGATGTCACGATGAGAACTCTATTTTATCTAAAAAGCTAAAATATATGTAAAACGTAAAAACATACTCTCAAGTATAACAAGATGGTGATTGACTCTATAGTATTTTTTTTGAGACAGACTCGCTGTGTAGTCCTGAACTCACCACAGAACCCAGGCTGGCCAAGAATTCATGGCCATCCACCTGCCTCAGCCTCCTGAGTGCTGCGGTTACAGGTGGCGCTTGTCACCACGCCCAGCTGTTATGTAGTGCTGGGGAATTGAACTTGGGGGCTCATGCTTCTGAGGCCAGCACTCTAACCTGCGCCCCAGCTAGCTCTCACTTCTCCTTTTACAGGGCATTCTGTCAGAGATGTCCGGCCTGGCTGTGACTTCGGAGGGCAGCGTGGCTGCCGACTCTGCACAGGGCTTTGCCGTTTATCCTGTGGGAATCTTCAGTCATGGAGCATGATTATTCTTTGTCTGTAGGATGAAGAGTCGCTACGGAGAAAGAACAGAGTAAGTACTTGGACGGGCACTCAGCCGTCCACGGGCTCCGCAAGGCGGGTCCTCCGGGCACACCAGAGTCTCTCGCAGAAGGCAAAAATATGAATCACAGGCTCTAGAAGCATCCAGAACCCCTCCTCTAACATAAACACCTTTGAGACTGTCACACAAAATCAAGTGGGGCTCGTGCCTGACGGAGTCACCTTCACGTGGGCCCTCCCCTCCCTGCGGCTAGGCCCTCCAGAGGTCACTGGGAAAAACAGGTTCCATAGCAGATTCCATCAACTTGCTGTTGCCGTGTGCTTTGTCTGGTGTGTGTGTGTGTGTGTGTGTGTGTGTGTGTGCGTGTGTGCTTTTTCTTTTAAAAGGCCTTAGGAAAATCACTTATTGCCACGCAGCTCGGAGGGGACCTAGAGCTTTTGTGTGTCGGGGTAACCTGTGTACTGATCAAAACGCAAACCTCTAGCTTCGCAGACACCCTCAGTCGGGACCAGGGGCCAGTGTGGGAAACCACAGTTCCCACGCAGGAGGAAGGGCGGGCCTTGCCACGTGATTAGACACCTTTCTCCGGTTATACTCTTAAGCCTTCTTGACGCTGCTGTTCAATTCACTTCACAACTCGGTCTCGGAAGCCCTACCCAAAGGTTCCCACACCAGGAACTCTTGCCTCATGCCCGGTACTGACCAGAGCATCGCTGGCTAAGTACCCGCCTACCCGGTAGCTGGCTCCCTCCTCCCGAGAGAGGGGCCCAGGGCTGCAGCGCTCTCCCCTCAGCCGAGGTGGATTTGGGGCTAACACAGAATTGCAATTTCAGGCCCCCTGGAGTGGTATGCCATATAGGGCACCGCAGCCCCGCTCAGCATCTAAAATTAGAGCTCGGGGTCTAGCTGAGAAGCCATTTGCGACGATGGGCACATCAGTGTAATTAAGGAAGTGGGTCACCACAGTGCAGTTTCAGGGAGGTCAGTAGGAGCCCAAAAGGGCGGAGTTTCCAGAAAACACAATGGGAAGCAGCACTAACTGCTTCCTAAGCCCTGTGCAATCTGCGTGCCCAGGCCAGGGCTGGTCACCCGGGTCCCGCCTGGCCCCGCGAGCCTGTCCTCTGCATCTCTCTTCGGAGCAGGACCAGGTGCGCCCCTCCAAAACCTGGTACCCCTCCTAGTTCTCCGCTGAGCGACAGACCGGGACAAATTAAGGGACAAAACAGGTTGAAAAGAAGCCTCAGCCAGAGAGAATCTAGCTGAACGAAAAGACAAGGCTCAGAGAGGGGGGCTTGGAGCCCCGGGAGCTGGCTGCGGCCTGCCCACGTGGCTCGCTCTGCATTTCTTCTCTCACAGAGAGCGCAGGAGCGTGCCAGCAAGCGCCGTGCAGAGAACACGGCTTCAAGTCCCATTGCTGGCACTTCCTTATAACCCGTGTGGGGCTGAGATGGCGACTGCCTGTCTCCTGCTGCTGAGGAGGGTCGTGTGCCCACAGCGGAGGACACCGAGTGCAACTCCCCTTCTGTGGGTCGTGGGCCAAGGGGCCCTGAAGCAGTGGTGATGTGGAGGCATCCCTTCCACCCAGGCTCAGCCATTGCTCTTGCTGTGGAGCTGAAATTTGGCAGTGCGCTCTTGGCGACATGGTCTCATGACGGTCCGGTTGGTCCATGGTTGAGGTCAGTGATTGACTCGGAGAAAGACTTAGACTTTGCGCTTGGACTGAGTGAGACCCCAGTGAGTAACTTGGCTTTCTAGCATCGAGGTTCTCTTTTTCTTCTTTTATTGCACTCATAATTTTTAAAGCACTTTATGATAGATTTTTTTAAAACTCCCCAATTACATATTTACCCAGTAGTCCTTAATTATAGATGATCACATAACTACATAATTATGGACTTTTAGAAATGCTTATGATTTATTCCAAGGTCCATAAAGAGCCATTGTAGACTATTCTGCAATAGAGTAATTGGAGACGTTATGACACGCATGCTATTTATTCCATAGCTTGAGTCAGCACAGTCTGTCGTGTCAAGGCTTTCCACGGACAATCTTCTGGTTCCCAAGTCAGCCATGTGCTGCAAGCAAAGCCTCACAGACTGGCCCTGCTGGGATCACGGCAGACACTTCCCTGTGATGGCTCTGGGGACAGAAACGTGGCCCTGTCACAGCTGATCTTCCTGGTATATAGACCACGTTTCAATCTACAAGTCAATGCTTTAAAACATCTGGGAGAAAATTCATTTCACCTTTTAAACGTTAATATCCACGTTACTTTAACCAAGTGTTAAAGTTGGAAGTCACAGACTCTTTGGTTTCCACAGGACTCACCAAAACCACCAACACCAGCAAACCTATTATTAAAAAGTGAAACTTTCAAGACTCTCGTCCACTTGTTTGCTGAGTTGAGGATTGTGCAAGAGATAGTTTCTGTAGTAGAAAACGGTTTCAAAGACATCTTTGGAGTCCAGGAATTCTGCCCATCACCCACAGGTGCTCAGACCTAGGGTCAGGGGAGCAGTGCTGCCCTAGCAGGGAAAGGGAAGCTCTTATCTAGCACAGCCCTATAGTCTATCCAAAGGTCAAAGGACACAGATTTGCGGTCCATTTTGCTTGTGGGGAACAGGGTTGGCCGGGATCCTGAGGTGATTACCTGCTTCCCCACGAAGTCAGCCTTTCCTACCTGTGTCTTTCGTCTCATCTGTCGAGGTCGGGCCACCTGCAGTGCTGGCCCTGTGTGCCTATTGCCTGGCAGAAGACTATGAAGAAAACACTGCGCGAGATAAGATTCAAAGTGGATTTAGGAAGCACAGAGAAGCATACCTGTCCTCCTGGCACTATGGGAGGCTGAGGCAGGTGGATCAAATGATTGAACGTAGCCTGGACAATTTAGTGAATCAATAAATCAGCTTAAAAACGCCGTGCAAGAAGAAGGGCTGGGGATATGGCTGAGTATGAGGGCCTTGGGTGCCGGGTTCACAAAGAGGGCAAATTAAACTGGACCTCAAGGCAGCGTTCCCCCACACTCCACATGTCTGCAGCCTCAGCAACTTGGTCCTCTTTTCGGGAGAAGGGAGAAAAGAGCCGAACACACACAGAAAACATCCGTCGCCCTCGTTTCACTCCGTCAGTTTCAGACCCGCTGGAAGAAGCGTCTGGTCCCGGGTTAGAAGTTTCTGTTGTGCGCTTTCTAAACGTAAAACTGTTTTCCGCAGAAGGAAGGAAGCGTCTTATTATCTTTCCCTCTGCCTCGTGCCAAGCGTCCCGGGGAAGGTCCTCTTCCCATATGCCAGGAGAGGGGCATTTTGATTCGGAAATGACATGCGGAAAACAAAAATAGAAATAAAGTTGTATCTTGAATTGCCAGACAACAATTTGCTAAAGAAACATGATGCTTGTGCCAACAGACCTCCTTACCGTGGGGCTCATCAGAACTTTTGATGTTTTAAAAAGCACAATAAAAACAAATTGCAGGAATCTCCTTGTTTTATAACTTGGGAAATGAAAACACATTGAGAATGTCATTCAAGTACCGCATCATGCCAGCGGGCGCTCCATGGCTCGCAGGTGAGATGGAAACTTTGTGTCGCATGGAGCCGCCCGGTCGCTTCCGACTGTCTCCAAGGGGAGAGGGGCTCAGCCTTTCAAGTGCTAATGTGTGTACAATAATGGGCCCGCGACTTGGCGGGACTTACAGGCAGCAGCATGGAAAATTAGAAAGCAAACGCAACCCAGGATTAGTTCGATGTGGGCTCACCGCTCGGAAGCACCTTCACCCGTCTCTGCATTAGGTAAATACATAGATGTGATTAACGCAGCACGGTTTAGAGTTCTAATTAGCATAAATTCACAACGGCTTGTCGGTAATTCCGTTTCCACAGAGGCATCATATCAAGCTTATGATTCAAGTCGGTCCTAGTGGAAACGGCCCGAGTGGCCTGCGCACAGCCTCTCGCGCCATCTTGCACGACGCCCGGACGCCCCTGCAGCCGGCCGTTGGTCTGCGTTGTCCCGCTGCTTCTGCTTGTTCCACACGAGCGAGCAGCGTGCTCCTGAGGTCTCACTGACTTGTGTGCAGATGAAATTCTATTTTCAGAAAATATCACTGCAGGACACAGTGTACTCGGTTGTCCTGTGATCCGCGTTTTGTAAGCCTTGTCTAGGATTGCTTGATTCTGGAGGACTGGGACATGGACTTAGCCACGAATTATTTCAAAGCAAAAGGAAAGGACTGGAGGGAAAAAATACCTTGCTTTGCAACTTCAGAGACCTCCTCCAATTTAATTTAATTAATAATTTATTTTCGTGGGGCTGGAGATGGGCCTTCCCTCCGTGTTACATCCCTGGTCCCGTGTTTGGTTTTGATTCTGAGACAGGGCCTCGCTAAGTTGCTAAGTTACCCAGGCTGAGCTTGAACTTGGAGCCTCCCGCAGTGCTGGGACGGTAGGCCTGAGGCAGCAGGCTCAGCTCTCCTTTGTAAGTGGTGTTAATATCACTGTCTGTGTCACACTTCTGTCTTTATTCCACAGAAGTCCACCAGCGATTTTTCCGAACACAAAATCCCTCTCAGCTCGGCACGGCAGCAGCCGCCTCCCCACACTCTGGGAGGCTAAGCCACGAGGATCCCATATTTGAGATCAGCCTGGACCACTTAGTGAGATCCACTTTCAAAGCAAACATCACAAGGGGCTGGGAAACAGTTCACTGCGGAGATCCTGAGTTCGAGTTCCCTTCGAAAAAAGTGAAAAAGAAGAAAAGTTTTCAACAGCCGTATCTCACCTCACTGGCCATTCAGAAGTCATGCAATTCCAGAACACTTTACTACTTTAGGAACCAATAGTGCAAGTGTAATCCAGTAGGCATCCCCATATGCTCTTTAGAATAGATTTCTCAGACTGCTGACAATGAACGCACAGGCATTTCTGCTGCTGCGGAACTATCTCGAGCCCTTCCTCTGCAAAGCCCCGAGAAAGGGAAGTTAGGATATAAAATGATTAATGTTTCAAGAGACCAAAGTGCCTGTTACCCTGATTTGATAGTTGATTTGTGTACGTGTATCAGATTATCATAAAGCTCCATAAGGCTGTCAGAGTAGTATACCTCATGTAAGGAAAATATTTGGAAAAGAAAAGTAATGCACTGTTTAGGGAAGGAACAAAAGTCAGGAAAGGCAATATTTTAGTAAGTACCCAGGAAGAGAGACAGAGCCCAGGGACTCATGGGAAAGCAGTATGGAGGACTGCCTGGGAAGCTGCAGTGGGACTCACAGAAGGGGGAGCCTTCTGGAGGAAGCAGAGTGGCCTGAGCTGCGTGCTTAGTTAATGCCCAATTGGACACAGGCTGTTTCAGCACAGGCTTGATTTCTAAAAACAAATAAAAATTACTGCTTTGATTAAACTTGTCTGTTTTGAGGACATTAATGCCTAAAACCTTGCAAACCTTAACATCACAATGTGTGTTCAAACCTAGTATATTTCCACAAAATACCAGCCATTGGATTCTTAAATATTTAGGAGAAATGAATAATTCAACAAATTCATCATCAGCTAACTCCAGGCCACTGTTGCAGATGCAGACAGCTGCTGAGTGGGTTTAGGTACAACTGACGGCCAAGATGCGGCTGTGGGTCAGGAGGTGAGTGCACAAAGGACAGCAGTTTAAACCCACCTAGACCCCAAATCAAAATACACACTCACCTACTTGTGCCCTAGGTATGGTCTTACATGGACCCTGGGACTCATATTCCTAATAACGCATCTTTTTAAGCAAAACTGGAAATCAATAACAGAAGAAGTTTCAAAATTGACACCAGCCCTTTGAGAAACTGGAAATAGATCTCTTCCTGTCAAAGACTAGCACCTTCTCCTCCGTCTAGACGGCGCTGGGAGCAAAATGATCCGATTTTCATTTCCTCAATTTCAGCCCACAGTGGTAGGACGCGCGAGTATCGATTCATCTGCTGAAACAAGAGGCAGAAGGGTTCTTCACCACAGCAGGGTCAGGCAGCTGCGCGGTGTCTAATTACACCCGGAGAGCGGGTATAAATCTTCCCGGGTGTTCCTGGAGCCGTGAGTCCGAAGGCATCGTTAGAACCTTTAACTGTCGCTTCTCCTCCTTTGTTTTATGGGAGGTCATAGATCCTGGAGTTAATATTATCATGCTTCACAGATTTTCAAATTTGTATCGGAAATAAGATTTGCTGCATGAGAAGGCCAGCATGCTTCTGTGTTTGCACAAGCCAGCCTATAAATATGCATCACAGCTGCCCAGCTCTAGTCCTCTGAGAGCCACCGAGAACCAGGGGTGCGGTCTCCCCCACCATCGGCCCTCTAGGAAGGTCCGGACTCACGTCACTCAGGGACATAAAATATTTGCATCACAGAAAACATATCTACTTTCTCAAGTTTTATTATGAAACAATGGGAGTTTAATATTCCAAGAGAAAACCAAATTCGATGAAAGTATGAAGATATATTTTGTATAAAGAGTCAAGATGAGAATCGAAGTTGTGACGTTATGACGAAAACATCCGTACCGTGTCTGTGCAAGTTGCACGTAGTTTTTCAGTTGCCATGCCAACTGGTATACATCAATGTCACATTGCTCCTGCACATTTAGTAAGAAAATAAATTCCATCTTTAAGAAATGGGAGCCATCAAGAAATACCACTAAAATAAGGAAACATGGTAAGCTTCTTATCTCCAAACAACTAGGGTTTGGTCAGTGGAATCAAGAATGGGACAGTGTGTGCAATTGTCAAAGGAATCCACTGGTGTTACTCACGTTTTTATTTTCTTTATTGTGGAAACTAACTGCAGTGCCCAGAGGGTGTGTTCGTGGGGTCTCCTGTTTCACGCACATGGTGCATTGCGGCCCGCCCTGGCTGCCCACTGTCTATCCATGGCCATTTTTCCAAGTCAGCGGATGTGGACTTACATCATTCTTTTCAATAGCTGAATGGTATAGACGTTCCCTAATTCATTTCACAGACCTCCTCTGATGAACACTTAGGTCGATTCCAATTTCCTCTAATATAAATAATGTAATGAGCATCCTTGTGCTCGTGTCTTTTTTTTTTTTTTTTTTTTTTACTTATTCAGCCCTTTCTATTAAATATGGCAGTGCCAAATTTGACTGTTCAGGTAAACATTTATGTTAAATTTCGATCATCATCTTGATATGTTTTGTTAAATCATCCAAAAGTTACCTAATTCCTTCCTTCCTTCCTTCCTTTCTTTCTTTCTTTCTTTCTCTTTCTTTCTCTTTCTTTCTCTTTCTTTCTCTTTCTTTCTCTTTCTTTCTTTGAGACAGGGTCTCACTCTGCAGCCCAGGCTGGTCCTGAGCTCACTATGGAGCCCAGGCTGGCCTTGGACTCACGGCACTCCTCCTGCCTCAGCCTCCTGAGTGCTGGGATTACAGATGTGCGCCACCACGCCCAGTTTATGTGGTGCTGGGGAATCGAGCTCGGGTACTTAGCGCTTGCTAGGCGAACTCTTTAACCAAATTCCTTTCTGTTCTGATGACTGGAGACATGTTATCTTTTTCTTTAAATGTCTTTTTTTTTTTTTCTCTAGAAGAACAGGGGACGAACAGAATTCTGAGGCCACTTTTATTTGAAGCTCTTTGATGGACGAGGAAGAAGAGCCTCGTTTTACACTGTGCTGGTCATTTGTGCTTCCGGTTCTGTGAGTGCATCTCCCTCACATTTGCGTTTAGAGAGTGGCATCTAGTTGATGGACATCAATGACTTCTGGGATATCTGACTTGTATGTGTTGTTTACATTAAGTTCTTTCCTGGTACCACATTTATTTCAGTAGGAGAGGCGGTGCCGAGCTTCAAGTTCATCTTAACCTCAGCTTTTATTGACCTGCTCTCTCCCCGGTGACTGGAGGTGGCTTGTTTTGTCTGACACAGTTCTCTTCTTGACGAGCCTGGGGAGGGACACCCAGGGGCTAGTCACCCCCAGATGGAGCCCTCTCCTTTCTTGCTGGTGAAGCATCCGGATCTGTGGGCCTGGCTCAGACTTCTCCTTGGACGCTTGCTGGCTGTGTGGCCAGGACACGGCACTTATCCTTCCAGTGTCGGGACCTCTAGCTGCCTCCGAAGGCCGTCCTTCTGCGAGACCTGAGTGACGGGAAAGTACCACGTGCAGCCCACACCCACGCGCAGACGCTGCTCCGGGGAGCAGTGGTAATTGCTTCGCCGGTCATTCCAATTCGCTCCTTCTTCCAGAGCGAGAGTTGGGAACTATTTATAGTGCTCCTAAATTAACTCAATATGAATAGGTTAAAGTTTTCCTCAGTACTAAGTATATTTATTTGCATAGGAAGAATTAACAACTGACACTCTCTTAATAGTGAGCCTTCTCAGCCACAAAGAAATACGTTTTAGTCATGCAAAGTTTATTTCACATACTTTGGAATTATGTTACAATTTTTCCAGGTAGAAGCTACTTCTAGCCGGACAAGGTTGTGCGAGCCTACAATCCCAGCATTCCGGGAGGCGGGGGCACTAGGGGCACACTTTGGAGTGCAGCCTGGCCAGCTTAGTGACTTGGCAAAACCTGTCTCAAAATCAACCCCTCACCCCCCAAAAAATGACTGAGGTTATAGCTCAGTGCAAAGTCATAGCCTCAATCCTTGGTCTTATAAAAACAAGTTGTTTTTGCTGGTATTTTTTTATTTATTTGTGTAATGCTGTGTTTATAATACATGTTATATAAAAATAATTATAACATATATTTACATAGTATTGTGAGTTGGCTCTATTACATTTTTATCTGCTGTTGTATCTAAAGAAAATTTCCCAAGTCTATTCATTCTGACCCCTTACTGAACCCGTGTATATAAACATGTGTATTGACACACATGATTTCTGTTGGTCCTGTCTTTTCTGCCATGCGCATATGCACTTTCTAAAAATTCTTTCTTTTGTGCTATCAACACCTTCGTATCTGGGAGTTGGAATGTCAGCACTTCTACCAGAACGTTAGAAACAGCTAAAAAGAAACAAGAGAGGCCTGACTCTTCTCCCTCTGTTATGAGAAAAATTGCCTCTTGCCTCTTCTAAGTGTGTGCATTCATCAGCATCTGCTGCGTTTGTCTGAGCTTCCTCCACGCGTTTATGTGTTCAAGGCTTGGTTCCCTGGGAGCATTGTGACATTGTGAGGAGCTGGTGGAATCTTTAGGAGACGGGGCCTTGGGCGGGCACCAGAGGACGAGTCTTCGGAAGGGATTAGGGTGTCTGGCCTTCACTGCTGCTTCTTTATTTTTTGTCTCCTGCATAATAATGTTAGTGCTTTGGCCCAACCATTTGCCACTCCCATGATGCTCTGCCTCTCACAGGCCAAACGCCTTGGGACCCACTGGCCTTGGACCACAATGCCCAAAACTAGAGGCCTAACTAGACTTTATTTTTTGAGTTAATTATCTCAGGTATCTTGTTGCACTGATGGAAAGTGGAGTAACACGACATTTTCCTCTGTCTTAGCTCAGTTCTAAAACTTGTGCCTATTTTTAAACCAATGAGGTAGTAATTATTTCTACTCCAAAAGAAGTATTTCTCAAAACAGAGCCAGCCTCCAGTTTCAAAATGGAATCTTTCTTTTCAGACTATGAAATTTTAAGTTTCCATTGTTGATTTTACTCATTATGTGGCATGGTAGTATATGTAAGTATGCATTGTATGTTTAGATCATTTAAAGTGTATATGTTATTTTTAGTAATAGAAAAAAATGATTTTGAAAAACAAAGGGGAAATTGTATCATTTCACAGTGAAGAACAGTAGTTCCAGATTCTAATTTTAGATTCAGAGTGCCAGCATCTTAAATTCTAGCAAGATCATTGCAACCTGAATTATAGAAGTTTCACCTTCTTTTTTTGGTTAATCATATTAAGGTAATTCCTGTAAAGGTTACAGTGCAGTTTCAAGATATTAAGATGCCTGTGGTGTGTAGTTAGGTGGTCACCTTCCATGGCACTCTCCATTGTTACCATAAGCTATTGTCATATGGTCAATGATCTCAGCAGACTTTTGCACACTTCTAAGTTGCATACAAGCAGTGATGCATATGTGGTGGGCTGAGTGCATTTTTGCAAAGAAATTGTATAAAGAAACTGTATCATGTGATCCATAATTACATCTGAGAACATGATTTCTTATAATCACATGTTTTGTGGAAGTTAGAAAACAAATTCCAAAGCTTCAGCGTCTGGTCGTAGTAGGAATTCCTGCTACTACCGGAGGCTCTCCGTGCCTGGTGGACCATGCCTGAAGGCGGGCAGGAAGAACCCAGGCAATGTCATATGTGTCTTACAGTGTAGCTCAGGGCTTATCACACCAGGTCACAGCTGCAATGTCATAATACTCTTGCTATTAAAGTACAAGCACCCAGTTTTTCAATGTTTTCTTCCACCACCAGCTGGCATAGTATCTAGTACATAACTGTGGTTCAATTCTTATTCTCTCAATATAAGATATAGGAAAAAATGACAGCGGTAATGGTGATGTTAGGCACTGACAACTTCAACTTTGTCACATTACATCCTAAAACGTTGGCCTAGACTTTAACTCAGAAAGCCTCCCTCTAGTTCTTTCCTGTTTCAGGGCACAATCGTGCCTACTCTGCAGCCATACCATAGCTTCAAGATTTACTAGCCTGTGTATGTGGTCAGTTGTCGTAATCTCTGTGTGCCCCGTTTTCCTAAATATGTTGAAATGCTAGTAGAACAATCTCAGAGTACTTTTACTGAGAGCCTACATGTATACACATACATAAGTATATACACACGAACTCATACATACATATATGTTATAATTAGGTAGATGGAGGTTGTTAGAAAAATACATCATATAGCAAACACAAAAAATCTATAATATAAATAATTTTCTAGAAATGACTCTTCAAAGACTTATTTATGGAAATCCTTATCTCACTGACTAACAAATTTAGCAGTAGTTCAGAGGGAAGAAACAGATCTGCTGGTGATACGAGACTCAGGAACAATGTGAACACACAGAAACACACACACACTAGTCATCTAAATATCAATAAGCTGAATTAAACTATTTAATCATAAAATAAAAATATTATATGATATGATGAATAATACGGGCCAGGCTGGTGAAATGTTGACTAATCAATCATTTGATTGTTCTGTAACCAATAATCATTCTTGAAAGCATTTTCTGGAAATATACCATAAAAATAGGCAAAAGAAAAAAATCACATAATTATAACAGTTGATGGGAAAAGATATTTGCCAAAATCCAACACTCATCATCCATCTGAAGAGAGCTCCCGAAGTAGGCCCAGAAAAGAATCACCTCAACTTGATAAACAAGTAGTTATCTGTAACTAAGGTCACACTTAGTGGTGAAAGAATGCAATTTTTTCCCCTTAGAGTGAGAGCAAGTAGACATAACTCCCTGTCCCCCTGTAGGGCCCATAGCTATACATTTTGCCATGTACTAACATAATAGAAATCCATATACAGATTTTTGTTATATAAAGTTGGAAATTTGTCCTTCTTGTCTATGTTGAACAATACATTTAAATATTACTCAACAAAACAACTGTTTCTGGGGAAATGTAAATCTTCACATGAAGTATGTTCTATAAGCAGTAAACCAAACTTGGGAGCAACCCATCCAGAAGCCTGTCTCAGATACTTGAGCCTGTAAAACTCCTCTATCCTCTGTTTCAAAAGACAGTTCTGTTATCCTACAGCTCTACATCTGCCTCCTTTGTCCATGACTTCATTCTTCCATATCCTGGGAAAACAGCAGCAGTGAAAACCAAACTAAGCAGAGCTTCTTGAAACATAGTAATTTCGTGGAAATGCTGAGAAAGTTCACTCTGCTACAAATGTTCAAAGGCGTCTTACAAAAAGTTCAATAGATACATTAATATAAGAAAAAAATCCTTAAATCAAAGTCAGAAAGTGAGGAGAGAGGAGAGGCAGAGGGAAGCTCCTGCCGGCTACAGCGTCACGAGTAATAAAGTCTCCTGTGTCTGATGTGTGAGTCGTCCTCCAATACCCACGACAAGCTAACTTGGTAGCTTGGTAGGAGAAGACATTTTATACCATCATGATATTTGCTGATCAAAGAACTCACTTGTAGAATATCCTTAATATGAAAAGAACACTCACAATTCAACATCAAGAAAAAGTTAAGAATTGAGCTGAAAATAGGAACAAAGAGGTGGCAAAGAAGTATGTGGAAAGGGCACTTCGGGGAGGTGGGGTCAAGTGGCAGTGAGGCGGCACCACTGCCTACTCACTAGAATAGCAGTTATCCAAACAAAGGCGAAAGCAGAACGCAAGTCTGAGAACGCCAGCCACCACCAGTCCTGGCCATCCAGAACAGGCGGGACGAGCAGAGGACCATGCCATCTGTCCCAGGCCTCACGTTAACAGGCAAAGGTTGTGACGGACACTAAATTCCATGTTCCAGGAGAGGAACGTGCTAGCAGCACCCAGGCGGGCATCCGGCTGGGCAGCAGAGTCATGCACACGGGCCGTGCAGATCAATAAGCCACGAACCGGCTTCAGGGGCCGGGAGGAGTTGCCTCTACGCGTGGTGGTGTGGGGTGCGAGGCACGTTGGCAGAAGGCACACACGCAGTCAGCAACCTGAGTCTTTTTCAATGATTTTTGCAAAACCACAATTATGTGACCCTCCTTAATAACAAAGGAACCAGGTAACGTGGGGAAACCTTATCAATTTACAAAGTACTAGAAGGTCTTGGGAAGTCCAGAGTTCTGGTTTTGTGAGGGTTAACGAACGGGATGTCCCACGGTACGAAAGTGCAGCACCGCCCGGGAGGGGAGTGAGGCTTTGGACTCTAGGAGGCTGCCTGCAACTGTCCAAACTCCAGCGTCCTGAAAGGCTGCGATCCGGAGTGCCTCTCCGCCCCTCTTATCACAGGAAATGCGGCTGATTCGGAGGCACACGTGGACAGGGCAGGAGGAGGTGGACGCGGGTGAGGCCCCAGCAGATGGAGAGGAGCAAGCCCATGCCTTCCATCCCTGCTGGAAAATGGGAGCCAGCTGCATCTTCGTAAAGCTGTTACTAGTTTAACTACCCTTGGTTGCAGCAATTTATTCTACAGACCCCCACCAGATCTGAGAATGTAAAATGCTAGGCTTCCTCACCGGGAGCTGGTGAAGGGCTCGTGGCAGGCCTCGGTACCGCCGACCTTGTTTTGAGGTTATCTCTAGCAAAACCAGGTGTGTTCTTTGGTCAGTGAAAAGTTGCTCCAGATGCAGCGGAGATGAGAGGAAACCACGCTCACGGAGAACCTCCGGCGCAGGATCGTGGCACCTGCTCGACTGGTTAGGAAAGAGAGCCAGGGCTGCTGGGCTAGCTGGCCACGGCCAGTGGGTCTGTACCAGCACCTGCTGCTTCACAGGGCCTTCCAAGATGCACCACGTAGGAATATGAGAACAGGAAGGGCGCTTTTACCACACAGTGGGATGGCAGGTGTCGAGGCAGCTGAGTTCACCTGAGTATGGCGCGGAAATGCTGGCCTCTGTCCCAGTATTGCGGTGGCCCTGCCAGGTGAGAGACATCATCTTCTGGGTGAGGACCTCTGCCTGAGTGTTGATGCCGAGCAGCCCTTCCCCAGGTGTGCCTTCTGTTGTCACCTGTGGAGAACCACGGAGCATGGGCACTCAGGCACAGCCCTGCCGGTCCTCCCTCTGAGGGTCAGGTCTGTCCTGCCACACGGGGGCTCCTCTGCACGAGTCTCCAAGTGTGGATCACCCCTGCTGTCACACCTGGGATGGATTTAATATTGTGGATGATGACATCACACCGGTTACTCTAGGACCCAAGATCCTCTGCTGGGAAGCCCAGGGTTCTGACAGCTGGTTTCCACATCTCGCGGGACTCTGGATTCTGGATGGCCGCTGAGAGTTTCTCAGTGAGAATGGATCCAAGCTCTTGTCTACGTCACTTGTCTATTTCTACTGTTGGCTTTGCAACATGCAGCCTAAAGTCAGGACTTGGTGGTTCCCATAGTCCGAACCTGAGGGTGTCTCCACAAAATCCACTCATAGAAACAACCCTAATGTGATAGTTGTAAAAAACGGGGTCCATAGAAGGCGATTGTGTCATGAGGGCTGGAACCACCAACCTCCCAGCCGAGCCCAAGCCGAGTCTGCTCTGCGGGATCCCAGCAGGGCAACACCTAGGAAGCTGAGGGCAGCTCTTGTCAGAAAAACACAGGCTGGGGCCTGGAATTCGGGATTCTCCAGAATCCAGAAACATGGAAATGACTTTCCATTCCTCAAGTTTCAATCTAATATATTTTGCAACAGCAGCCTGAATGGATTCACACGCCGGCCAAACCCCTAGCTAGTCAAGAGGATAGGTAGAAGGGGAGGTCACAGAGGGAGACCCTGGAGGGGACCAGGGAGGGTGTCCTCCTCCAAGCCAGACCCTTGCGCTCCTGAGTGCTTTGTGTGGTGCCGGGGAGTTGGCTTCCCTTTTTCCCTCAGTCCTTAACCTGCTCTCCGACCTGCGTGAAGTCAGAAGATGGCACCCTGGTCGTAGACTAACATAGGCTGGGGACGGTGACCCCGTCCAACCCCACTCAGTACAGCATTCCCTCTGCAGCTGGTGGCGGGCAGCTGCTGTCGGACAGTCTACACATCTGTGGGATTACGGCTTGTTTAGAACATGTCTTGGTGGACGAATCACTCCGGGGCCTCAGAAGGGCAAGGGTACCATAACAGCCCGAAGATCTGTGATGTGAAACACACGTGCACAGAGTATGAGGCCCGAGGCAGGGAGGCATGTAGCTCGGCGGGAGGTGCCTGTACCTCTTTCTTCCCAGGCCCCCAGACCACGTGCGCCGGCCCATGCACTGGTGCCAGGCTTCAGAGGACGAACGGTACCGTACCGGGTGGAGGCTCTGCAAGCCCAGACAGGAGAGCTGCCATGTAATTCCTAAGGCCTCTCTGAGCGGAAAACTATTCTCTCTTTTAGGAGACATTCTTGTTCTCTTCTCACGATGGAGAGCCTAGCCAAGTCTGAGTTGTCTTTCCAGGTCGGGCCGGATCGCACGTCAGTTCAAAAGGTCCTGCCGTAAGTGATCCAGAGCCGTCGTGTGAACTGGGCTGAATGGGGCGAGTAAGAGGCATTCTGGGAAGGAGAGGAGGGTGCATAGCTCCCGTTCTGTGCTGGCATTGGCCAGCCCAGCACACATAGCCGAAGCTGCCCATGCTCGTGGGAACAGCATGGCTGGGCCTGTGCCATTAGCAGCTCCTGCAAATGCTGAAGGTCTTACTCACCCTGGACCAAAGAAAAAGCAGGCAGTTGGTTTGACAGTGGGAGCCGTGGGAGGCGCTGGGAGAGGTCCTGCTGCCACAGGTCCCAGCTGTGGAATGCAATTGGAGGCCGCTCGGGATCCGACATTTGGCAGGTGGTAAGGACTCCTCCACCAGGGACCAGGTAGAGGTCTTCTCTGGTTCTTACGCTGGCAGGCTGGCCAGCTGTCTGTTCTCTGAAATGCATACCTGTGTTTGATCGTGTGCACCTGTCTTCAGGAACATGTGTCATCCAGGAAGATCAAAGCTGGCTGCCACAGGGAGGCATCCCACCGCTGCACAACAGCAGTGGGCAGATGAGCATGTGTATGGACACAAATGGACACACGCACACAGGTGGTCATTTGCCAGGGTCCCTGAGGAACTGATTTCAGGACCCAAGATTAGTGACATGTATGGATGGGGACCTTTATATGCAGGGCTTATTTAGCATAATTCCTTTATATAAATAACATGGCACAGTGCTTGCATATAAGCATCTACTCTAATCATTAGATTACTTAGCGGTACTGAATCCAGTATAAACACTATCTAAACAGTTGTTACATTGTGTTATTTGGAAAATCACTACAATAAAAAGAGTTTGCACATGGTCGGTACAGAGACAAAATTCTTAAGGATATTTTTGACCTTCAGATGGTAATTGTTTTAGGGAACTGTTTTATGGGATTATAACTACTGGCTAGGCCAAACACTACAGGAACGATTTACAGGTTGGGGACAGGACAACCCTGGCGCTGGGAATTCCTTCCTATTCCGTAACCTTGCCTACGCACAGGTGGAGGAGAATTGGCTTCACCACGCGATTCTCGTCAGCACGCAGGCTGACATGACTGTGTGACTGCAGGCACACATTTGACCGCAACTGTCACGCACAGCCTACCTTCCACTACTGAACCACACTGTGGTCCGCCCTAGCTAATTCCCTCTCTCTTCCTCCCCACTGTCTGTTCTGCCTTGGTCCCAGAGGCCTTCTGAGTGCTGAGGCTCGCGGTCACATCCGCTCCAAAACCTGCAGGCAGATCTCTCTTCTCCATTTTGTGGACGAAGTCTAAGGCCCTGAGCCTCACTGACGATGTCTAGCCTCTGTCCTAGCCACACCTTGACTTCGCTCCTCCAGACAGGTGTGCCTGGAATTTCCGAGAGCACTCTTCCCCCTCTGCCTGTGAGCCCTCTTCCTTCAGAGGGCCCCTTCTGTCGGGCCCGCCATGTTCCTCTGCATGGGCGTACACGTCTGCATTTGATATGCAATCCAGGCGTGTGAGTGGACATGGAGATCTCTCTGGGACACCCTGGTTATTCTCAGCCTTCTGAGTAGCCCGGTGCCTTGCAAGGGGGTTTCCTCAGTTCCTGCTGGGTGACCGTGCGGCACACCCCACGAGCTGCCTAACTTTTCACAGTTAGCTTCTATACAAATTTTAAAAGACTCGTCTAGTCCCGCCAAGAGATTCATGTCTGGCACATGGGAAAATTCCATAAATATGTGCAAAATGAGGAGGGAATAAACCATGTGGACATCTAAAAATCACCATGAGGGGTCCCAAGGCCTGTGCATAAGCTCAGCTCAGAGATGCTTCCCATTAAACCTTACCACTGTACTATAAGTAGTGACCAAGGGTACCATCTGGGGAGCAAATGGGGTGACTTTCAGATCAGTGGAGTTTGGAAACATGTCATGGTATAGCCCTGGTATTTTTTGGCTGAAAAGTGTGGAATATTACATTAGCACCACACACTAGGTAACTGGCGATAATAAGTCGTTCTCTTACAGTTTTGGAGGCCAGAAGTCAAAAATCCAGGTCTGCACAGAGCCATATTCCTTAGAAGGCACTGGGATGTGGGCCCCCAGCAGGTGGCCACTGGTCACGGCTGCTTCCCTCCCACCCCGGCCTCTGTCTTGTGTGGCCTGCTCCTTGGTCTCCCTTGTGAGTGTGCCCACGTCCTCTGTCCTTCCTCTTACACAAACACCTGCCCAGAGCCCCATCTTAACTTGATCACATCTACAGAACCCTGTGTCCTAGTGAGTCACACTCGCAGGTTCCAACAGAAGATGTCAGCATACTTTGGGGAGGCAAGATTCAAACCACACCCAGCCTCAACTCAAGAAAGTCTTTTATGACTCCACCTGGTACCTGTGACTTCACTTAGTGTAACACGGGGGTCCGGGGTCCTGTGATGCCCTCTCTTTACACGCCTTGATTCTTCTTTATATTTAAAGCCATCAAGGATATACAAAGCTCTCTTTGGAAAGGCCCCTTAGGAAAGACGTCACGGCCATCGGCCCCCGTCTCCAGTTCCTGCCCCAGGCTGCTCTAGGCCACCAGGGTCCTTGTTGCTGGGCACTCGGCCGCCTCCCCGCCTTCTCTGGGAAGCCCTCTCTGGATTACTTTATCAATATTTGTAGTTCCATATTTCTGGCTCTTAAAAAGGTTAACATCTTTTAGGGCCATTTAAGTTCACGCGGCACCAGATAATATACTTAACGGTAGCAGAGCACCACACAAATTTCCTGCAACATTAGCTACATTTAAAAGTATAATCTTATGCAGCTTTTTCTCGCTCAACAACGTTTCAGAATGATGGGGCAACGCATCTATTTACAATGAGGAAAATAACACTTGGTATTTAACGCTCCTCACGATGCTTATAATTACTTTAGGTGCAGACCTGGAATGGCAGGCGGGGCTTGGAACACCCTCCAAAGCAGGGGGCGTTGGAATGGGAGGTGGGGGACATAACCAAGTTGCGGATTTTCAAAAGCAGAGGTTTGTCTAATAAGTGGATGCAGAGCACACAAATGTTTTTAAACGTAATTACTATATGCAGAATGAAAAGGCTTAACACTTCTAACTAGCACGTAATGAGCACGCCATCAATAGGCTTCCTTGGAAGGCTTCTCTGTGCAGCCGAGCAGGACTGACTGCTGGGCTTGGCGTTTTGTGTCTGGGGCTTTCAGTCTATCTCAAACGAAAATATATAATTCTGGGCCACTCTTCCAATACATCACAGTCATTTTCGGCACTTTAGTTGTTTTTTTCTTCCTCTCCATTTTTCTTACAAAATAAAGCGTCATTATAGCAGGTTTAAAGTGCACGTTGGTGCCTGCAATCTACCCATGCTTTTCTTTAATATTTCATCATTAAATAGCAAAATAACCTGATATGATCCTAATTTAGTGCCAATTACACTGCATTGATCAAAGTGACCTTTTCATACTGGAGCACAGAAATCAATCCCGCTGTACAACACATGTCAGGGGAGGAGAGCAACATATAATCTGTGACAATCAAAACATTACTTACAAATGAAATCACCAGTGACCCGCTCGCCAAGGCAATTTCTGCATGACGGGCGCTGTGTGTGTTTGCGGCTCTCGTCGGGCCCTTCCGTTGCTCTTCCCCACCATCTGCCCCAGGGTTTCAGTGGTACTGCTCTGCCCTAGCGGCAGCGGGTGCCAGCGGTGGAGTCCTGTGGCAGGTGCCCAGGAGAGCCACAGAAAGCTCTCGAGGTTCCCGACTTGATCACAGAACACAAAGACGCTCCCTTTACGGATGCCAAGCCCTCCGCAGGCAGCCACACAAGTGCTTCATAGAGTGCTGTGGCGGCTGGTCCTCTGGGGAAAAGCACTTTTCGGGGCGATGGGGGTTTACGGGAGCAGAATCATCCAGCAGCTCTCGTGGTGAGATCTGCTCACTCTTTGGAACCAAGCTCCATACATTGAATTTGGCCCAAAGAACACATCTGCCACTTTCAGGGGCCGTGCTGGACCGTCTTTGCTCCCCAGGATACGCGCCTGCCTCCTGAGGGCACAAGCTGTTCGTGAGGTGTGCAGTGACGCTCCTCAGCACCCGGGGAAGGTGATGCTGAGGAGCTCCTGGTGGAGGGTGCCGGACCGGGTGAAACGTGGTGACGACACCCCGTCTGCATCTTGGGCTTTTTGTGCAACAGTGGACTTTTCCTGGTTCTTACTTCCTCCTCAGTTAAGTGCTGGAAGGAAGACCATTCCCCTCAGTAGCCCTGCCTTCGGGGTTAAAGTGCACATGAAAACAGGCAAAGCAAGTAAGGTCATCGTGCCACACATAAGACAGCAAAAATGTCGTCTGTTACCATGGCGAAGACAAAGCAGGAAGGATATGTTATTTTTTGTATCATTGTATTAGGAGACGAATAATTGTCAGGTTTATGTTTCTCTAAAACAAAATCGCCTTAGCCTTCATCTTACAGGACCTGAAACTTTGAGCCGAATTCAATGCACACGCCCACACAAATGTTCAGCTACTAGAGTCAGACTCTTCAGTCTACGAGTGTCAGAAACATGCCCTACATTTCTTACCAAGTAGGGAACCGACTCTTTCTCCGTGATCCAGAGGCCACAAACTTGGCCAAAATGCAGCGGCCCACGTGGAGATGTCTCTCCAGATGTCTGAACAGGACAAACTCACTGAAGGCAAGGTGATGAATGAAACTCTCTCCCCCTCTTGCAGCCTTGGGCTTGACTCTGGCTCAGGGTCTTTGCAATTCAGAGAGGTTACGGGACAGGGACAAGCGGACTGGAGATCTTCTTGTTTTGAAAAGACTGGAAAGAATATGGGAATTTACAACTATAAAACAAATAGTCTGTGATCTCCCCCATGAGCAGTGGTCACACATGACAAATCCAGCCATTTACACAAGGTGACAAGGGAACTTATCTGTCAGTCTGCAGTAAGCCAAGATGATCTCAAGACCCGAGGAATCCATGTTCCATGTTGGAAGGCCTTCTCCCTCCCCACCAGTAGCAATACCCAGAATCCACTCTGGCTGGGGCTTCTCCTAGCCTTTGGCTGATATCCAGACAGCCTGCTGCCCTTTGGTGGTTCCTTATACTCAGCGCACTGAGGAAGCAGGCTCTGTTCAAAGCTCAGGTCACTAGCTGGTGCCTCTCCAAGGCTGTAGGGGCCACGGGTAAGAATTAAGTAACATCCAAGTGCTGGTTATGAACCAGATCCAATCCATTTCACGCTGATACAGAATTAGTTTCCAGTTTAATGTAAAAGAGCTGTGTGGGCAGATTGTTGAGGTGACTTCCCTTTTTTTAAAAAAAAAATGTTTTCCAATGCAATTTGCAGCTTAACAGCCACACTATAAATGACATGATTAAGTTTTATATATTTCTATATATTTGATGTATTTACCCAAACGCAGCTGCCATTGCTTATACTGTTTCAGATGTTTAGAATGGAATCAATTGTTTGGAGTAATCACACTTTCCAGGGAAGCTTTCTTTTTCCATTTTCTCTTTCCTTTCTTCCTTCTTTCTTTCTTTTTCTTTATTTCTTCCTCTCTCTCTCTCTCTTTCATTCTTTCTTTCCTTTTTAAAACAAATGCTCCAAAACAAACACTAAACACCCACAAATAGAGAGAATTCGTATGTGAATTTCATCACAAGGTTTTTTACTATCATAGAAAACATGTGTCCAAACATCCGAACAAGTAATCTCCACAAACATGAAAAGGAAAACACCCGATTACCCAGAGATCGGTCCGGAGGAGAGCTGCCACTGAGACACGGGGAGTCTGAGCTTGTCGTGTGAGTGTCCGAATTTCTTACTTTCATCCAGGTGTTTCCCGTGTGTATGGCTTTATTACCAGTCTTTACGAGGTTGGTTATGGGTAATATGACCAATACTATAGGTTGTCTTACTCATAGATATTCCAATGTCAACAGTCATTCTTACAATTCCAAAGAGTGGGCTCAGAGCAGACATAAGAAATCATTTGGTTTTTTAAAAACTACATGATAACAACACGGCACATTCCAGAAGATAGTTCTTATTTTTTGGGGGGGAAGCAATAATGCAAAGGTAATTGTAGAAGAAATGAGGCAAGATTAAGGGGAAAGACAGTAATTGGGGAAAAGCAATAACTGACATTATGGGTAGATTGAAATCATTGCAGACCCGAGAGATACATTAGTTTCTATTTCTAAATTTTTGAATTTCACTACATATAATTTAGAAGTATCTTAATATACATTCTTTTGAAATGAAATTTCACCTGATATAGTTTGATGATTTTTTAAGTGGGGCTTTATTTTTTATTTTTTAAATATGTTAGATTAGTTGGTTTGATGAAATTAACCAGGAAAAGGCCTGTCTTTGTAATAGTATTTGCTATCTTAGTAGATGCTTTTTGTAAGTTGCTGTGGCATCCTACAGATCTTACATCTATATGATTTGACTTTTTCAAGTACCGTTTTCCTGTAAAGTCAGCTGACAGGTGTCCTGCTTTAAATTCCTTTATTTTGTTACAATAAACATGCTGACTAGGAAACATTTTTCTTCAGATTATATTTATTCTTGCGTGATCACCCAACCTTCCTAAATTTGATTGCCACGCACTATATCAAACTAATCATTGCACAAGTAATAAATCATGCTCTATTAAAGAAACCGAATTTTCTAGCTCTTAAGATTAGAAAATTATTAGCTTAATTCCTTACAAATTGCATAGAAGATAATATCTGATAACCCATTAAGCACAATTTAATCAATGTCTTCCATCATAATGCAAAAGGAACTGATAAGACTTCAAGTTCTCTCGATTAGAAGAGTATAATGTAACAGCCTCTGTGAGTTTAAGGACCCATAAAATGAATGTTTCGTCAATGTAATAAACCAATAAATTAAGTTATTCATCTCATTTAAAATTATACTAATATCATAAAAGATAGTATAAATGTATGAGAGGGTAATTATTAGGTTTGCAAAAGCAGGTAAGTAGAACAATTTCGCGTATCTTTCTTGCCTTTGAAGTGGTTTTTTATTTTTGCAGCAGTCAGTCTAAAGTCTTGGCATTTTCCTTAGGCCTCTTTGAAGTAAGCTGACCATAGGAATACATCTATGTGCAAGACCCAGACGTCCCTGCTGGCCTGGAGCAGGCAAGACCCAGACGTCCCTGCTGGCCTGGAGCAGGCAAGACCCAGACGTCCCTGCTGGCCTGGAGCAGGCAAGACCCAGACGTCCCTGCTGGCCTGGAGCAGGCAAGACCCAGACGTCCCTGCTGGCCTGGAGCAGGCTGCGCTACGTGGTGTGGAGTTCAGTGACCGGCAATTTGTTTCACAGTCTTGTCTTTGGCTCTAAATTGAGTCAGGTTAGGTTGTCCACCAATGCTCCATGGCGTATTATAGTATTTAATTTGATTTCAAAGTAAAGAAATGTTTTTTTCTGTATCTCTTAACCTTGAGGCAGAAAATATCATGTCCTTTTGTCTGTAATGTTCATATCTTTTATATCATCCAGAGCAATTTATGTGGCTTATCCTTGGCAGGCTTTTTTTCTTCCAAATGTTAAACATACATATGCTTACGCATGTGCGTGACTTTTCATATTCAGTATATAACTCTGTGACTTTTCACTCTTACATGCAACATAGTGATTTTCTAATTACTTGCTTTTACCTTGTTGGCTCAGATATCAGTCTTAGGAAGCAACATTCAATTTCATGTACCCAAATATGCAAATAAATGTGTGTGGGAAGGTATGCACCCCTGATTGCTTTATCTCTTAAAGTTAGATTTGCTAGCTTACTTCCTTCTGCTCTGTTACAAGTTAAATTTTCTTTTTTAAAATAACTACAATTACTTTTTCAACCCATAATTAATTGATCATCGTTTTACAATTTTCTTTGGGATAAGAAATCACTATGCTACAAAGTACATTTATTAAAATGCATAACACTAAGATTTTTATAAAGTAGAGAGCCCAAGTTAGGCACCTTACTATCTGGCAAGCACACACCTTTCCTGTAGTACCTTGGCATACGTGGTAAGTGTTAACCAGGTGAAATGAAGTGATTGTTCTCTGGACAAAAAAGAAACGAATCTAAACATCCTCCTTTCCATTTTGAAAAAGATCTTCTAATCCGAACATTCAAACCTACTCTAGTGGTTCCATTAATTTAAGAAAATAGGTCTAAATTGATGAAACGAATCATTTTATACCAAGTGCCCCTCGTCCAGACCATGGCTGATTGGGTGCCCCCTGTGTAGCTGCAGCTGAGATGGTACAAACAGCCGTCTTGCCAGTTGTCACAACTATTTGTTCATTCTTTAATTAAGCATAGTATAGAAAACAGTAGCGTAATTCACATCTCATTAGAACTCAACTTCTTTCGATGGTGAACTCTTTCCAGAACTCATGTCAAAACCAGCAGTTAAAGTTAATTTGGTTTCTTTACCTACTTTGATTTCATATCTAAAATTCTTGTACCGCTTTCTTGATTTCTTTTTAAAGAAATTCCACTGGGCTACAAAGCGTCCTTCACGAGGGGTGCAGTTGATGGTGACGATCTTAGAGGCCATTCCACCCACGCTGATTTCATTAGAACAATCAGACATGAGGGTCTCCTTCCTAATAGAAGCAGATAAGTTGTTCCACTCAGTGGAACAGATAATGAACACTCCAACAGGTGGAGATCACAGCGAGTTGGCACTTCCCAACTCCATAGACCACCAGGAAGGCTTAAGAATACTTTGCAAGCGTACTTGTGCGTCACGTCGTTTTGCATAGCCAATCTTTCACAGCCTAACCATTTTATAAAAGATGTTCTGAAGGGACTCAGGCTTGTTTAATTTGGTCTTGGGGGATGAGCAGTTGTCCCTTTACCATCAAGGTGCAGAAAATGGAAACAAGAACAACAACAAAAGTAAAAACAAAGTAGTGTTTCTGGTGCCCAAGGAAGAAACAGGCAAAGGGCGGGATTCCCTCACCCCGCAGCGTTCACTGGTCAGATCCTAAGTGCAGGCCCAAAAACTCACCGCTCATGCTCAGCACACCACTTTCATTTGAGTGTGGGGAGGGAAGGGCCGCGCTCCGTGGCAGCAAGGTCCTTCCTGTCAGAGCTGCAGCAGCCTCTTGCCACTGGGACACGAAGAGGACCCATCCAGGCGGGGAGTGGCAGGCCACAGCGCAGGAGGTCCCTAGGACTGCGGCTGGAGGGGCAACGAGCATGGGAGGGCGGCGGTGCAGGGGGAGGGGACGCCTTCGGGGAGGTGAAGAGAGGAGCTGCTTCGTGGGTAACTGCCGCTTAGTGCTGGGCTTTGTCCTTGCCACCCCGTTATGCAGCGCGCCCCCACGGGATACCTGGCAACCGTGGGGACGAATGCGTCGAGCAGAGCAAAAATACAGGTTAGGGAACTGGCCCAGAAGCAGATAAAGTCAGGGATGTCTGCTTGGGGTTGGTGTCTGCAGCTAAATGCAGTTTGGTCTAGAGGGTGGGGGTCCTTACGGCTCTCACCCCATAACCACGGCAGCAAAACTAACAGTCTCAGGAAAGCCAAGTGCCAGCGAATGCCACAGCTGCGCGGCGGGGCCAGCAGGGAGAGCGCAGCGCTCGCGGCCTGCGGTGCCCTGCGTGCTGCAACCCTCCTCCTCAGCGCCTGCTCCTGATGCCCGTTTGTTCAAACGTGTGACACTAGTTGCTACTCAGCTCAAGAAGAGATAAGCTGTCTAAATCCACCCACCGCGACTGATGCGCCCGGACCAACCCGGCAGTGCAAGCCCGAGTCTTGTGGGCTGTGCCAGGACAAGGCAGAGTGACCGCCTGGCCAAGGCGTCTCTCCAGCAAGGAGACTTAGAGGAAGCAGGTGCAGCAGCACGCCGCGCACCTGGCGAATGGGGGCAGTAAAGGAGCGCCGAGCCCCAGGTGCGGTAAGGGCGCTCCAGGAAGGTCCACAGGTGGGGTCCCGTCTTCCCCGCCCGGCCCTCGGTATCCACCGTCCTCTCCCAGACCTCCCCCGCTCTTGGCTGCCCTCCTGCCCGCCTGGCTGGCCCACGCCCGCCCCTGCCTGGGTCCTGCCCGCTGCTCCGCCCCGGTGCCCAGGCTTGGGGGAGCAGGCGGCAGAGCACGTGCGCGTCCCTCAGTGTCCGCGGCCGCTCCGCACGGGTGGACGGCGGGGAGGGTGGACGGCGGGGAGGGTGGACGGCAGTGGCTCCGCCCGTCCGCAGATCTTTTGTCTTCCCAACGCTTTCTGGGTTCCTTCCACCCATTTGCCGGTGCTCACCAACGGGCCGGGCTACAGTCAGGCGCACTCCTCCGCGTTTGGTGAGCTGGGCAGCTCAGGGCTGGAGTCACGCGGGGGTCTATTAAAAACCAACCCAAGTACCAGCTTGTCTTGGAGGAGAGCGGCGAGCAATGCAGATGTGCGTTGTCTAGCTCGGGTGGCAGAACTTGGCAAAGCACCTGCCCGTGCCTGTGGTTCTGGGCCGCTACAGTGCCCAGGAGGTTCCCAGCTAGAGCTCTGTTTCGATGGTTTGGATACAGATATTGGAACTAATTCCCACTTGAACGGGCGGTTGTTCGTTCCTGCCTGGCGTGAGTCAGAGTTGATTGTTTTGAATAGCCTTTCACGACGGCTCTGTGTGCTTGGGTCATCTGGTACTGACGTCCCGTTTCCGCTTGTGGCTTTTGATCCACTTGCAACTCACACAGTCAGGCTTTTGCCCAGACCTGGGAGGAGGCGAAGGCACTCGTGTCCAAGTGCCCTATTCATAGGTGAGGGGGAGCCAAGGCCTTTCTCTTTTCAAACTGGGAAACATGCTGATGTCCTCATGCTCTGCCATATGTTTCCAGGAAAGAAAACAACAACAAAAAGCTTTTCTTGACAAAAGTGAAAGGAATTCTGAAATGAGAGCCAATGTGATTCACGTCAGGAACACAGGCGGTTAAGGCTGTGGGGAAGGCACGGTTTCATGTGAATTACAGGGGTAGGAATTGCAGATGATGGTAAAGTTTATAGGTAGTTTCTGTAGCTCTGTTTTAAAAGTAGTTTCATTGCAGCAGCCTTTCTGGAGGGAATAAAAATATAATTTGAAATATAAACTCACTGGAATGTGGTTGTGTGGAATGTGGCTTCCTGTGGGCTTTGCCCCTCGAAGCAGCGACCCTGCGTGTGCCTGCGGGCTAGGGCCTTTGCAAACAGGGGAGAGTGGAGTCGAGGCGCTGAGCATGCTGGGTTGAGACATGGCGAGAGGTCTTCAGGCAGAATCCCAGCTTGGTCGTCAGGCCCAGCAGCAGTGTTGGAGCAGGAGGAAACATTGAAAATAGGCCTTAAAAGAGGCCACGAAGAAAGGAGGGGTTGCATTTCCACCCCGACATGGCGGAGCCAGAGGAAATAACTAACTACACTCTGAGAACTTCAGAGACTTGGATGCCAGACCGGTAAGTCTGCTACTTGGGAACTGTTTTCACTGGGGTCATCCCCGAGGACGAGGACTCAAGTCAGTGCTGCAGACCCCAGGGGCCTCTGGAAGCAGACACCCACGGTATGTCCTGGGGTAGAGGGAGGCAGCCTTTACAGGCCAGAAAGAATACACAGGGCCATGGGTCAGGCGAGGGCGAGCTGTTACCTTCCAGAGCACCTGCATTTTCATGTCCGAGGCAACTTTATCCCATTCTGAAAACTCTGAGGAGGGAGGGCTCCAGTTCTCTACCCCCTCTGCAGAGAGACCCACGCGTGAATGGGGGTGCTCGTGCACTGAGTCACCCACAATCAGTGCTAGTGCAGAATTAGAGTCGGGCTCCCGAGGCTAGAGTGGAGCCCCATGCTGCCTCCTCACCGGTGTTTCCATCCCGACACCCCTGCGCCCCTCCCTGCACAAGCAAGGCCCAGCGGTGCCCTGGAGCTTCTGATCAGGCCATCACGTGTTCACGGCCCATGCCCTCCATGCCCGAGCTCTCCTGCCTCCCAAGCCTCCCCCCCCCCACCTCCCACTGGACTCTCGCCTTCCTCACACACCCATCTGGCCAGCGGCTGCCGTGCCTGGGCTGCCCTCTACTGCTCCTCCCTGCCTGCCAGGCCCCCTTGACTACCCCACAGCTGGAAGACGAGGTCCCAGCTTCCGTTTCCCGGCTGAGACCATCGCCCTCTGACTGAGCCGTCCTGTGAGTGCAGGCCGCTGTCACAAAATGCCACAGCCTCAGGAGAATTTTATTTCTCCTGATCCCAGAGGCTGGGAGACTGAGGTGATCTGCCAGAGGGCTGGGTTCTGGTGAGGCCTCCTTTTGGTATGTGGACCGCTGCCTTCCTGCTGGACCCCTGGGTGGCGTTCCTCTGTGTCCACTCGGGAGAGAGCACCGTGTCCCAGAACAGAGCTCTGGTCCCTTCATGGGCTCCACACTAGGCCTGCAGCAAAGGACTCGCCCCCTTGCCCCTTTCTGGACATCCGGCTCAATGCACTGGTAGTCAGGATTCTCCAGAGAACAGAGGCAACGGGACGTGAGCAGGCAGCCGGAAGGAGATCCGCTGTAGGAGCCAGTTCTTGTGACTGTGGAGGCTGAGAAAAGCCATCCTCTGCTGTCTGCAAAGTGGAGATCCAGGACAGACAGTGGCTTGAGTCCAGCTCCAAGCCGAATGGCCTGAGGACCCACAAAGCCAATAGTAAAGGTCTATTTCAAGTTCAAGAGCCCAGGAGCAAAAGATCGGATGCTGGAGAGAGGAAGAGCTGGGCACTCAGCTGGAACAGAGGGCGCATCTCACCTTTTTATCGCTGTGGTCCTACTCAGACCTTCTGGTGGGTTGGATGACGCCCACCCTCACTGGGAGTGGAGTAGAAATCCGCTTGCTCAGCCTACAAATTCAAGAGCAGATCTTTCCCAGAAACACCTTCCCAGACACACCCAGATCACTGTTTTACCAACTGTCAGTGCCTACCTTAGCCCAGTCAAGTTGACACAGAAAATTAATCACACCCGGAATGTTCTCTCCCCATCGTACAAACTGTTTTTCTTCTGTCTAATTCAAGGGCTTTCTTTCCTCTGAAACCTTCCAAGACTTTACTAATGAGAATTGCTGCCCCTCGTAAAAACATCTGTTGTTGCATTTATAATAGGGCGCTTATGTGTCTGTTTACGGTCTCCACCAGACTGCAAGCCCCTTGAGGGTGGAGACTGTCTTTGCATTAATAGATCAGTCACTTAAGACTCAACCCTGATAGAAGCTCAGGGAGTGCTTGTTGCCTAAGGAAAGGAGTGGGTGGAATCCAGGCTGGGATAGAGAAGCAGTGAACGCAACTCAGAAGAAACGCAATGCTTTTTAATAATAATGGTGATGGCTTGTGGTTTTGGGGAAGCCCTGAATGTACAACTCATGTCAGAGATCAGCATGGCCTTGAAGACTCTGTGCTAAACCATACAGTGGCCTTGAATTTCTTACTAAAAAAAGTGAAGAGACATACAGAGAAGGTATGTTAGTGGGCACGGATGCCACAGAGATGACGGGAAACCACTGGGCCTTAGACTCGACCAGGGTTGAAGACTCTGCCATCCATGGCGCTGTATGGCAGAAGCTTCGGTGGAAGGAGCAGGCCTTGTTGGCCATCACGTCTGGCTCTGGTGCTCTGCTGACTGCAGCGTAGACACTAATGAGCACGGATTTCATTTTATCCCACGTGTATCTAAAGACAGACAAGGACAGCCAGTTAAATCACCCATTCCACTGTGTTCAATATCCAACTTCCAGGGTTCCTTTTACTAGGAGGGTCACTCCGGCTGACCGAGCTGCCATGCGGTGCCCACCAGGGTTCCGGTGTCTGTGCCACATGTTGCCATGCCATGTCACACATTCTCACACGGTACAATGCCATGCATCGTCATGACGGCCAGGCCTTGCCATGCAGCGTCGTGCATTTCTGCATTGTGCAATGCTTTCTGTGACATGGGCGGTACTCACATAGAGCCCTAGTTTCATTCAGAATCTGCCAAGGGACCGTAGAATGGACGCTAGTTTGGCAATGCATGCGCAAACTACTATTTCTGGTTTCAGTCAGGTTGTTCAACCTGTCTTAAACAAGCAAACTAGAGGAAAGTTAGCAGTGCATGTAACTTCTCGAAAGCATCATGCCCACAGACGTTCATACACTGACATTACCAACACATTCTTTGTTATGACTAAAGTTTGATCCTTAAAAACTAGACAGCCAAGTAATTTTGTTATTTGTTTTAGTTTTGGATTTTAGCATGGACTGCACAAGATCAATTATTTGTTATTATTTAAGTGCACATTACACAGGATGGCATGTATTTTTTTAAAAAACCTAACAATGAAAGATGCATTTTCTTGTTGCCCCCTCTTTCTCTCTTTCTTTTTCTTTCTTTCTTTCTTTCTTTTTCTTTCTTTCTTTCTTTCTTTCTTTCTTTCTTTCTTTCTTTCCAATCCTCAAGGTAAGCAAGCACACTGCACCCGAGCTACACATCAGCCCTCACTTTCTTTCTTGTCATCAGAATTAAGCTCCATTAAGATTAAGATTAAAAATCGGAATAAGAATACATTGAAATGCATTAAAGTGTTTGTTCTAGCTTCTTTTGTACATGTATTTAATGATATAATCTTACAAACTTCCTGACCCTGGAATATAAGATGAATGTTAGTTGCACATTTATTTTCACTAAAATCCAAAAGGAAAATTAAAAATAAAGAGCAGGCAAGGTCATCTGAAATTCACTTCCCATGTCCAGTGGCTGTTGCACCCAGAGTGTGGAAACTGTATCCCTCTGGGCATAGGGGGTTCCAAAGCGGAATTGTTGGCTTGATGCTGTGAAATTTAGGGTTTTCAAAATTCACTTTCATCTTTTTTACATATTCTGTTAAATCTTAAACTGAGAAGTGTGTGTGTGTGTGTGTGTGTGTGTGTGTGTGTGTGTGTGTGTGCGTGTGTTTATTGAAGTCTCTATAAGCTCTTTTTTTTGAAACAACTAGTTTTCCAAATCATATTTCTAGAATCTCTTAGGAAAAGAATTATTTCAAATCAATTAAATTATTTTCACTTTTACAGAAAATACATGCATACCTTAGTACAAATACACACAATTTGCAGGTATTTAACACATTTCTAATAACTTAAACTGTAATCCAAAAGATGAATGAGGTGATCTACCTCTGTAGATCTCAGTATTTAAACAAAAAAAGGACAAGGAAAGTGATCAAATGGTCACATGTACTAAAAGCCATCTTCTGGCAGTGGGGCAAACTGTTGTTTGAGTAACTGATGTCATACTTTTCTGTAGCATGTCCGGGAAAGAGAAGGAAGCAAGCTTTGTGGAGCACACAGGATTCTATGAGCACGTGTAATCTTGTGTTTTATCTCCCCAAATGCTGCTAGATATCTTTGTGAAGGTACTTCACTAGTGTGAAACTGAGGCGCGAAAAGATTTAGTAGTTGCTCGACAGAGAATCCTGGTCCAAAGGGATCTGAGCTTGTGCCTCCAGACCCTCTGCTCTGCTCGCCAACTTCCGTCTCCCTTCCCTTCCTTCTCTTAAGCTACCATGTTAACTTCGGCGTGTTTTATGTATACATGAGTAGCACAGTGCATGACAGCCACTGTTGCCGAGTCTCCTATGAATTCCATCATCACAAGAGGGAGGAATCTGTATTGCTGCACATGTGAGAGGTAAATGAATTAAAGCAAGAAAGTTAAGTGGCTCGGGTTCAAATTAAAGGCCAGTCAATAGAAAACGGAATAGCTTGAGCTGACCAGTCGAATTCCGGAGTGTCGGCGTAGGCGGAGCCCTGTGCCTTGCACAGCCCACACAGGAGCATCCTGGAGTCAGTGACAGAGCCAGGCCAAGCAGCGCCAGCCTTTTCTGGAGTCCCGAGGAGCGGAAGTCCGAGGCGCAGGGCAAGCCACGGCTGCCCGCTGGAGTTCGTGTGCTCCTCACTGATAAGCAGTGGCCGGGGCGAGTGCTGTTTGCCCTGCTAGCAGAAGAGAGGGCCTCCGTGGGGACCTCCACCTGTGACCCCGCCGTCAGCCCGCTCCGGCGGTGGACCTCAGGCTTGCCACCAAGGACACGCTTTATTGCCTGGCTTGTTTCTAATCTAGACCGAAGACCCTGCCTGGCCTTCTCTGATGGTTTTGTCATGTTGGGCATTTTTGTTTCCACCACGATGGTTTATTTTCACTACTTTATCTTCGCCTTTTTATTGAGTAATTTTAAAGCTTATTTTACTTTGCTCGTCCGTTTCTCTTTTATCTGTAACTTTTTCGTAGAGAATAAGAGGTGACAGGTTGAGATTTAAAAGCAGACGGCGGGCAGCTGAGGGAGCGGCCGCCTTATGTCATCTCTCATGTGAGCAGGAGAGCCGGCCCCTGGCAGTCGCCCCAGAGAGGCTGCCCGCCCTCGGGTGCAGACCCCCAGCCTTGTGCTGCCCGAGGAGCCTCAGCAGCAGTGGGGACAGCTGGCCGATGAGTGGCAGGAACTCTGTCCACTGTGGATGCGACCGGTCCCTCCCACTGCAGCCTCCACGCTGAGGGCTTCACTGCAGGTGGGCAGTGTCCCCCACGGTATCGCCCACCTCTCTGTTCATGCGTCCTAGCACATCACACTAGCCACGAAGGCAGCCTACCCTGACCCCACGATGGGGGTGTGACGTACTTCTGGAGTTAACGTGTGCCAACCGGCACCACGGCCTTCCCACAGAGGCTCTTGTGATTGGCAAAGCCTGTGTTCACAGCCAGGTCCGAAGCCACCGCGTGACCAATGAACGCGTGGACACTTGGCAGCTGTCTGTTCACACTCACCGTGAGGACTTGGGCAGTCTCTGGCACGAGAAGAGTGCCCGGACGCCTGGACCTAAGGCCACTCTCTCCGCGCCAGAGCAGGTGACACTCACAGTTGCAGGGGAAACCTAGAAATTCTCCTTGGATCTGAAGTGATCTCAGCCACTGGCCAGACACACATTTTATTCCACTTTCTGACCTGCGTTGCCTTCACAGATTCTTGATTGATGAGGAGCATGACTTTGGGGTGCGTTTGCAATGAGAACATAGATACCTCCGTGGCCGAATAGCCTCAGGAATGAGCTTCCAACTTGTGATGATTTGGTTGGCATATTACGTTCCTGGAGTGACTGCAATAAATCATCACATAACGCAGGGCTTAAGACAGTGAAGACAACAGAGTTTTCCTCTCTCGCGGGTAGCAATCTGAAATCAAGGCGTCGCAGGCCCTGGTCCCTCTGAGATCCCTGGGAGAGGAGACTGCCATGCACCTCTTGGCCTCCGGAAGCTCCCTTGGCCTGTAGTCGCATGAGTCTCCTCTGCCCCTGTCTACGTGTGATCGCTCCCTCAGGGGTCTGGGTTTCCATGGTGCTCCCTTCTTTGTCCATAGCCTTTTCTTCTTGAAAGGACACCCACCCCTGGATCAGTCAGCCAAATTCAGGTGACCTCACACAAGCACGATTTTATCTGTAGAGACTCTATTTACAGTCATATTATGAAGACTTAGAAATCTACGGTGGGGATACTACTTGACTAGTCTAATCAGAAAACATAGGAGGAACGCACTACCTTACAGACATACCGAAGGAGGAGTGTGTGGGGAAAGGAGTCCTATCCTGCTAATACAGACAGCGTGCGCCTTTCCCAAGCCTAGGCTGTGCGGTCTAAGAGGTTAGACAGAGGGAGAAGGCACGTGGCCATGATCCTGAGAAGATGGCATAGGCTTTTTCGGGCCTCGCTACTTTCAGCCGTGGGCCTTGGGCGAGTTTATTTACCTCTCGGTGACCAAATGTTCACAGGTAAAATTCCTCAGGAACTATTTATTTCCAAATTCTCATGCTCTATTTGTGAGTTATGTTGCTAAGACTCTCTCCACCCAGGACAGTCAGGTGTTTGGTGCACAGAGCATGTGAAAGCAAGGAGAGAAAGCAGGTCAGGGCACTAGGTGTTCCTCTGTCTGCTGAGACCAGATCACAGGAACACCGAAGGGGCACAGAAGCCCCTTGAAGAGTGGGCTGCATCTGGCCGAGCAGGGAGTTGGCAGAGCCCCAGCCAGCGGGTGGGCAGGATTGAGGGCAGATGTGTGCTGTGTTGGTAACAGCTGCAGTGCGGCCTGGAGGGCATGGAGTGCATCCACAGGCAGCACCCTACTGCGAGAGGTGTGCCACAGGAAGTGGAGATGAGGTCTTTGGGTTGAAAAAAGGTTTGGTGGAGGAACCAGACTTACTAGTTTCTGGTTACGCTGTTGAGAGAGGGGCATGGGTGGTGGGAAGACCCTATTCTGCAGAAGTGCCCTCGGGAGTTCAGCTAAGACCGGAAGAGAAGGTGCAGACACGGGAGGAGAGTGGAGGAGAGTTAGAAGTCTGGGGGATGACCAAAGAGAAAGGACAAAGAGGACTCGCAGGGCCTCTCGGAGGCAAGAGAGGCCAAGCGGATAGAGCCGCAATTACCCGGCACAAGGGAGAATTTGAGGAATCTGCTTCTTCTAACCTCGGAATCCGGAAGCTGTACCAGTTGTGCTAAATGAGAGGATGAAGTTGGGATCAAATAGTCACACACCTATCACCATGCACCAAAATCAAATTAAACTGGATCAAAGACCTAAATGTTAAAAATGAAACACTAAACCTTCTAGAAGACAAATTAGGCAAATACCTAAATGATATAGGGGTAGGCAAAGACTTTCTTGACAAGACACCAAGAGCAAAAGAAATTATCCCCATTATTAACAAATGGAATCTTGTCAAATTAAAAAGCTTCTGCACAGCAAAAGAAACTGTCAACAATGTAAAAAAAGAATCAACAATTGGGAAAAAAAATATTCACCACCAACATCTCACATAGGAAGCTCATAACTAGAATATACAGGGAGCTGAAGAAAAGTAAGCCTACCAAAATAAAGGATCCTATTGAAAAGTGGGCAAATGAAATGAAGAGGCCGTTCACACAGGAAGAAGTTCAAAAGGCCAACAGATACATGAGAAGATGTTCAACATCTCTAGCCGTAAGAGAAATGCAAGTCAAAACAACACTAAGATACCCTCTCACCCCAGAGAGAATGGCCTATGTCAACAAGTCAAATAACAATCAGTGCTGGCCAGGCTGTGGGGAGAAAGGAACCCTCCTGCACTGCTGGTGGGAGTGTAAATTAGTACAACCACTTTGGAAAGCAGTATGGAGAGTTCTTAAAGGACTAGAAATAAATATCCCCTGCCATCCAGCGACACCCCTCCTGGGAATATTTCCAAAAGAGGCCAAAACAACACATAACAGAGATAGATGAATGCCCATGTTCATAGCAGCACAACTAACAATAGCTAAAATATGGAAGGCACCAAACTACCCATCAACAGACCAGTGGATACACAAAATGTGGCATTTATACACTATGGAATGCTACGTATCTATAAAGTCCAACAGCGTGGAGGCTTTTGCAGGCAAATGGAAGAAGCTTGAGAACACCATGCTTAGTGAAGTGAGTCAGAAGCAGAAGGTGAAACATCGAATGGTCTCTCTGATACGAGAGACCCAGATCACAACTCCTATGGAACTTAAGATGAAAGACAAAGGTGGGAGGGGTGGGTTGGGGGAGGGACACCTTGTCACCTTGTCACCTTGACAACAGAGCCCTGATGAGAAGCACTATTGTAAAGCCTAGGCCTGGTGGCCCTTGGGTAAAAGTTTCGCTCCAGAGTGGGGGTGAAGACCGAAGACGTGTGCTTTGGCACCCACACAAGCGCCGCCTCTCTGACCCCAAACATGGGTGGCGTGGGCGAGAGCATCAGAGATCCTTCGGCCTTCCAGGCAGCAAGCTAGTGGGACTCTTGTGCCTCAGCTGGGGCCATTTAGGGCCCGTACTGTTCTGCATTTTTTTTCTGCTTTTCCTTCCACTCCAGCGTGTCAACAAAGAGAGTGCGCAGGAAACACAAACCCGCCCACACAGCGCGGAGCAACCACCGGGCCTTCCTCTCTCTGCCTTTCACATGACTAAGCGATTAAATTCCTCCTAATCAAAGAGACAGATGAAACGAGTTTATTAATAAAAGCCCCCGTCAGGAAGATTGGAAATGAATGATTAGGCGAATCCGCCCCCCTTTCCTTATAGACAGACCCCCCTCATGGAGAGGCATCTGCGAAGGGCAGAGATTCCCGCGCAGGCTGGGGCAGAGGCATCTGGAAGTTGTTTGCGATGTGGATTCGGAGTCAGGCTGCACACAGACACCGCCTCCAGCCACAGAGCTCGCTCGCAGAGGCGGAAACGCGCTGCTGTTCACAGTGCTACTTTCCCCTTTGCTGGTTATCTATTTTATTTCTTCCTCGGTTCCCCAGCGTCCCCGCCATTCGTGTGCAATTACGTCTGCGCGGATCCGCCAGCTGTAGGGCTTGTCAACCATGCCCACCCGCAAGCTGTCCGGAAACCCGCGAGCAGGTCCACGCGCGACACCGCTTTAGTTCTCTCCAGATCTGGGTGCAAACCGGGGCTCGGTGGCTTTTGCTCTACGCTGGCTGAAGTAAAGCAAGGGGAAACATGGGTCGTAAGACATACGCAGGAGCACACACGATCGAGAAATAGTATGTCCGGACGCGGGCTTTTTTGCTTGTGTGTACATGCGTGCACACACACATGCACACGCGCGTGCACACACACAGAGGCATCCTCTTCCGCGCTTGTGTGCAATCTCGAGCTGACAGCTGTATTATTTTTCCTATGACCCATTCATCTCGTTGTCAATCAAATAACCTCCAGAATTGTATCCTCACGTCTCCAGTTTCTACATCTGGAAAACATTCTCGGGGGCTTCTTATGAATGTTGCCAATTCAGGAGTTTTTAAAGTGCAATTACTCCCAGCCAATACTGATCTCATTGATAACAGCCAAGTGCCTTCCCTCTCCACAAATTACTCATCGTGACATGTGATCATTGGTTACTCTAAGATGGTTTGCGGTAGCAGCTCTCCTCCTGGCTCTCCACAAAGGGAGACGACATTACAAGTTTGCCTTGTTTTCCTTTAATCAAAAATCAAATGAACAACAACAAGCAGGCAGGCCTGAGCAGACAGCAACAGCAGGAGGTGGCTGCAGAAGCCTCGATTGGCTGGGCACTGTCCCTGCTCTGGGCAGAGCTGGGCTCCCATTGTCCTGAGAGAGCCGCTTAGCAAAGTCCGTCAACAGAAGTCGGCAGAGACAGCGCAATGCCAGGAGGGGCCTGCTTGCAAGGTCAGAAGGAGCCCGGCTTTCTTTCGCTAGCCAGCGGCTTTCCCGGGCCGAGGCCTCGTCTGGGAAGAGGGAAAACTGTGACCCACACGTGGGAACGTCTGAGCAACATACCTGAGTATCACCTACGGAACTGATGTATTTCACCCATGTACCGTGTTTGGCCACATTTTATTTAAAACCCAGTGGTGATGAACCCAGTTTAAGAAAAATGGCTGGGTTAATGAAGGCATGGGGGAAAAATAAATGTGAAACCTAATGAAAGGATACAGATGGAAAGAAGACCAAAACGCAGGCAGAGGACTTCCACGTCGGCTCCAGAGTCTGTCCTTACAGTGGGTCCCCGCGTTTTCTAGTACCCCGTACACTCCTGCCCCTCTGAGGGCAGAGCCTTTCCTTGCAGGCTTGGGACTTGCCCCCCCACCCCAGCAGAAGGAGGGTGACCCAGAGGTGGTCCAACGCAGCTGGGCCAACCTGGAGGCGCCTCCCAGAACTCCGAAGCCTTCTGCTCTTTCCCGTGTCCTCAAGCCATTGGTAATGGCGTGACCGAATAGCTTTCATTTCTTTGCTGTAGGCTTTATGACCCTCCGAAAGGCACAGGATCCAGGGGACCTTCAGGTCTGTGGCTCTGCCCTCTGACTCTGAGTTACCCCAGGCAGGTGCACTCCAGGTGCCTTAGTTGCGCCTCAAGAATGAGACCAGAAGGTGGGTCTGTATTGCAGAAAAGCGAAGCGCTTCTCGTCAAGCCCCTGGTGTCTGGCACATCTCTTGTGCCCAGCCTTCACTGTGGCACATGCCACCCTCTTCTGTGGCCCTGCCTTGCATCAGGAAGGGTTAATGTTATTTTTCTTAGCTCTGTCGTTTTCCTGCTTCCTGAGGAGAGTCATAGCTCATGGCATTCTTGATGGAGGTGGAGTCTGATAGACGTGTTCTGTACGGCACCTTTGGCCAGCAGGTGCCAGGGTTCTGCAGACCACTGGGCTTGCGTTGCGTCACTGTATGTGGGATTCGTGAGTCCTAAAGCTTGTTGGGTTTGCCTCTGACTCGGAAGAAGCAGCCACAGACCGTACATGAGTCAGAGAGTATGGTCGTGTTCCAATAAAACTTTATCCGCAAACTGAACGTGGGCTGTTTACCAACTGCTGGAGTTCAAGGGGGCTCACTGGGCAGTGAAGAGCCTCGGTGGGCACCAGAAGCTCTGTGTGGTTAGCACCACAACACATCCTGTATGCTGGGGCCGGCTGCAGTCACACAGCCAGGTGGTGCAGGTGGTGGCCTGAGGCTCAGCCTTCTCCTGGCTGTAATTATGCTTTTACTCCTATTAACCCACACGGTCAAATTCTTATCTCCCAGTTTTGATAATAAGGTGGTCCTTCCAATTTTAGGTGCAAATAATAAAACATAATAAATAGCATTTGTATCTACATATGACTACATGATTTCATAAACTCAATGCATTGAAAGGCGGCTGTGAGGCCTCTTGTTCATTTCTATTTTCTCTCACGAAATAAGCAAATGGTAAAAGACATGACTAAAATGCTGCTGTTCCAGCAAACAGCTCCATGTAATATGGCAAACTTCCTCACAACACGAACCAGTATGTGAAACATCAAAAAGCTCCCTAAAAGTTTCATTGTAAAGTGTTTTATTTGGAAAAATGGACTTCTGAAATAGACTAGTCCATTTTTTTTTCAAAATCAGAGCACACAATTCTAAGGCAATTAAAAGGTCCATGAGCCAGTAGCCCTTTAAATATATCTAAATCTCGTAGATATATTTATAGGTAGTTTCTATGCCATTGAATGACACTCTGCATATATTCATCATTTCTGGAAATGTTTAACAGGTTCAAAAGAGTGTAGGCATATTGTGCTTAAAATGTTGAGCTACTACCAGCCTCAGTTCTGCTGCCGCGTATTTACCTGGCGCTGCAGATACACAAGTGCCCTGGGCTGCTACAGCACAGGTGCTCTGCAGAGCAACAAGTTGGTCTTTCTTGTTTGCGCTCATGTATTAGGCAGCCAGCAATTAGTGGTGGTGTGATGTGACATTTTGGTGCCTGGCTTATCAAGGGGAGGTGCGCTACTTCTCGCAGTCTAGAGATGAAGCCTGCACACCCACAGCCAGTGCCAGAGCTGGAAAATCCCTACCGTGGTAGGATGGGAGACATCCTAACCAAGAGACAGCTGCCACCGAAGGGCGGTCAACAAGGACGTCCAGGGGCCAAAGTCCAGCAGCAAGTGCAGCTGAGCACACGAAACTGCGGCTCCATCCTGGGTCCTGGAGAAAGTCTTCCGGCATTTCAGTCCCGCCCAGGACCTCGGGACCGTCAAGATCACAAACAAGAACTTACTTTTTGGCTTATTTCTCTTAAATTATCAACTGCTGACCAAAGCCAATAAACAGCCTCCTAGCTGATTATATTTTAGTCACCCCTGAAGATTGCAAACTGCAGCTGAGTTCCAGGCTTTCTCCGGTGAAGCCACAGAATGTTGCCCCTTGTGTGATAGGCACGACGCTTTCCTATCTCAGAAGGAGCAAAATGAGGCCCGGCCTCCCTCCTGATGGGCGAGCTGGGTGTAACGCTCTATCCACCGTCCTTGCTGGGAGAGAAAAGGATCCACGGGGCAACGTAACCAAGCCACAGATGAGAAGCGCTTGGCCTGCACGAGGCTCCTTCTGAATGAGAGATTCCACACGCTGGGCCAGAATATTGGGTCAGAGCCTCCAGCCACAGCAGGAAAGTCTCTTCATGACAAGAGGCTTTTCATTGCTAACGCAGATGTGTGTAAATTATAAAATACTTGGCATGCCATATGAGGTATGTATGTATACACTAACTCTATTTCAAAATTGCTAGAATTTTGTATTCTTTATTGTTTCAGAAAGACGGCAGCTGGTTAATTGCAGGCTGAGAGTCACATTTATACAATGTAATGACACTCATCAAGTTCTCTGATATTGATGTCCTCCTAAAAAAAAGGAGTCAGGCTCCACACCTACCTACATTTGTGAACATTTACTGGATTTAAACAGGGTGGATCAATCAAGCTGCTACTTAGAATTTATGTCTTACTTTATATTTTCCAAATGGTTTATGACTTTGAGTGGCTTGTTATAGGACCCCTGTGTAAAGTCGGTGTGAGGAAACTGAGGCTTGAGGCATCTAAGTGAGTCGCTTGACACCTCACAATCACTAACAAACAAGCTACACAAGCTGATTAGGCTGAAGCTTCTGCCTTCAGTGGTTTAAAACTTCCTATCACGAGGTCAGCTGACTAGCAACCTTAACCCCTCTTCAGCCTGTTGGTTATGGTGTTGCTCTATTGGAGACACAACCAGAGCTTCACCCTTTGCCACTGAGCTACGTCCCCAGCTTCTCTGCCTGCCGTCTTCATGTCTTTTGTTATGTAGCGTAATATATTCGAAAATTTCAGGGATTATGACACAAACATTTTTGGGAAACCATTATCCAGCCTATCGCATACATATACCACAAAACCTAAAATAGCCATTAACACAGCAGAATGAGGAGCTGTCAGTTGAAATCAAAAGTGTATTCATTTAATATAAAGAAATCAAGAAAGTAAGTACGTCCAGAAAAAGACAAATGACACACAGGGGAGCAAAGTGCCAGGTCAGAGTCAACTCCAGTCACGTCATCAGAGTTGAAACGTAATTGGTCTAAATAACATAATGAAAACCCTGAGACCATCATATCAGCGGAAAAAGCAAAATTCAGCTCAATTCCCTCCATAACACACGCATGGTGCTTTTAAATATAGATACAACTACATCAAAATAAAAAAAGGTATATAGTGTGCTAACACCAAAGAAAGCTGATGTGGGTGCGCAACTATATAAGTAAATTTTTAGAGAACAGAATATTGCCAGAGATAAAGAAAATCATTTCATAACAATAAAATTGCAATTAAGAAGGTCGGTGTATAAATTCTAAACCTTTATGTACCTAATAACATAGCTTCAAAATACATCAAGCGAAAATTGCTAGTAGTATAAAAAGGAGTAGGCAATCAGCAGTCATGGCCAGGAATTTCAATATTTTTTGCTTAGTAGTTTTTAGGAAAATAAGGCAGAAAACCAGATGAAACTGACAGTGTTGACCTGGTGACTTTATTGATATTGAGAGACCATCCCACCCAATAACAGCAAAATGCACATTCTGGTCAAATACATATTGTACATTTATCAAAACAAACCATCTGCTGATTCATAAAGCAGCCTAAATGTAATTTTTAAAATACACACAAAATAGCATTAAACTAGAAATCAATAATCAAAATAAGCCTGGAAAGGCCAAAAATATCCCAAACCTAAGCAACATGCATTTAAAGGTTAAAAAAGGAAAGAAAGAAAGAAAGAAAATGAAAATATGATATAGCAAAATTTGTCCAGAGCTGTTAGGGCAGCGTTCTAGCAGAAGTGCACGCTGTGAGAGGCAGGGACTGGGGAGAAAGGAAGGTCTTAACTTGTTGATCCTAGCTCCTGAACTAAGAAAGTAGAGGAAGACGGACAAACTAAATTCAAATAAGCAGAAGACACGAAATAATAAAGATTAGAGATGACATCAATGGAACAGAAATACAATAGAAAAAATCAGTGAAGCCCAAAACGGGTTTTTTCAGACAATCAATAAAATTGATAAATCTCAAGACAGAATGATCAATAAAAAGAGAAGACAATTCATCAATATGAGGAATGAGAGAGATGACATCGCTAAAGATTCTGCACATAGTGAAGAGAAGAAATATTGTGACGAACTATGCCGATAACGGGGATGACTTCTATAATTACCTACAGAGACAAGTTCAAGAAAGGCTCAAGTCCCCAAAACTCACTCAAGAACAAACAGGAAACTTACATATCATTATGATTACTGAAGTATTTGAATCTGTGCTTAAAATTTTTTCTTGTAGAAAGTCTGCGGCTGAGATGGCGTTAGTGGTGAATTCTCAACTTGAGAAAAGTCTTCCTTTTACACAAACTCTTCCAGAAATTGAAAAAAGAAATGCACCCAGAATATTTTCAGAGCAAATTTTACTCTGATTCCCAAGTCAGAAAACAATATTGCTTCAATCTACAGACTATGGCTATATATGCAAGCCCTGTAAAGAAACCTGTAGCGAAGTCTAGCTGAACGCTGTAGGGTTCTGTGTAAAGACCAAGTGGGTTTCATCCTGGAATACAAGGATTAACGTCTGAAAAACCAACAAACCAGCGAACTAAAATGAGAATGCTACATTATTATCTCCAGAGAGGCAGGAAAAATCACCCCATAAATCCAGCTTCCGTTCCTGAGGCTGTCAGTAAGAGAGGAAGGGAGTCTTTTCCTGTAATTGATCAAGGGCACCCATCAGCACTGGTTTCGCGAGCTTCCCACTTCCTGGCAAAGGCCCAAAGCTTTCCCACTAGGGTGAGGGTGAAGAAAGCCAAGGCTCTGCCCTCACCCTCGTATCCGACGCGGTACCGGAGGTGAGACACTGCAAGACAGGTAAGCCAGTGGTGAAATAGTTACCTTCCACGTAGGAAGCCCAAGGCAGGCCACAGTGAAGCTGCTTAGACGGAGAAAAACTTAGCAAGTCGTCTGAATGTGGCAGTCAATTGTCCATCTGTACTTCAGCCCGTCGGGCTGCACCGGTGTGGGAACATTGTTAAGCAACGGGAATGGTGCAGCTGATTTGGAACACAGTTTTGTAATTTATTGAAAAGATAAATATACCCCTACCATGTGACTCAGCCAATCTACTCCTAGGGATTTTTCCAAGACAAGAGAGAACATGTGAGTCTTCTATGTGGATGTTCACAGCGGATTTTCTGTGTTAGCTTAAAAAGTTGGAAATAACCGACATACCTGACGATAGAGGCATGGGTACGTATGTTTGGTGTGTTCCAACAAACTAAGTGCAACTCAACAATAAAGTAGGTTTGCTAAGCAACAATGTGGAGAGATCTTAAAATAAATTATGCTGAGTGAAAGAACACAGGCCAAAAATATATAGGCTCTAATTCCAACCACAGAGAAGTTTAGAATATGCAAAGACATCTAGAATAATGGGAAGGAGCGTTTTGCCTACTGGGGACAGGGAGCAAGGGGTGGGGACATATGGCAGGGAACACTGAGGACTGCACACAGCCAAGAGGGCATGGCTTGTAGGAGCACCCTGCTCACCAGCAGATGACCAGGTGCTTTCCTGCGAATACTGGAAACAAAAGGAATGTCCCCTCTCCTCATGCACTTGTATCAAATGTGGTGCTAGGGTTCTAAAGGGGGGGACAAAAAAAGTGAAGACTTTTGAATTAGGTATCTGCAGTCAACAGATTTTCCAGCCACGACTGAGGCAACGGCTCCAGGTGTCCACCTCAGCAGCGTCCACTCCAGTGGTGAGGCGGTTGCATTTTCAACATGGATGTTTGAAAAAAATAAACATAGAGGTTGGCGGTTTTTTTTAAAAATTTTATAAATGATCCTTTTACTATTCAGTGTCAGTTTTTTAATGGCGAGATAATTGTTTATTACAATGATTTCGGCCCATCTCTGGAGCAATTGACATTACCGCTCTAAGGACAGAATTTGACCAAAGACAAAACACAAACCCAGCACAGATCAGATGCTACACACTAAGCACCTCACAGGGGAAAGTTTCACATATCCAAGCAACTGGGATTGCGCTGCTCAGCCATGGTGGTGATGTTACAGATGTTAAGGTCCACACCAAAGCAGCCTGGTGCTAACATTCAGTGGAACCTCATCTCACACGCAACATCAGCCACATTTGATGACGAACCGAAGAAGCCACTCTGGACGTTGCCTATGTGTGCGCCTGAGCCACACGGGCGTGAGTTAGGAGCTTGTGAGAAGGATTTCGGGGCCTGCCTGGCCAATGGATAGCTTCCCCCAACCCTGCTTTCTCTCTGGAGAAAGTCATATCACACAACAATGATGGTATAAACCCCCATAAACTGAGAATCCACTGTTCATTAGGATTTTTTTTTCATTTATAGACATGGTAAGATAGTCACAAAACAATTATGGGGATCGTGACTTCCAAATTTAAGAACTTTGGAAGTCCACCTACCGTAGAGAACCAAGCTCATTGCATTTTTTTTTTCAAGGAATGGGAAGAATAACCTATTTAGGAAAAGGAAGGACAGTGAGTTAAGGGGAACTGGAAGAGCGTCGCTCCCAAGCTCATTATGTCGAACAATGTCACATCTCTAGTTCTGAAGTTACCTGGTCTTGCTGACAAAAACAAGCATTACCTTATTTCACTATGACATGAAGGGAGCCTTACATTCGATTGTCAAAAGTCTTTCATACCTTCTGGGTTCGAAGTTCACCATGAGCCTTGCAAGGACCTACAGAATGAGTGAACGTCAGTGCTCCTATCTTCAAAGAACTTTAAATCCAGCGGCTGGTGTCCTCGTACCTGTGTCATATTTTCTAATGTTTAACCTCTGGACGTAGATACTTTTGCCCAACATAAAGAAGCTATTAGACAAAAAGCTGTGCCACAATTAAAATTCAGTTAGCGCCACCATCCCGGCAACTGGAACCAGTGCTCTGCTACGTTCCCTTCCTTGTTGTCAACTTAAGACTGTGTCTGTGCTCATTAGATAAAGCACAACCGTGTGCACCAGCACCCACGCGCCGTGCTGTCACCACCGCTTCCACCTTCTTCCCCCTTGCCTGGCCTGTAGGAATTGCAGGGCCACTTCCCCTCAGGTTGTGCGACCTCTGAGGTGCAGGAGATTCCCATCGCAGACGCACCTGCCGTGTGGCGCCACATTAGTATATTAGTATATTACTGCATAAGTCATGACTCATTGAATGTGGTATAAAAAGATTGATAATTTACAAAGAAAGTCAATCAATAAATAAACTGTCCCTAACCAGCTCGAGAGCTGGCAGAATGACATTCTATTATCCTGTCAAGCATATTGCAATCAAAAGCGTGAAGCCTCAGCAGGCAGGGAGCCCCACCTCCCTCCCTGGCTCCCACCTCCCTCCCCTGGCTTCCCCACATCCACAGCCTCACCGTGCGCCCACGTCCAGATACGTATTTGTGTACCACGTGGACCCACAGCACGGTGCGGCACTGTGCTTGCGTGGGGGACCTGCTGCCCACAGTGACAGCCTCGTGCCACTTGGGCTGCTGGCAGCTGATCCTCGGCAGACAGCACTGTCAAAGAATCAGAGACTTCCACATGCACAAGTGAAATTAACTTCTGTTAGTCTGACATTTTCTGCAATCAATACTCACAGGGTCCTTGTCTCCAGGATCAAAATTCATAAATCAAAAGCAGAAAGCATGAAATAAGGTATTTGATAAATCCATTAACTGAAGTGGCAGTGTACTTCTGTCACGCTGTCTAAAGTACACTTATGTGAGCAAAAACGCTCCAAGTCCCTGGTGGGGAGAGGCTGCGGGGGCTACGGCTTCACTGCGGATATTCTTGAGAACACATTATTTACCAAGATATATCTTCATTTCCAAACAACCATTTGATCCGCAGTCTGACTGCATAGGGAAAGTGATGTAGGGCCTGGCTTCGCGACGCAGAGACCGAGCTGGGCAGTTTTGCTGGGGACAAGAAGCCCGCGGGGAAGCTGGCTCAGTCTTTAAATATGGAGGAACAGCATGTTATATGTATGTGCATTCCTATAGATGCATATATACCGCAACATGCACAATTGATCGGTAGGTAGACACGTGTAATCTCTGTGTGTGTGTGCGTGTGCATGTGTGCGTGTGTACCAGTCACGAGATTGCATGGGCTTGCCATACCTTGGACTTAGGCCCTCTCCGTGTAAAACAGCTTGGTTGTGTATCATTTCTTACTACGTAAATGGGGAGACATTGGGCTATTGAGCCTCGAAAATCCATAGCGTCCTCTCCTTGGCTACATGCCCGGTCCCCTGGCACTGCCAGGCTTGGTTTGTCATTTTATACAACCCATTTTGTGACAGAACAGCAGCTACTTACCCCTTCTGACCCAAACACATCAAAAAAGCACGGTCTACAGCAAGCCCTTAACACCACTCCCGGTAAGCTAGAGGCTCCTGTCTGATATTTTTACTGTCCTAAATCCCAAATATTGCCCAAGTGCAGTAGTGGACATGGCTTTTATCTGAAAACTAAGTATCAGCCGACACAGTTGTCTGCCTTGCGGTGCTGAGCAGGGCCTTGCAGAGGCAAATAGCAGTGGTTCTGCCCTCACACAGCTCGCAGGGAGCTGGGTTCCGAGAGACACGGTTCTGAAAAGTCAGAATGAACCAAGTGGAGCCCCATACTGTGACTGTGGCTTGTGTAAAGTGGCAAAACCTTACAGGTTCCATGGATTGGTTTAAGTTCTGGCCCCACCATGTCCGACACTCTATCAAGCAGTAGACTTGCTGCTGTCCGTAGTATTGTCCAGAGCCGCCGTCCTGCCGCCTGGCGGTCGGAAGGGGAGTGAGCTCACAGCTCCTAGGTTCTCTCAGGCCTGGGCTGCTGGATTTCTCCCTAACCGGGGAAGGTTGGGAGCCAGGACTGGCAAGAAAACCCTGCTCACCTGGTCCTGAATCTCAGCGATCTAGAGTTTAAACTATGGGGCAGCTCCTCCTGAAATAAACCTCTCTCCCCCACAAAAAGTAAATCTTCTCACAAAATCTTCCTTTTCTCAATGCGCCAGAAACCCCAATTCCCACCAGGAAAGAAGGCAATGAACCTAAGGGACCCCGAGGTAGGGGAAGGACGGTGCCCTGGTCTTCTCCTTGCAGCAGTCCCCTTTGCGGCGAGTGGGCCGAGTCAGAACCTCCGAGCCCGCACCCTGTTCCTCACCAGCACTGCGTGGGACGGGGAGTACAGCCAGGCCCACAGTCTTCTGGGGACAGTGGCAGGCGCTGGCAGAAAAGAGATGCCGCACGGAAGCAGGTAACATTCCAGGCCTTCCAGGCACCCGAACCGCAGCACAGGAGGAGAGGAACGGTGCCTCAAGCTCAGAGGGCAGGCGGCCCTCTGGGGCTTCTGTTTCCCTCGGCATTTTCTCTTTGGTCTGGTGACAGTTGCAGGATGCCTAGGGAAAGGGGAGGCCTGAGAAGCAGGTTAGGTCAGGTGAGGAGAGGCACGGGCCAGGCGAAGGGGCGTGTTGGGAGGGCCAGGGAAGGGGAGGCACAGGCCGGGCGAGGAATCACGCTTCCCCACGCGCGCACGCGGGTACCACCTACCCTGCGCTTACCACTCTGCTTTCTGTCGACACAGCCATGTCCGCTTCCTCCTTGCTTCTTTGTACAAGCTTCTACTTTTCCTCTGAAATACGTTTCCTCCTTCCTACCCCTCAGACGTCTTTCTGCCCAGCTAAATTACAAGCCTCGTGATTACACCAGGGCCTTTGTCTTGCTTCTTGCTGTGCGTCTGAGGCTTAATATACTCTCAGCAAATGGTTTTTGAATGAACAAGTAGAAAGCAGGAGGAAATCTAGATGATTAAAGCCCTAAACCCAGCCCAGGTGCAAATAATGTTGAGTATTCTTTGGGAAATAATTTTAGAAGTCAGCATATGGAATGGGACAGAACTTAAGTTTTCGTGCACTTTGAAATTTCTTTCCTCTTTAACAGTAAAGCCTAAATATAGACTATACTTTTAAAATAATACATAAAATCCTGGCTACTAGGCAGTTTAAAGAAAGAGAAAAGAAAGAAAGAACACTTCTTCCTGGGTCATCTGAGCAGACAGGCCGTTGACTACTGGGGCGTTGGGCCAGGACAGAGATCTCGAGGACCTGACTGTCTCCGAAGTACGCGTGCCCGAGGGGCACCATGGCACTCTGGCTAGCAGTGACTTCATGGTGAAAGAGGCAGGCCCCGGCCACCCCTTCAGAGCAGCGCCGCGGCCTCAGAGAGGAGGCTCTGTAAATGCCGTGCGTCAGTCTGCGCAAGCCGGACTATGCTGGGAGACAAATGATCCCCAGTTCCACGGGCCTTCAAACACAAAGACTCATATTTCTAATTTTTTTCATACTACACGCTGTTTCTTGCGATCACCAAGGGATCCCGGCTGATCGTTAGCCAGCACTTCAGAGGTGGCTTTGGCCACACACCGTGGAGGGAAGCCAGACGTGCCGCCAGGCAGCCCAGAGCTGGACAAGGCCCAAAGTGTGCTTCAGTGGCTCTGGGACCCCGAGAGCCTTCCTCCTTCTGACGGGGTCCCAGCAGACAGCTGTGTCTGTTCTGTCTGTCTCATGGAGAACACAGCACCCACCGCACCTGCGCTAGGTGTTCATGCGCCACACTCTCACGTGTCATCCTTGGTTGCAGTGGAGGAGCTAGGACTCGGAGGCTGGGTTGGGGGGGCAAAGAGTACATGCTGCGTGGTTGTGAGCATCCAGAAAACCCAAAGCTCAAATTTCACAGGTGGAAAATGGGCTGGAAAAACAGTTTTGACCAAGGGCGGGTGGCCCAGCCAGTCAGGCTTCTGTCATAAACACCACAACCAGTGACTGCCACAGTGTTTCTCAAAGCCCTGGAGGCTGGAACCCAAGGTCTGGGGAAACATGGCCGAGGTGCCTCTGTCCTCACACGGCCTTCCTTCCCTGGAGCACGCGCACAGAGAGTTCCACTCCCCCCTCAGGAAGCCACTGAAGCAACACAGGGACTCCATCGTCACAAATGCCTCTGCACCTACCTCCCCCTAAGAGCCCACCTCCTGGTGCGTGCTCTGGGGGAAGGAGGGTGTAAAAGCACAGTTCCCAAGAGAGGTCTAAGCTGACGCCTCAGGGTTTGTATGCCCGGCGTCAGTGCACACCGTGCCCGTCAGGGTGACCGTAACACGTGCAGTATCTGTGTCTTTAGGCACATGAAACCCACAGTGACCTTCTGAGTGAGCGGCACAGGGCACGAGGCCAACAGACTTCAATAGTGCTTGGTTAACACGAGAGCGCAAGGGGCCACTTATGCCGGCTGACGCTAGCCAGAGTGCACATGTCGACCACGCCCTTCATGTCACATCCTTCATGAACTGAAGGACATTACATGTACCTGTCACAAAACCAGATGTCTTCCGCGTGGGCATAGGATGCCCAGGGACCTGAGTAACTGATGACATGCTGGGGCAACACAGGGGCCATTCTGCTGCTGGCCTTGCTGAGCACATCACCTGGAAGCTGCCTTTACTCCTGGGAAGGCGTAAGTCCCACATTCCAGCCTCTAACATTTCCATTTCATAAAAATGCTTAAAATGCTTAGAAGACCATTGAATAAATATTGCCTGCATAGGGTGCCAAAACACACAGCCTATTTTAGGGCGTTCAGGACCAGCCTGGGCTATAGAGCGGGACTGTCTCAAAGCAAAGCAAAGCAAAGCAAAACAAAAGAAAAAATGGCCTATTCGTCCACCAGACTCTTGGAAGAGCTTTTTCCTTTTTAAAAAACAAAAATACACAAGACTCTTGATTTCCCCTTGTTACATCAATTTTAAAAGCTCTGTTTTAATCCGGGACCCAAACAGGCATCACGGGAGGTGTTCTGCAGCAAAGGTACCGCCACGTGTGAGATACTGTCAGTCCATCACAAACCAACTTCTTGGGCTCTAGTAGAACGTGGCCCTATTTCTTATATGGAAGTCCCTATAAGCAGCCTTAAACGCTAAAATTTGTCATTTAAATAATTTTAAATGCTCTCAAATAGTGATACCATCATAGTCTTTGTACGTTATAAGGATCTGTCTATTCCGAGAATAGATTTACTTTCCCTCAGCAAGGGTCCGAGAAATGAGTCTGTTTATTCTTATCACAAAGGGACAAGAGTGTGCCCTCATTTCACATACCAGTGGCATGGCTGTGGCTGAACCCTTGCCAACAGTTGACCCGCTTCCCTTCGGCTCTGAGAATATGACAGTGACCTTTATCTCTCTGCATTATACATTCCCTGTCTATCAATTTGAACAAATGGTTTGATACTTTGTGCTTCTAATTACAAAGGCAGCCAATAATTGGAGCAATTTTTTTTTTGGTATGGATCCTCTGTTGTCTGATGTGTCAATAGCTGTGGCTTTCCCTGGAGCCCAGACAGACTGTAGCAGGTGCCCTTGAGAAAGATGTTGTTGGTATTTAAATTCAATAAAGTTTTTCTACTCTCTGCCTTTATTATGTTTGTTTACTCTCCACCCCTTGCTAGAATGTCTGTTTCCTTTAGAAATAAAAAAATCGTTATTTTGAAGAAAATATTCATCAAAGTGTAGATTTTCCTGGCTAAATATCAGACTGCTTCCATTATAATTTTTTCCAAAACCCATTTACCATTGGCACCTATTTCTGCCCTCAAAGACTATCTCAGGTGAGCTTGGCTGCTTTGACCTGACCCTCCTGCAAACCTACAGGTAGTACAGCACGGTCGATATTCCGCAGCGTAGGTTGGAGGATTGCACTCGGGACTGTATTTGGGGCCATGACGTTGAAGAACCAGCCTCCTCGGCTGGTACCGCAGGGCGTGCTCAGGTGTGCTAACCTGGACAGGCTTCCTCTTCTGCGGTGCAAGTAAGCCGAAGGGGCTCCAGCTGTCACCTCCTCAGGGAAGTCACTGCCCTCACCTTCTCGTGTGGGACTCTCGGCACTCATCTTTGTCCTTACACTCCATTTTCTGAGGCAGATCTCTCAGCCCGACCCTCCCCAGCCCGTCTTGCCTCGTTTACTCTGATAGCAATCGACATGGTCGTACTCCCAAAATGGCATGTCTCCTCCGAGGGCGGGGCCTATGAACTTGCACCCAGAGGCCCCTTTGCGGGTGTGTGCTTAGGAGTGAGCACCACTCCTAACATGGGACCCTGGGAAAGATCCCAGGACCAGAGAAAACACCATGTGCCAGTTACAGGGGTCCAGGCTGCCTGGGTAAGCTCTCCCGGCACCGAGTACAGACAACGCCGAGTCTACAGTTGGATAGACAGCGCAAAGGGCATCAGATTCACAAGGTAACAATGAATGAACTTGATTCCAAGAAAATCCAAGACACAATAAAAAGGATTTAGAAAGAAAGAGAAAATAATCTGGAATACTTCAGAAACGCTGAATGATTTATAACTGTGGTAAAAGGCAGCTACCTTCCACATTGGCGAAGCACTGCTTGTTTGAGAAGAGACGAGTAGGAATCGCCCAGCAATGAGGTGCGGCAGAAGCCGGGCTCGCAGTCCCTCGGCAAAACCTGAAGCCCACAGACAGGCCCTGCCCAGCGACGTTGTCACTGGGGCATTTTAGCACATGCGTGTCACCGTGATTGAGTTCCCTTTCGCTTCTCTCTGTAACGATGCTCCCAGCTCAGTGTCCTCCGGGGGCTTGAACAGCTACAGCTGTGCATCTCGATCTTGGAGGCCACCAGAGAGGGTGGGTGGGAAGGGGCATTACTCTCAGCCGGCAGCCACTGAGGCCACGCCGCTGTCCAGGCTGGGGTGGTGGCACCATAAGAAAGCAGGAAGGCACCTGCTGTGACCGGCGCTGGGCGAGGTTGCCAAAGCGCATGCCCACTGCAGGCCCACTGTCTGTAGGGATTTGAGGGGGACGCTGTGCGGCAGGACCGCCTAACCTGGAGGCTGGAGGTTTATTTTCCGTCTGAATGGCAAATTCTAACTCGCCCCTTTCTCAGCCGGATGGAAGTGGCCTTCCGGGGCCACATCTGAAAACGGAGGAGAGCTCTGTTTCTGATCCATCAACAGCCTTAGCACGGGGTGGGGTCCAAGTTTCGTTCGAAATTTTGTTTTTCTTTTTTCTTCTCCATTTGGAATGAATACAGTATCCGCAGTACGTCAGCAGTCAGCGGAGGACGGGAAGGGCTAGTAGTGGAGACGTGTGACACCCCAGACCTCTCCTGGAAGGGGAGCAAATCACGACACGGTAGCATCTTTGCCAAAGCGCGGGATTTCCTCAGGTGACTGAGGTCCCTTTGTCAATCAGATCGCCTTCACTATTGAAAAGGAGTAAGAACTAATTCTCAATTCTTCAGCACATATGATTTCAGAGGAATTTGGAGAAGCACAATAGTTATGATAATGCCGGGGGTATGTTCAGTATAAATTTAAAGGCCTTTAATCGCATCTGCTTATGAAGTAGAAAATTTACCCCGTGACCTACTGGCCCAGGGCAGAACCAGCTCTCCGTGAAGTCGTCAGGATCTCTGCGCGAGTGGCCCTCATGTTGGGAAGCCAGGGGAAGGGTGGCTGGAGCTGTGTGTCCACAGACTGATATTTCAGAATTCTTACACAGGCGCATTTCTTTGACACCCCCTTGAAGGAGAAGGAGCAATCAGAAGCTCTCAAAATTCTGGTAAAGCGCTCACACTTGTAGGAACTTTCCTGGGACATTTCAAGCACGTGGACAGCACTTTCTCCTCGCTGGAGGCTGGGACATTTCTGTTTTGTAGGTTTAAAGACTATGAAGCTGGAAATGCCACCCTACACCGCAGCAAGTGTAACTTACATATTTGTTTTTATTTCCCTGGGATAATTCAGGCAAACACTTCTTCTGGGCAGCCACGGACGCTGGCGTGGTGGAGAGCTGTCCCTTGGAGGAGCAAGGGAACGATTCTCAGTCTTGGCATGGAAATTAATTGCTAAATCACAATGCAATTTCCATGGAATTGCATTTGAATGCAAGATTAATAATGACTGAATTAATCAAGATTAATTTTATTATAATGAATGCCAAAGAATCTGATGATGATTGGCTGCTTGTTCTCGAGGGCCGCCTTATAAATATTCACAGTTTCGGTGAAGTCCACGACTCTCATCATGAGTCTGAGGGCGTCTTTCCCAGATAACTCTGTAAGTCATGTGGGCGAAATTTCTGCAGGAACTTATCATTTAGGAATTAATTTCCTTGCCAGACTTCCCATCCCTGGAGGGGTCCCCAGCTAATGAATTGTTGAGAAAATATATGAATTTTATATTTGAGAAATTAAGGATCAATGTGAAAAAGGGCCATTTCCAGAGATATTTTTTTTTCTGATTCAATTAGCTTGACATATTTAAAAACATTAATTCCAAATGAAATGAAGTGATGTTGTGAAAAGGGACAGGGCCTGATTTCTATTTGAGTTAGTGAGGTTACGGTTTCATTGTATTTTAAATTTAAATTTAATTCATTCACATCTGAAGACTCCAGATAACACTCAAAAATATAAAAATATAGTATTCTCCAAAGGAGCAACTGCCTCTATCTCCTGAGTCGAAGGGAGGGTATTGACCAATGCAGCGTTGCGCTGAGAACATTTTGGGAGATTAATGATTTTTTTTTCTTTTTGGACCCAGAGCTTGATGACTTACCAGTGACACTACACGTCAGTCTCTTGCCCGGCTCCCGACTTCAGCCGGGCAACAGCGGTCTGCCTCCACCTCTGAGTCCTCATCGCTTGGTCCTCTCTTCCCCTGTGTTGATAGCACTTCCTGGAAAGTAGTTCCCGCGTAGTCGCCACGGTCTTTCTAAGGGCCAGAACGAAAAGTGCTCTTGGAGTTTCAGTTTCGCTTAATTCCAAAGCATGCGGTGCCAGGATGCCCCCTAGTCACCGCAGCTCCCTCCCTCGCTCTGCCCTTCCCTCCCCTCCCAGTCCCCTGCTCAGCTTCACTCGTGGGCTCAGCATCGCGGGCGTACACCTTACATAGAATTTCTTAAGTGTGTTTTAAATTTCCTCTTTTCCCATTCATTTTTAAAAACTGTTGTTTTGTTTTTGTCTTGAGCCAGGGTCTGGCTAAGTTCCCCAGAGTGGCCTTGAACTCACGATCCTCTTGCCTTGGTTTCGCAGGTAGCTGGGATGAGGGGTATGAGTCACCACCCTGGTTCTGATTCTCCAACTGGTCTTCACATGCTACCAGAACAACTGTATCTAGGAACGTGAGTTCAATTAGCTTGATTGCATCGACTTGCTGCTAATGCAGAATGCTTTCCTTGCCATCCCATGTCTCCCCGGCAGCTCTTACCTCAATGTGTCTCTGTCGTCCTCACCACTCTCCCTACCCGGCACCCCACCTGCTTCGCCACTGTGGCTCCCGAGGGCCTCACACTCTTCACGCTGGAGGAGAACAGAGATGGTCAGAAGAGGATCCCGAGCCCCTGGTGAGGCCAGCAGCCGCCTCTCTCTAGGGCCAGATGCTATAAAGTACATTGAGAAGTGCATCTGAAGCCCTTGCTGGAAGCTAGCCTCAATGCCAGTTTAGATTTTTGGTCAGTTGAGTCCAAGCCTTAAGCAACTCAACTTCTATAAACATCCGTGGAGGGTTCATTATAGTTTCCCTACCTACTTGTGGTTTTGCCAAAATTTAAATTGAGTCAAGCAAAGTTCTTAGAGTATTTCATAATTTGACATATTTATAAAACATTTATTGATTTTCATCCTCTAAGGAAAGCTTAGATCTTATTTTTAAATTATATTATACTTTAAATTATGCCAAGCCCCTAGTGTATGTTAATGATTGTTTGCAAAATAATACTTCACAATCATGGACTGTCAAAAATGTTGCTAGGCAAGCTATATAATCATCTATGATCTTTACGAAAGCCAGCTTTTAAATTCTGTTTTACAGGGAAGAGAGTAGAACGAAAGGGAACCTCATACCTCATCAAGGGTCACGCTCACTTCCGAACAGCCAGGCTTCTCGTCCGTCAGTCATTTAAAGTTGTGTGCTTTTCCATGGCACCTGCTGCCTCCCATAAGTACATACAAACAAACAAATAAATGCACCTTTACCTCAATTAACGTCAACTCCCCTGACTGTACTACTTACCATCGCAAATTAGCCTGCTTCTCCAAATGACCCTCTGCTCGAGGAGATTAAATAAAGTGTTAATAAACTGGTTTCAGAGGTTAATGCCTTTCTAATCAAGCAGGCTATAGACAGTAAGCGCGCGGACTCCAGACGTGGGGCTTCTTTGTTTTCTTTTCACACTTTTTGGGCAAATTTTGACAAGCTTCCCTTTGCGCCGTCTGTCAACGGGGTGCTCACTTGAAGGCTAGTTCATACTGTGTGACTACATGTTTCGAGAACACGCTTCAACTAAGATGGCTGCGGTGAGGGCTATGTGAAGTCCTCTTTGACAAGCAGGTGCTGCTTTCACTGGACAGAAAGCGAAAAGAGCAGGAAATCTGGGGCTGTGTCTCCACGACAGGAGGCAAGAGAGGCAAGGGTGCAGACCGTGGGTGCGACTCTGGCATGCGTCAGATTCGTGCCTTCTGTCTCCCCGCAGAAGGTGAGGCAGTTTAATTTTAACCAGGCGATTCAGTCAAATGACCTACCTGCCCCGCTGGATGCTCCACGCTATCTCGACCGTCTTTCATTCCAGGGGGTTTAGATTTTCTGAAAATTAAGGGTAATATGTTTTGTGGCTTATACAGGCCAGGCATTACCCTTGCATTTTAATCCTACAGGTAACTAGTAATTCTCCACCATGGGCTCTTTAGAACTGACATTAAAAGCAACTTAAATTCTAATTAGAAACAGTCTAAGAACCTGACGGGCTCACTTTTGCAGAATTCCTCGTCCTCATTAAGATGAGATTTAAAGCTAAGTAATAGATTCTGTCACCCCCAGAAAACAGCCTGCTTTGGAACGTTCTTTATTACAATCAGGAAATTGTGTTCTTGCGACTTCAGGTTGGAAGGAAGAGAATGAGTCCTCCAAAGCCAGCTTGCCCTTTTCAGGACCCACGACTGCCAAGTTAGACTTAGCGAGGAGTGTATGTAGGGCTCCACGAGGTGCCTTAATCTTCCCAGCACTCTAGCACATACAAGTTATGTACTACACACAATGTCCTGCTATTATACACAGAGCAGGACCGGTGAGTGCCACAGCGCTTCCAAACTCGGCCTTTGCCACAGATGCACACCATTTACACAAGATACACAAAGTAGAAACTGGAAAGATTTTCAGGAAGGAACAGACTAGACACACACTGGCAGCGAGTGGGCTGGCTCTGGTCACATGGACAAAGCGTGTCCCATGCTGCTAGGAATGCAGGACCAAAGAAGTGCCGCAGGGCGGGACACAAGCACGCACACACAGAAAGTAGTTTTGCATATTGTTTTAATCCTTTTACCAAGTAATATGTTTGACATACTTTGTCAACTACAAGACGCCTTTGAAGGTTAACTCACTTTAGATTTTATGCCAGTGGTCCAATTGTTAATCTGAAAAATAAATACCCCCCAAAGTATTTGAATATTCTACAAACATAGAGAAATCATGTCCTTCTTCAGACTGTCAAATAGATCTATCATTTCAAATGTAGAGTTATGTTATTGCAAGCATTATCTACAGACCAAAAAACCTCATACACCTGTTGAACCAGTGATATGAAACGTCACCCACCACTAAAGCTGAGCTTACTAAATACCCTCGTATTATGCTCTGTGCCATCATTTATGCATAGGCACGTGCCACCTGGGACGGAAAGTGAAATTAAAAATATATCCAAAATAGGACCAACAGCACACACTTGTGGCTTATGAATTTTAACTCTCAAAACTTATCTCCGCAGATTTCTATTACAAGAGAATGTTGTGCCATCATTAACAGTAATGTAGCTTCATATGCTAAAACACACCATTAAGCACCTTCAGAAAGGGAAATGCTTCATCACATGGGTGCCGAAAGCTGACTGCGAGGTTCGGGACGAGGGTCCCCAAGAGCCAGAGTTCTGGTCTTTAGGAACTGCAGGGGCGGGGTGGCAGGGTGGGAGCAGTGTGCGCCGGCTCTGGGCTTTAAGCAGACGTGGATGCTTGTGGGGTATTTCCTTTGTGCTAAGCATGTGTATTTGATACAGATGCTCATGCCTCACAGATGAGGAAGCAAAAATAAGTTCAGAAAGGCAAGACAGCTTATTTACTCCGTGCACGAACCCTGGATGGTTAATCCTGGATCCCACATTTACATAATGCCCCGAAGACTCTGGGATTAGTGTCTAATGGTTCCCAAAGAGCAAAACTCAATACCACCATGTTTCCATTTGTGTAGAACTAAAAGTTTGGACCACAGATCACAGTTGACAAATATTAATTTTAGTTCCTTACTTTAAGAATGCTTCCAAAAGAGTTTATATTATCAGCAATGGCTTGTATTATGGATTCAAGGAAATACATTCTCTAGGGTGGGAACTAAATAGTATATTATTGCATCATATATGGGCCATTTGCTGTTCTCAGCTATCATGCTATTAGACAAGGTGCTGATAACCCAATTCATGGAACAGCACTAGCAAATGTTGTGCAGAGTTTTAAACAATACAAAGAATTCCCAGCCTGGTGAAATGGAGACAGATGCAGATGTCGAGTCTCAGTACTCATAACGTCGACTTCCAACACGGAGGAGACGTAGAGCCCAGCTCAGGAAGGAAGCCAAATGTCGGCTCGTCTCCAACATATATAGGACTTGAGGTAAAATATACATGGAAATTCATTTACTGAATCCCTAGACAACCTAAATGTTATAAACCAAGATTTTAAAACCTTGAGTAAATAACATGTGGTTGTTGCTCCACCTTAGCAAATACGTGTTGGCCACGATTGACTTTTTGCAAGATCTGTCAGTACAGATAGTGTTCGGCATTCGGCCTCACCTCACACGGGAACTGCCTCAGGACGGAGTGCTGGGAGTGACATGCCCTAAGGCAGGGGAGTCCTGGTCCCAGCACCGTCACTACGCAGGTGGGCCTCTGACTGAGAGGCAGCGGCTCTGAGCTCCCAGCAAGTGCGCGTGCAACGAGTTTCCAGCTGACTAATTCCCGGCTGCCCCAGACCTTCTCCAGGAGAGGAACCATTCCTAGATTTGATGCTCCCATCCCCACTTCGCTTTGGGGCATCTCACGGGACCAATAACAGGACTGAGTTTTAGCTTTGTGGAAGGCTGAGGACCAACATGGCTTTGTCAAAGAACCCAGAGGAAAATGGGTCCACAGCAGGGTTCCTTTCATGTTTATTTCCATCTGTGAATGACACTGAAGGGACTGCTCCTGCCTGGGCCTGACAACCTGCGCCCTGGAGAGAGGGGATGCTAACAAGGTCAGCTCTTCCCTGCCTGGTGGACATCTCGGATGGCCTTGTTTTTTGCAGAGAATGTTCATAGTGGAAAAATCAAGAGAAGCATTTCTTTGGACCTTTTGGTAGAAAGAGAACACATTCTCGTTTTAGCAAGGTTTTTCTTCCTTTGGCCAAATTAGAAAAAAATCTTTACTGTGCTAAGTGTTTGCGTTTTCTTTCTTTCTTTATTTTTTAATTTATTTATTTTGAGACAGGGTCTCCCTTTGTAGCCCAAGCTGGTCCTAACTCACTGTGCAGTCTAGCCTTGGGCTCATGGCCATCCTGCCTCAGCCTCCTGAGTGCTCGGTTTGTGCGCCACCACACCTGGCTCTCTGTGGTGCTGGTGAATTGAACTCAGTCTTGCGCTTGCTGGGCAAGCACTTTAACCACTGTGCCATTCCTCCCGCTATTTTATTTTATTTTATCTGCATTCATGGTCAACACAAACACTAGTATTGACGGAACCAATGGGATTCATGTTTGAAGACCCCATCACTGATCTACATCCAATGGAACGACACAGTATGCCAAGGAAACACGAATCTCAGGGCTTCGTATTGAGGGCACAGCAGCTCACAGAAACAGTGTGGCAGTCTTCTGCCCTGGGACGGGATATGAGGTGGTTGTGCTCAACATGTGACTGTGTCCCCCTCAGAGTCCTATGACATCATGCAGTCATAAAAATGGCCCAGAAGCAGGAGCTCAGTGAGGCCTCAAAAGCTTGTACACCACGCCTCCTTTAGCAGAGCTTATTTATGCTAGATAGCAGCCCGTGAGGTAGAGTGGAGAAGTCCCAGATAAAGACAGACAGATGTGATCGGTAGATACATGCACAATGAAAACCGTCTTTTCCCAGGTCTGGATTTTGCTGTTTCCCTTAATCTCTGCTTATCATAACTTCTGAGGTTATGAATCATTGCTTACCGATCGGCTTAAGTGCACTTATTGCGGTGAGATAGCAAAGCTCGATGCTATCTTCCCGCAGAGCCTCACCCAAGGAGAGCACGTCACAGCTGTCCTTACTTCTATGCCAGTAGGTGTGATGCCACGTAGCACCGCGCACACAAGCTGAGCTATGACCGCACTGATGCGGGCCTGGCTGCCGTGTAAAAGACATGCGAGCCACGTTGGCACCGTTACTGAGCCACGAATGCGGGCAGCTTTGGGAGAGCTGCACACACCCCTCATGCACTGCAGCACCCAGAAACGAAGGCTTCCTAACTAGCGCAATGCCAGGAGGCCTCGAGGGGTTCTTGGTGATGGAACACACGACTCCAGTGTGACTGAGGATGAGTTGGCTTTCTTGTAAGGCTGCTGAGGTGATTTTGATGTAGGTAAGTCACTCACACGGTGTGTGAGAATAAGAATGCTTGATGTTGCACCGTGAATTAAGAAGGCGCCATAGCGGCAGGAGGTGAAGAAGGAGGTGGCGTCACTCTGAACGTGTGCGTTCCATTTTTGAATCTTGGAAGTAGGGAAGAAAAAGGCAAAATGAAGCAAATCGACAAAAACACCAGCCCCACCCAGTCATACTTGAGGGAATGCTATCATGTGCAAATACGCCAGGCCATGCTGCTGGTGCACACCGCCATCTGACCGGAAAAAGACAAAAGCCTCTACAGAGAAGAGAAGAAATTGCTGTTGCTGTTTCCAGAACTCTTGCTCCCATTTAATCAACCCTTTCCTTGACAGCATACGTTTTTTAGTTCAAGTGAAATCTCATTAACCATTGGCGTATTGGGATTTTCCCATTGGCATGATGTCTTGCCTTCTCAGGCCCATGCAAACAGGGTGACGCTGGTGGGCAGCCAGAAGAAGGTTCCTGGGAATGACAGGGAACACGAGGGAGTGAGGGAAGCGTGGCTTCCGGGACGTGAGGAAGGGGGTAAGACGCGGGGAATGAACCCAGACCGAGGCTGGGGGGTGTTGCAGGGGAGTGGGGAAGGCGTGCTGGGAAAGGCACTGAAAATCGAGGCAGCCGTTATGATACTGGGTCTTAACACTCTAAAACTAATATTGTCAGGAGACATTTCCAGTGCAAAGGGGAAGTCCCAACCACAGCAAAGACAGAGTTGTCCGAGCCAGAGTGCCTCGTGCCAAAGCGTATACGCTGCACTAACAGTTGGCCCCTTGTGGCACGGCAGACCCTGGTGAACTGAGGTGCAGCAGGTGGAAGCAGACTCTGTGCAGCTCTGATGCTGGTGGCGCCAGGCACAACCAGAGTCGTGACAGCTTCACTACTAAAGAGAGAGAGAAAAGCCACAGCTCTCCCAACAGAGTGGACATCAGCATTTAAGGACACATGCAGGCAGACCAGGGCTCATAATGGCGCAGCTGCCTCTGGTATCGCCACACTTCCCTAGGCTCTGGTGCATTAAAGTTAAACACGTTTAAATGAGTTAAGTATTTTTCTAGGACCATTTTATTCATTTGTATCTGTCTTTAATTTAGGGCAAAGCTTACCTAAAAACAAAATAAAGGCTACGTACAGTAATGTGCACCTGTAGTGTCAGGTACTTGGGAAACTGAGGAAAGAGGGTTACTGAGCTCAGGACCTAAGATTAACCTAGGCAACACAGAGAGATCCTTTCTCAAAAAAAAAAAAAAAAAATCTCGAAATGAATTACTAATGAGGAAGTCGTCCACTTCTCCCTCTCAGGGAGAATTCTGAGATGCGCCTGTGGTGGGAAGGCACCCCACAACTCTTGACCAGGTCGGGCCACTGTCCCAGGCTACCTGCCTAAGGACTGCAAAGTACAGGTCTTGATTTAAAACACCATCTCCTGCTTCATATTTGGTCACAAAATCAGAAAAGAAAGCAAGATATGTAAATTTATAAAAGACAAGCTATAATTTCGGGAGAACACGTTCGATTTGTTTTGTTTTGTTGAAACGGACTCTCACTGTGTTGTCCATGCTGGCCTTGATATCTCCATGTTTCCCAGGCTGGCCTCCATCTCACGGTCTGCTGCCCCAGCCTCCCCAGTCCTGAGATCACAGGCACACTACCATGCCTGGCTAGGAGGGAATTTATCTTATATACTAACATAATTTTATGTATTCTGTAAAGAATTAGAGATGACGTTGACTTTTCTTGTTAAGACTCAGCGTATGTGATATATATAATCACGGTGGAAGATTTCACTCACCTTTCCTTCTTTTTGGATCTCTTTATAATTTGGTTTCCTCTCTCTCTCTCTCTCTCCCTCCCTCGCTCCCTCTCTCTCTCTCCCCCTCTCTCTCTCCCTCTCTCTCTCTCCCTCCCTCCCTCCCTCTCTCTGGCATATCTCTCTTGCCTCCCAATGCTTATATAAATATTCCCCGAAGCAGCTCATAATGGAAGGACGGGCCCACCGTTTGCCACCATTTGGAAGCCGTACCTCCAGCATCAGTGTTTAGCACGGAAACCCCACTGTAGGTTTCCCTCTCGCCCTTTCCCCGTCTGACCCTAGGCTGACCTCTGACGCTCAGCGTCCGTCATGCTCGTGCTGTTTGCTCGTCACTGTGGCTTGGTCCCTCCCACTTCCCGTTTCCATTCCTGACAGGGTCACAGGGCTTTTCAGTCATGGTTCAAAGCGGCCCTGAAATAATCATAAAGTGACACTGTGAAATTACTGTAAATAACTGTGTGGCAGTGTCATGATATCTTATAGTCGAGACCTTGAAGACGCATAGCTCTATCTGCGCCCCCAGCACGAAGAGGAAGAACTGCGTTTTGACAGGCACAGCTGCTGGAGATGCGTGCACAATACTGTACAAACTTAGCCACGGGGAAGGTCACGGGGCACTGCAGTCCGTGCCCCCAGGACACGAGTGCAAATCGTCTGGCTCTTACTTCAAGAGGGACGTTAGGAGAAGCACAAGGGTGCAGACGAGGGGAGAGGGCCACTCGGTGACCTCACCTGGTCAGGGGTCAGCTCCGGTGTCAGATGGGTGAGCTGGGGCGGGGGTGCTTCCCTGTCACCACGCAGCAGTGTGCCCACACAGAAAGACGTGCTGAGCAGCCGTGGACAGGAAGGATGGAAACACAGATTGGTGCAGCCCAAGAATAGACGAGCGCAAGAAATGCCTGGCTCCACGGGACCCAAGTTCCTGCAGGTGTATTCTTCATGAGACAGGAACAAAATCAATTCCTGGCCCGAAACCGCCGCTGATGTCTGAGCAAAAGGGGCCCAGGAATCAGCATTCCGACCGTCCGCACAGGGGACCCCGCTTTGCCTCGCTGTGAGCCAATACGCAGAAAAGTCAACTGAAATCAAGAAGGGTTTCTTTTTCCCCATGATGTCCATGGTTCCCGTCCATGTTGAACTGACCTCAGGCAGAACACTCAAGGTAAGAAAAAAAAAAAATGCTGTGCATTTCTGGCAGGCAGGAAGCGGAAAGAGGAAATGTGGGGGTCTCACCACCACACCAGGGCCCAGGGAGAGGAAAGGTGAGCGCGTGGCTGGGCCCCTCGTCCCAAGAGTCCCAGACCCAGCCGGGAGTCTGTCCAAGCAGGAACTCACTTTATTCCGGAAGTACAGAAGCTTACACAGGGTAGAGGGAGAACTTGGCAAGGAGCGGAGAGCAGGCGACTGGACGTGGTGTCCAGGTAAGCGGGTGTCAAGCCAGTCAGCAGATGTCCATGCAGGCAGGCGCCAGGCGCTGGTAGCAGTAGTAATTGGGGTCACATGTGGTCCACCAGGGCGGAAACGGCTTGGCCCAATCATCTTCCTTGGTGAACCCCGAGGTGGCCACCCCCTGGGATTTCCGGCAGGCACCATCTTAGATATCACCCCACAAGGAAAAGCCAGAGAGAAAGGGACCAGTGGCCAAGTTGCAGTCCCACAGTCCCCTCCCTGGGACTAGACCCCGCCTCTGGTCTCTACCACCTCCTAACACCGTCATCAAAGTATCCCCCACCAGAGGACCCATTCAAGGAACTTCGGCCCTTCCGGTCCCATCCTCGCTCTAGGCCCCACCTCTGGACTAGGCTGCTTCGGGAGTCCAGCATAATAAAGGAGTCTAAGGGGGAATCTTTCTTCCCACTTGTGACGGGAACTACATTAGTCTTCCTTAATCCTTGCCATTATGTTCATAATTAATTTTAGTTCATTTTTTGATGTTGTTCTCCTAAATAAAATCATTGGTTCAAATCCGTGTCTACCACTGGGCATTTTTTAATCTAATCTGAAATAAATCTCTTTTATAAGGAACTAAATAAAAATAATTGGTACCAGTAAGGAGTCTGAGGGCATAAAGGCTCCCAGAGGTCAAGTTCCTTGACCCAAATAATCAGCACTTAGCATCCGCAAAAACCAGGGTAAGGTTGTTCCTGCCTGCAGGAAGTATGGACACCAAGTATAGAATTCTGGGCCTGTGGACCAGGGCTCTCAGCTTCCCTCATTAGAGAGTTGCTGGTTCTCCCATTATGTATGCATGTGTCTCTGAGAAGTTAATTGGACAATCAGCAGTAATTTAGAACTTCCCAGAAGCAAAATTGCTTTTACCTTTGCGCATAAACTCCCACAGAGCTCCTCTGTGGGGCTCACAGGCCCGCTCCGGGCCCCACACCCAATCAGCACCAGTTGTTGAGGTCATCGCTCTGTTCCCCGGTGGACACGCAGTGAAGGTGCTGACTTTCGCTTAGTATGCAATGTGATGGCAGGAGTGTCCTTGCCAAACTAACTTTTAGAAGCAGGATGGACTAGCCAGAGCCAGGTAACACGGGCCACATAGGCACAGAGGCCCAGGAACGTGAAGACAAGTTTCCCTGCAGCTACTCTCCCCTGGGGTGGGCAGCATCCTTGGCCCCTTTAGGCTGCCCCAGCGTACCCTAAGTGGGTACTAATATCCTCATGTCGGTAAGGAAAAACGGAGCCTTGGATGAGCTCAGCATTATCATCAAGGTCCCTCAAGCAGTGCTGTCTAGAGGAAAGGCTCACAGGAAGTAGAAGATGCCTTTGAGATGAGACTGTCAGGAGCTGCTGCACCCGACCATCCTGAGCAACTCAGGTAACCCACATGGGAGGCCATCGCAACTCGCCCCAGTGCGAAACCTCAGAAGTTGTATTTTCTCTCGGAACTGAGCTCATTTACTGTTGATTTTTGTCTTAAGTTAGGTCACCCAGTCTTACCGTATAATGAGGAATAAAACTTCCTGGATAGTAAGAGAGTTGCCCAACAGATTCCCTCCCTCAAATTCCTTCCCACTAATTATTAACCCATAGAATACCATCTCAAAGGACTTCATAGCTACCCCAGTTTCTTAATATGTGGCCAAATAGGTGAAAATCCATGTGTTCTAAAGTGACACTTCATTCATTGCTTCAAGAATCTAAAATATAAGGCTATAGCTACATAAAGTAATGGGCATTATATGGTACTATGATATGAATAACTCCTCTTTCAGCTTTGGAGGTTTGGAGAATTGATGCAAAGTCGCAGGTGACTTTGCTAGGTGTTTTGGTTATGCGTTGGGTATAGCTGACAAGGACCCATCTGAGGAGAGATCGTGCCACCCGTATATGGCTACTTCACCTTTCTCTCTCTTCCCTTTCCCACTTTCATCACGAATAACTGTCCTTTCCGCTCTTATTTCTGAGTCTCTCTCGCTCCCCCACCTTGTCTCTCTTGGCTGCGCCCTTCATGACTATGATTCACTATCTTCCTAATCCAGAAATCGCATCAGGCCGCTTAGAGAGCTCATTGTTCTCCAGAACACCAAGCCCCAGCGCTAGGCTGCAGGCGTGGCCCAACACAGGGCGAGTTTCTTTGGTGGAGGCTCTTGTAGGCAGGTGGGTTCCTCGGAGTGATAAATGTGGTAAGGCGCTTGCTCCTACTCTGGGGTCACAAGTCATCCACTCTGTGACAGGACAGAAGCCTGGAATGCTGAGGCCTCTGTTAGAGGTGCCCTTTGTGTGGTTCCAAGGGGCAGGGACAAAAATGTTGCACAAGACGTGGCAGGGCTGTCACCCATTCGGAACCTAAGAGTCTTCCCGTGAGCTGAGCCTACCTACAGTTTCCTACACACTATAAAAACAAGAGACAGATCAAAGTAAAAGAGAGATGGAAGCAAGTAGGAAGACAGATTTTGTGGAGAGGGAAAGATGAGAGGGTTAGTGAAGTAGGGGGAATTGGGAGTGGAAGGAAAAATGATCAAGGTGCGACGTGTGATATGGAAATGCACACGTTCCTCAAGCTGGTTATTATTACGTTACAAATATATAGTAATAAAAGAACTATAAAAAATAACCCCCAGAAAAAATGGGTGTATAAATATCTAACAAACGACAAGCAGACAAGCCACCTACCATTGCACGTGAAGAACTCAGCCGCGGAGCGGCTCCTGCCCTTTCCCTGTGCAGTTGCTGCGCCTGCAAACCGCCCTGCAGGGGGTGCTGGATCCCTTAGTGCCTTCGAACTTCTGTGCCTCCACCCAGCTGGTGCCCCAACCTGGAGCGCCTTTTCAGTCAAGGCTCCCGAATCCCAGACAACCTCCAGGAGGACCTGCCCCGCCTTCTGTTTCCTGAGATCTTGATGCTTACCTGGGAGGAGAGCGTTTACAAAAATACTTCACAAATAATTGCCTGGGGTCATATCTGGCCACATCCTCTCTGGAATTTGTGAAACTCTACTTCATGGAATAATTCAGGGCTCAACTCACTGCTTAATGAATGGTGAAAGAGTAAATAAACCCTTTGTTAAAATGTTCAAGTATCTTTAAAAATTCAGTATTCGGGGGGTGGGGGGGCGCTGAAATAGCACAGTGGTTGGAGGGCTTGCTGGGATTCAGTTCCCCAGCACCACAGTGGCACACACCCTTAATCCCAGCACCTGGGAGGCTGAGGAAGGAGGGTTGCAATGAGTTTGAGGCCAGCCTGGACTACTTATTGTGTTCAGGATAAACCCGGACAACAGAGCAAAACTGTTCAAAAAATAAAAAAGTCAGTCATCAACTTGTACCTAGAAGACACTAGAAAAACATTTTAGACTACGCTCATCCCCCCAGACTTCATTTTTAACACACTGGAGTGGTCGTCATTAGAAACTCTTCCCTTTCAGTCAAGGGATAGTTCCTATTAAAATGTGAAAATCTAAGAAGGCAACACATTAACACCTCACCATGAATTAGTTTATCAGCCCCAGATCTTTGTTGCAGCTGATCATCGGACCTTTATGTCTGGAAACAAGGCCTCTTAGAGGACTGGGCAGAGGTGGCTTCTGGGCCTGCCGCTTCCCGCGCAGAATGGCCCCACCGTCCGTCATCGTCATGTCCCAAAGGTGGAACGATTGCCTGAGTGGAGAGGCAAATGAAGGGCATAAGGGAAACAGTGAAGTGGAGAGATTGGGGTCGTTGTTTCTATCCAAGGAAGGATGGAGGACAGCGGGACAGGGTCCCCGTGGGACAGAGTAGAAGTGGGCAGCGGGGCAGAGGTGGGTACATCTCCTAGCTTTCCACCAGCACATGGCCATAGGAGAACCAGCTGGGGCCATGTGCCCCTCTGAGAAGAGGAAGGTACCAGGGCGTCCCAGCAAAAACTTCATGGGAAGACATGAACTCCAACATCTGTTCACCCTTGAAAAGTCAAAACAAACGGGTCAAAGCAATATTTGTACCAAAATCCAACTTGGGGAACCAACGAGTTAATGGGGTTCCTTATCGGCTTGCGTGAGGGGTGACCTACTGGCACACAGATGAGGGCTACCTAAGGAGCGTAGCTGAGGGGCCGCTTACCACCTATGAGTCAACGAAAAGCATCTATCGAAGCCCACCCCAACCTAGGCGACACTGATACTGCCTCCCGGGTGAAGGGAGAGCAGGAAGGGTGGGGGAAAGGGTGAGATGCTAGTATTTTAGGCCAGAGTGTTGTTTTTGACTTCAGCAAATATCTGAGAGAAATGGCCATAGAAGTCAGAGGGCTTAATCTCGGGAACTCTGTTTTACAGCAGAGAAGGAAGAGATGGTCGTAAATACCGCAGACCCGAACTGACCGAGAAATGCTTCTGTTCCCCTGCAAAGGCGACTCGCGGAGTCGTTGCGGCCAGCGATGGCATCTTCTTTTATTTTGACCCCTGTTGGTATATGTAGCAGGGCACAAAATCAATGCCCAATGATGCGAATGTTGTTTAGCCATGTGGCACTTGGAATTCAGTTATTTCTAATTTCTTAATAAATTTCAAAACCCCTGAAAGTACATTTGCACAGACTTTCATGGCTGGGATAGAAATTTCCACGGTCCCTGTTATCATTCCTCTTACTGTTTTCCTCAGGTGGGAACTATACCCCATCTGTCAGCACTGTTATGTGTCTAACTTTCCTTCAAAAATAAAAAGCAAATAAAAAGCAAAATAAAATGAAGAGTCAGTCTGTGATAGAAAGGCCAATCCTGGAGAGGGGGGAGAGGAGTTACCTCAATTTTGGGAGACAGTGCAGGCGTTGGGCTCTGAAGTTCAGTGTTCCCGGACTGGGACAGGGCAGGCCCCGAGGCTGGGGAGAGAGAAGGCTGCAAGCCAGGGCTGAGAAACACAGAGGGCTCCGGGCAGGGAGCTCAGCCCGGGGGAGGTGTCTTAAGTGCAGTGCCCAGAGCAACGCAGTCAGCAAAGAGACAACGAAGAGCAGTTGGGGTGAGGTGGGGCAGGTGAAGGACCAGGCCCAGGCACGACGCTTCTAAGCAAGGGCCCTTGCGCTGATCCTCGCCCTCTGTGCACTCAGGCTAGTCAGAGCCCATGGGCTGAATTCCACGCAGCCCGGGAGTCGAGTCCCCTCAAATAGACAAGAACATCTCGAGCTGGAAGCTACCCTCAAGAAGCACCTGGAAGCCGAATCCCAGCCCCACGGCCGCCCATCTGCTGGACGGCAATGTGCCCTGGTAGAAGTTACTGCCCCGGGCAGAGCCACCAGACCCATGTGGCGGGAAGAGACAGAGTCTACAAGAGGCAGCCCAGCGTCCGTGCTAACAGTTCACATTCTGAAATGCCACATACCCACAGAACCGGTCTGTCTCGGGGTGCTCCATTTCCAGCCCACGCAAATGCCAGGTTGTGTCTGGTTTTTTCTTTTTTGTCCTTAAAACCTGCTTGTTCCTCTCTGCCCCAAGCAGAAGTCTGTTTTACATTTGCAGCCAGCATAGGAAAAAATAAATGCATATAAAAGTAGGGAGTTTCTCCTGTTTAATTTGGGGAATTATTTTATACCTTGTTGTGTTTTAGAGACATTAGCATCATTAAAATGAGATATTCTAGCATACACAAAATACGACAAGAATATCAAAAGGGGCGCCTCATCAGAAGGCCCCTTCGATGAGTTTCCTCGGACTTGAAAGTGTTTTACAGATCATTCTAACTCCTCTCCTTATTTCTCAGCGCTGAAGACGGCCAGGAATGGACCACCCAGCAAGACCACCAAGGCACAGTGAACACCCAGCCCAGGCCGCAGGGGCTGGCCAGCTGTACACCGTGGCCACCAAACAAGGATTCTGACCAATTTCACCCCCTTGGCAGCAGTGGCACTGGCCGGGCCTTCCTATGAACAACAACAGAGGTTGGCGTGGTGTGGACTGTTTGTAATCACAGCAGCGCGGGTGGGAGGGACAGGTCTGACCTAGACCAGAGGCTTTGAAAAGAACTCTGGCTAGGAAACAGGTTTACATTACCATCCGTACGGTTCTCAGGCCCACACAGTGAATCCTTACTTGGTAGGAGAATAGGTGGAGAAGCCATGCAGAACCAGTGCATGTGTGTGATGTGTATGTGCACACGCTCCCGCCTGAGTGTGGAGGGAGGCCGGCAGTAGAGCTCCAAACCGAGCTACAAAGAGTGGCACCTTCGCGAGGATTGATTAAACCTAAAATTTGACATTAAAGTAAGTCACTGTGAAGAAATAATCTACTCCTTCCTTCCTAAGAGAAATAGTTAAAAATATACAGATGAGAAAAGAATGACTGATTATAAAATTCTATTTAACTTGTTGTGGATTTGGGGTTCAACTAATGAGAAAAGTATCCATGTCAGGTGTGAATGCCAGCTCAATAAAAAAGAAAGTCAAAAGGAAATCAAATTGCTTAGTGTGTTTTATTTTTGTTCGATAGTGTTGAACCTTTGGAAGCAACAAGGATTTTAATAAAACACTACCCAGAGTGGCTTAACTCTGCATATGTGTTTAAGTCACAATATTTCAATATTTTTGGGACAAAAGAGCAATTGAAAAGATAAGTTGTGTTCAAAGAAAAAGATTAAATTGGATCCAAATCCATTCACAGTGTGAGGAAGAAGATGGTGCTCACGCTAAAGACAATGGATAAGGTGCCTAGAGCACACTTACTTCTCAACCAGAAGACGAGAATAGGGTTGCTCTCTGTTGGAAAAGTTGATCTTGTAGATTAGAGGATTCCTTCACTCATTCAAGAAAGATTCCTTGGCCACTGTACGGGGCAGGCTTAGAGTCTCAGTACCCAAGTGTAAAATTCCTTGGCGAGGTGTAGCGCGGAGCACGACGGGAAGGGGCTAGAGGCATGCCCAGTCCTCTTGTCTTGGCCGCTCCGGGTACGCGATCACCCTAAACCCCACAGGGGGAAGTGATCCCCTGGAGTGGGGGAACACTGTATGTTACAGGGCAAGTGGATTTCTCAAACCATCCCCATTGATCCACTATAGAAAGAGCAAGACTTTCTTAAAGTGAAATCACCCCTTGGTTTTTACCATTGAGTTGTTATCCACCTTGAGAAATTTAAAGGAATCCCCCTTCTCGAAGGCCCTGTCTCTGGGGGAGAAGCAGTCTTGCAGGGAAGACCTGCAGGTGGGCTCCTCGCTCCTCTCAGTGACCTTGGGCTGGTCGCACCCAGCCTGCACGCTTTACTCTCTAACCACCTGGTAATTGCAGCCGCTTAATAGCGGTGATTCATCCACCTGGCTCTACTGGATGGGGCCTTAATTAGACAATTCCATGCTGCCTGCCGTGTGGAGTCCCTTCCTAGGCCCAGCCTACACTGCCGGTAAGCGATGCCAGCGATAAACATGTTTAAATAGAGTTGCTGCTCTCGGGTTCACTGAGCAGGGACACGTTTTATTTTTGTCAGGACAGAAAATGGTGTTAAATTGGTTTATTTATATGAGGTTGTGGCCGGTGCGGAACAGACTCCTTGGATGGGTTCTCTTCTAGCGACAGAGCAGATCAGGGGTCTGTAGTCTGAATTGGGCTGCAGGTTCCGAGAAAACAGGTCGACTGTCTTTATGTGGGTCTTCAAATTCCAGATACTTGTTTACAAAAAGAAGAAGAAGAAAAAGAAGAACAAAGACGGCACTAAATGCTATTGTAGATTAGAATAAGCCTGTGTCTGCCTCATCAAAACTCATGCAAAAAAGACACACAACATGCACTTCGTAGATACACAGTCAGTGGTGGGCAGGGGGATACACGTGGTTGCCAATTTAGAAGATGGAATAATGAAGTCAGATATTTTGTGTCAGAATGCGGGGCATGAAACTTTGGAAATACCATAGTTCCTAAGTGAATGGAAAGTGCTGAAATCAGTAACGGTATAAAAAGACAACGTTGGACTCTGGAGAAGCCTGCCATAGCCTTACAGGTATGCTGGGTTGGCCTCCCTCGGCTGGCAGAAGCCAGAACCCACGTATACCAAAACCCTTCCTTGGCATGGCCGATCAGCCTCTAGCCTGTCCGTGGGACAATTCCTGATGATCCTTTCTGTTGCTGTTCATCTCTGCATCTCAGTGCTGTTTGATACGAACGCCAAAGGCAGTATAAGAAGGGTTAATTTCCTGATTTTGATACTAAAATAAAACACAGTTTCAAATAGGGCAGCTTATATATTTACAATCATCGCCTGCAAATGTCTTTTACATTGTAGCAGGATTAAAAACGTTGACTCGAGCCATGAATTTTCTGAAAAGGAAAAATTGTTAAACTCTGAGGTGCCTCACTTTTAATTTAGAGCTCTCTATAGAGCAAAAGGAAGAATTATTTTTGTCATTTTTTGCAGCTTCCAAATTAATTACCTCAGGGTAATTTAAAATCATAGATTCTGACTCCCAGTGTGTTGGTTAAGCTTCGAACGCATCATGGCCAGTCGACCTTGAGCCACCGGGGTTGGCTTGTCCTCGACATTGCTCTTCCTCGCAGAACTGGCCACTGAGGATGTCATGGCCAATAGATGAGACACTGACATCTAACCATGGCCTGCCTGGCCCGTCCCGTGCTCTTCGTTGACTCACACGATGTTGAGGGACTCTCAGCCATCAGAGACCACACAAGGTTATGCAGAGACTGCGTTCGCTTGCTTTTCAAAGGCCCATGCCCAGAATTACAGAGGTACTGCTGAAGTGAAAACAAATTCAAATTTCCAAAAGGAGAAAGAAAAAGACCGCAAAGCCCCCCCAACAATGGTGCAGCCTGTGACAGCAACTCTCTCTTAACAGCCTCGAGTGTTTAACATATTGCAACGGTTCATCTTCCTTCCGTGGACTTTAATAACTCTGCCAGGTGAGCAGCCGCGCACCATACTTCTTCATGTTGTCTCCCTGCCTCAACACAGCTGTACTGACGTGCTCGTCCAGCCGACTCCACAGCCTCGGTGTGGTGCGCGCGGCCCCGAAAGCTCGGTTATTACCGTCATCAATAACCTGCCCCGCACCCTCCCCCTCATTCCTCGCGTCTTTCCGGCACCTTCCGCAGCTAATAAGCGTGCTTTGCCATGATCGCTGATCGATACGTGCCAGCGCCTGTTCCCTTTCCTCAACTCACGGTGCAGAGCAACACTGCCAAGGACAGATATGATTTTGACTGGATCTTGTCAAGTGACAAAAAACTGATCTGGAAAATTTCCCTTTGGGGCCAATTTATACACATAACCAGTTTTTACAGCTGGGATTAATCTCTTCTTCCTTTGCCTTCTAGCTGGGATGCTGGGAAATAAATCCAAACCTTATTAGATATTGCATTAACCCAGTATTACTTCAAAACATTCTATTTTTAATGCATTTGTATAAAATGAGTGAACGGTGAGGAAATTTTATACATTTTCTAAAAGACATATAAGCATATGAATATTAATTTTGTAGCTCAAATTTTATTGAATGTTTGCATTTACCCTACTGATCATTTTTTAGCTTTGCAATTAGTTGTGTCCATCAATTTCACATATCACCAAATATCACCAAAGTGTCGCCTGCATCGCTGCCTTCAGCGTCACCCACCAGAGCGGCTGGATGGTCTCAACACGTGAACACAAACCGAACTGCAGAATTCTTTGCTGTTTTTATGTGCAGATGTGGTTGCTTAGAAATATTAGAAATGCCCTGGTCCTAATTTTAACACTTGAAAGCATTACCACTTAACACGATGCTTTTCTGAAGGAAATGACCACAAACAAATACACTGAGGTTTCTTCGTAAAATTAATTCAGAAGAAGAAAATAGAGTGAACCAACATTTGGACAGATGTCATAGTGGAGCGTACTAGCACGACAGTCAGGGCCGTTCCAAGCTGTCACCAAGTCCCCAGATTCGTGGCAAAGCCTAGCATGTCAGTTTCAGGACTATTGTGCCAACCTCACGTTTATGGAACTGAATGTGCACGTGAAATACAGAAGTGGGTAAGTGTCCTGCCACAACTACTTTGCCAGATTTTGTTCATGTTCCGATTTTAAGCTAAATATTAACTGTTAAAGTAGCCAATAAAAAAATTAATCAATGTTCAGAATGCACATGACCATAGAGAAATGACATGGTTGGTGATGACGCTTCAGATTACTTATTGTTTGTCACTTCCCCCAAATTATGCCCATCTTTGCAGAAAGCGTTTAAAATCATTTCTGAATAAAAATTTTTTTCTGTTGATTTTCATTTTTAAGAATTTCTAGGAACATAGATCACATTTAGTTTTATAGATCACTTAGAAATTTTTAATTCAGATTTTATTTTAAAATGTTTTTACAAAACTTACCCCTTGCCTCAGCTTTAGCCCTGACCCCTCTTGCCTGAAAAGAGGCGGAAGACGCTCCTGAGACTCAAATGACAGAAGACGACGGACGCCATCGTCCTGGCGTGTGTCTTGTTCACAGCCCACCGGGCTCAGTGTGTTATGCTACGGATTGGAAGCGAAAGTCAGCTTCTAGAAATCCAAAAATCCTTAAAATTATGTTGAAATTGGAATGGTAAACACAGCAGGGTTAACACTGGTGGACAACACATCTGAAGGACAATTTAACAACAATGCCGACTCCTTTGCCGCCATGGGAATTAATCACAGCATTATCACCCACGCACGGAAACGACACGGTTCCCAAGTTTAGCTCGCCTCACGCACCGCTCTTCGCAGCCGAGAGACGCAGATCCCGCTCGGAGGCGAGTGACAAGGGGCGCGTGGCCAGGGCCCGTGCGCGCAGCCAGCCCTGCACAGCTGTGTGGCCTCAGCAGCACTGCAGGAAGCCCGGACAGAGTCCGAGTCAGGGCCACGGCACAGATTTTGAAGCATATTGCCAAATATTCTTTAGTCTATACACACACCTTATTTTTATAGTAGTCCTTCTCTTAAAATGAAGGTTTCAAGAGCAATTAAATGTTAATTTATTATGAAAAGCGTAGGAAATATTAAAATGCAGCAGTTACTTTTTCTGATAGTATGTGTGTAAGTGTTTGCATGCAATGTGAGATTGTATGCAAACCTTTCTTGGTTATTGATTTATTCAAATATATTTGTGGTTTGAGGGTGCGTTTCTGCAGTGGATTTGAATGCAAGAAAGTTAACAGGAAACACAAGCTCTAAATCAACTGTCGATAGTGCTCAAAACACTCCTTTCTGCTCGCTGTCTGAATGGAATCCAGCAAGGCCAGGCTTATCCCCGCAGATAATTGTCCTCTCGCCTAGAACGCCGTAAAATCACATCTTTGAACTCCTCCGAGGGTCAGGCAGGGGTCAGGCCTTCCCCACTGTTTTCCACGAGGAAAGCCACTAGGGAGTTGGGGTTTTCTGTGGGTGAGGAAGCGCGGACGGCCTCGGAGTGTCACCCCGCCTGCCTTTGGACAAACGGATGTGCTCCTTAGTGTTTCTGATTCAACGGTACGTATGTTTAGGACAAACAGCCTCCTAGAAAACTAGGTTCGTGCAGCCTAAATTGTCTTAAGAGGGAAAGTCACAGGGCATCGCAAGAACACCGCTGATTCCTCAACCATACACGGTTCTCTATGGTTTAAGCCAAGTGCCGAACAGGAGCAAAATGGAGGTAGGTGAGATCAAAGGCTGAGTCGTAAAATCACAAAGCATTCATCCTTACAGCATTCACAAACAGACATCAAGGAGGCCTGGGCAGGCTGGTGGTAAACTATGCGTTTATATGAAGCAGCGTCCAGCTGATGCTACTGTGCCTGACAGTAGCCCGAACCCAAGAGTCGAAGAAGATAACAGCGTATTCTTTTAACATACTCTAGGAACCCTGTATGCTCGTAACAGAATCAACGTGGATAATTACACTGACCTCCTGTGGCATTGTCTGTGGGTGCAGTACTAAGAAAATCTGCACATATTCATAAAGTGGCCCGTAAACATGTAATGGCTTTATTACAGGTGGTATTTTCTCCCTTTCTGAGAAGTTTTTTGTTGTTGTTGTTGTTTTGTTTTTAGTGTAGATATATGACAAAGCACTCCTTGAGGTGTATTGAAAACATCTTACCAAAAGTCCCAGTTAGCTTGGCAGTGTTCAGATTATAGGCATGTTTTAATAAATGATAGACTTGCTTGATGGGGCACATTAGATGCTACGAGAAAACAAACACACACTAGGAGCGGGCTCCGGCACGGCTGTTCGCTTTCTAGGGCCAAGGCAGGGTGTGGGGCGCATCAAGATTCAAGAGACGCGGAAGAGACTTCAGGAGTGGGGCTATTCCCGCTCGCTCGGCAACACTAATAACTCACTGTTCTGACAGCATGCTGTAAGAGTACTCCCGGCTCTACCTGGCCAGCATTCTGCAACTATTCTTTCCTTTGGACTTTGAACATCATTTCCTGTCTTTAGCAACTCTTCAAAATAATTCTGACTGACTGCAGTGACACCTACTGCCGGCCGAATTGTTCCACCTGGGGTCTGAGACACAGAGACTCAGCACTGCAGCAGGGGTCTGATGGCGAACACCTAATTATGAATTCTGTATGCAATTCCTTGTTAAAAAAAAAAAAAAACAGGGCCAATCCCTAGACCAGTCGTGAAGCAGGAAGGCAGTGCGTTGTGCCCACATCCTCACAATTGTCCCAGGACTCCCGATCGGTCCCCACGCAGCGCGGGGGAGGCAGCTGCGGCACAGCTCGCAAGCCGGGACTGCTTCCCCCTCCGCTCTCACAGGCCACCTCCTTGTCACGACGTGTCTATAAAGAGCCGTGCTATGTCTCAGTATAAACCACTACCTGATTAAGAAAATAATTATTCCAACTGCCACCACATTCTGCACAGAGTTAAGCTTTTTTTTTAAGTAAAACAATGCTAATTTTCTCTTAGACCATCTGTGACCCATTCACATAACTGCTAAATGTAGCCAATATTATTTTAAATCACTATCTTTGTTACCTTCTCAACCTTAAGAAATGTCAGCAAATATTTACAGTTGAGACCATGATTTGCAAGATGCTCATTTGAATTCTGCCCTGGCAAGAATTGACAAGACGCAAGAACAGGTCCGCAGCCAGCTTTCCCCCTTCTGTGCTTTAGGAAATTACATCAGAAACAGAAACAACCCAATAACAATTTTAAAAACAGTCAAAATTTTCCCTAAGACTTTGCTGTGACACATTCATGTTACAGACCCACAGTCACATTGGGGATTTTTTTCCTAAAATATCAGCTGCTCGGGGGCCACCACGCCGAGGCCTGCGGCCCCAGGGCCCGCCCTGCTCTCAGGGCTGTCCGGTGGTTTCAGTTTCATGAATTGTTGAAGAATAAAACAGCTTTGGAAGAGCGACCCCCCCCCCCCCCCCCCCCC
>PVKB01001722.1:264587-369090 GCA_004027205.1 Ctenodactylus gundi | reverse complement strand
TTTTTTTTTTTTTTTTTTGAGGCAGGGTCTCGTTCTGTAATCCAAGCTGGTCCTGAATTCACTCGGTAGCCTAGGATGTCCTCAAATTCATGGCAATCCTCCTGCCTCAGCCCCCTGAGTGCTGGGATTACAGGTGTGTGCCACCATGTGGTGCTGGGGAATTGAACTCACGGCCTTGTACTGGCTACACAAGTGCTCTAACCGCTGCGCTGTTCCTCCAGCCTATCCAAGCCTTTTTAAAATTTAAATGCATGCCACAGGTTTTGGTCAGGCTTTGTACAGCTGTTGCCTACAAACTGTCCTTGTGTTCATCCTTGTTTCATCCGTCCTTTCCGGTTTTCTCGTTGTTGATGATGATTTTGTTGTATCGTAAGAACACTTAAAATGAGCTCTGTCCTGGGGACCCATTTTAAATTGCTAACTGTAGGTAATGACGGGACAGGAGATCACTAGAATTTCTTTGTCTTGTTGAACTGAAACTCCAAGTCCCTGGACCAACAACCTGCACTCCCGCGCCCACTCCTGCCACCCCGTTGCCCACTCACTCGTGAGTGCGGCTATTGCGAAGATGCCATGCTGCGAGTCCTCCTGCCCGCAGGTGGGCCCGCGGGGTGTGCTCACACCTGCCACACAGGTACACTCATGGTTACCTGCCTAAAAATGCGACCCTGAGGCCCACGGGCACACAGCTGGGCCATGGTACAAGGGGCCTGGCTGGACGTCGGCCCCCACTTATTACCGCCTGGAAACTGTGAATCTTCCACAGCTCTGACTCTGCCACATGGAGTTGTGCACCAGCTTGCTCCACACTGGACATCCCCTCCTGGTGGGAGGGGGAGGGGCACTGACCGGGAAGTAAACAACCGTAGGGGAGACTCACAAGGTCTGGCAGAGGCCCCTCTGCCCAGCTGTCGGCTACTGGTGCTTGAGCCCCAGGAAGGCGAGGGAGAGGGGGCTGACACAGCTGTCTTTGAGCGACCCACACGTCTACAGTGACCCCTTCCCCGCAGTGACCCCAATAAACTCACTGGTTCACAAGTCTGACTTCCATGCAACCGCTACTTTGGTCTGCCTGCTATAGCCGTCCCGGGGTGACCAGATGTTCATTCCCATCTCCCTGGGAAAAGAATAATGCACTGTGTAAGGGTATGGTCCTGAATGGTCCCAGCGTGCCTTGTAAGGGACACGCTGAATCAGGGACCATGAAACCGACTTCCAATTTTTTTCTTTCTTTTCTCCCTTCTACCTGAGATCGAACCCAGGGCCTTTGCATCACATGGAAGGACATCCTCAGCTCGCTTTTCTTGTCTCATTTTGAAACACAGTCTTGCCAAGTTGCAGAGTTGCCCGAGCTGGTCTGAACTTGTGATCCTCCTGCCTCAGCCTTCCGAAGTGGCAGGATTACAGGCCCATGCCACCAGGTCAGCTTCTGGCTTCCAATTTCTGACCTCAGAACACATAAGGAACACACGTGGCCGAAGCCATCAGGTTTATGACAATTCATGACAGCGGCCACCAGAAACTTACGCAGTGAGAGGGGATTTAGAGCTGGGTGATATGTTATAAACTGCCACATTTTCTTTTTCTAAGACTGAGAAGCATTTTTGTTAAAATTTGTTAAGATTAACAGTTTTGCTGAGTCTGGTGCTATAGGCCTATTATCCAAGCCCTCTGGGAGGCTGAGGTAGGAGAACTGCAAGTTCAAGTCCAGCATAGACAACTCAGTGACTTAGCAAGACCCTGTTTCTCAATCAAAACTAAAAAAACTAAAAAAAATAAAAATAAAAAAAAAGGTCTAGAGATGGAGCTCAGTATGAAGGTCCTAGATCAGATCCCCAGCGTCACAGAAAAATAAATAACATTTTTAATGAGGAAAATTTTATAGAATCCAATGCAACCCCTGTGCAGACCCCACCTGAGTCACACTGGAGAACAGACCCACCCCAGAAAATCTGCCCCCTCTAACCAACCCACTTCCTGTCTGGAGGCAGCCACCGTCCCGACCCCACCACACCTCTGCCTGCCTGTTTTTCAAATAGTATATAAAGAAAAGTAGGCAATAGGAGGTCATTCTCTTTCCTTGTCCACAGCTTGAGCAGGCCACACAGTGCTGTGGCTGCACGTGGACAGACTCTGAGTGGCTCCCCCACGGTGACGCCCACTGCCGCACACCTCGTGGGTCTCTTAGCCGCACATACAACGCTTTATTATTTCTTGGACGTGGGTTATGGGGCCAGAATGAGCGTCCCCTCCCAGGGCAGAGCCCCGCTGGCTCTCCTAAGTGCCCACTGCCTGGCAAGCCCCTGTCAGAAGCCGCCTCCCTGGCCTCCCAGCTCTGATGGCACTGGGCCTCGGTCACACACACACACAAACACACACACTCACTTTATACGACTCGTCTCTTCCATCCTTGATCCTCACAACCACCCTTGTAAGGAAACTGGCTTCCCCACTGTACAGGAGAACAGGTGAGTAAACTGAGGCCCTGCGTGTGGGGAGAAGTCTCTTACCTGAGGAGACAGTTGTGAGAGGCCTAGGGTGGAGCCGACTTTCTCCTGTCACCCCTAGAAAGCTACAGGCTCCCTCATCAGCCTCAGAAAGAAGATCTGTGTGGGTCCCAGGGCCACCTTCCCATCCTCACGTGACTCTGTGCACTGACCAGGGACCTGGTCTGTGTCTCGTGAGGAGGTGGGGTGGGAAGCAGCTGTGGCCTGGACATATATTCCCACATAGTAGGATAATTCGTAACAGATCCCTGCTTCCTTGGTGGGGAAATTGGAAGGGGGGGGTCCTAATGCCCAGCCGCCAGCAGCTTCGGCTCACGTGGGCAAGGTCCCCTTTTGCCAGGCAGGTACCGACACCCTCAGGCTGACAGGACGGTGCAAGGAGCAGAAGCAGACACTCGACCCCTCCTCTGGGTGGCTGGTACAGGGCACACCCTGTGCGGCTGTGCATCGCAAGCCCGTGACAGGAGAGGAGCACTGCCCTGGCCCCTCATCTCTCCCCCCACCCCTCTCCTTCAGGGTCTCTCTCTCTCTCTCTCTCTCTCTCTCTCTCTCTCTCTGCAGTAGACTTGGTTGAAATTCATAGCAACAAATAAATGCTGTGCTCACGGAGGTGGCGTCTCAGAACCACAGAGGACGTGGGAGCAAGGGCTCGCTTTGCCCCGCAGGCCTGAGCATCACCTGGGATTGGCCGAGGATACGGTTGCCGTGGCAACCAACTCCACAGCTTCCTGCCTCCCCCGACTCCCACGCCCAGCACCACCTTCATCAGCCCCGGCGACCCCACAGATTATTAAAGCTCTTCTATTAACTCGGCTCTGGTGCAGGGCCATTTGTCACTGTTGCCAGCGTCGGGGCCTGTGACATCCTTGCTCTTCCTCTTTCAGTGGCCATTCCTTCTGTCCAGTCTGGTCAATTTTCACATTCTGAAAATTTCTATCCAGAGAGAACCAGAGAATTGAAGACAGCATCTGCAAGCTGCCTCTTCCCTCCGCAAGGCCTGAGCTCACCTTTTATCTGCCAAGACGCGTGCAATTTGTGTACATCAGTACATTAACCTTTCTCGCACCAGGGACCCATTCTGTGGAAGACGCTTCCTGTACGGAGGAGGTCAGGGGGATGTTGCTAGCATCCCCAGCTCAGATCATCAGGCGTTAGATCGTCACAAGGAGCGCACGACCTAGCCCCTCCCACGTGCATTCACGCTAGGGTGCGTGCTCCTATGAGAACCTAATGCCGCACTGGTCCTGCAGGAGGGGAAGGTCAGGTGGTTGTGCCAGTGACGGGGAGTGGCTGTAAACACAGATAATGCGTTTCTTAATGCATTCAGGGCGACAAAGCAGGACCAAGAGTTGCACAACTCAAACAGGAGGGACTTGAATGGGAAAAATGCCCTTCGTACTCTCACCAGCCTCCAGCTGAAATGCACCACGTCTTGCCCCTCTGCCTGGAGCAACAGCCACAGGACACGTGAGAGGTCCTCGTGACATGGACCATAAACGAAGCGCGCCATGTGGCCCATTCCACCGCCACAGGGTCCTTGCACGTCTCCGCCCAGGGCTTCCGCTTCCGAGCCACTGGGGCGCCGCCTGCCGGCGCTGCCCGGCAATCAGCTTTCTCCTCATCTTACGCCGAGCTGGTTTCCTGTGCTCTAGGAAATTATAGTGTCCCTGCTGCTCACAGTATCGGTGGGGTGTCCCCCATGGCCCCTCCTTAAATGAAGCATATGTCTGTAGCTATCAATTGATAGATCTCAGAGATATAAAATTCTGGAGGGGGCTGGAGGAATGGCTCAGTGGTTAAAGTGCTTGCCTGGCAAGCACTAAGTGTCTGAGTTCTATTCCCCAGCTCCACATAAACTGGGCGTGCTGGTGCATGCCTGTAATCCCACCATTCGGGAGGCTGAGGCAGGAAGATTGCAATGGGTTCAAGGCCAGCCTGGGCTACATAGTGAGCTGAGGACCAGCCTGGGCTACAGAACGAGACCATGCCTCAAAAAATAAAAAAATTTAAAAATTCTGGAGATATAGATAGACAGACGTTTACAGATATAGATATGTAGGTATCTTTATCTAGACGATAGATGAATGGATAGATAGGTAAGAGTTACAGTTTGACTCTGGAGTCCCCAAAATCCTCATGTATGTGGACGCTGTGGATTATCTACAGATTTCAGGAGCTGCTAGGAGGCGGGGCCTGGTTGGCAGGGGCGGATCACAGAGGGCGTGGCCTGGAAGGATGGGCTCTTGCCCCAGCTTCTCCCCAGCCCTGATCCTTCCTCCTGTGATGGCCTGAGCAGATGCGCTGCACTGAACCCTTCCTGCCATTGCTGGCCACACATGAGTGAGCTGGGTCTCCTGAAACAGAGCTAAAATAAACCTGTCCACCTTTGAATTGTGTGTGTCGGATACTGTGTCCCAGCAATGAGAAAACAGTGAAGATGGATAGTCAGGCCGCTACACAGACAGACGAGAGAGAGAGAGAGAGAGAGAGAGAGAGAGAGAGAGAAGCAGAGGCAGCAGAGAGGCTTATTTGCGAAGACTATTAAATATTTATGTTCTCCTATTTTTAACTGTTCTGATCCTTAAAAATAGCACAACTAGCCCCACCTATAACCCCAGAACTCAGGAGGCTGAGGCCAGGGGATCGCAAGTTCGAACCTGGGCTACACAGCTAGACCCTGTCACACACACACACACACACACACACACTAGAACGCAACCAAAGACAGACTGAGAACCCATGAGGCTGGAGATGTGGTGTGGCAGTAGAGCGGTTGCTTAGAATGCTCATGACCGTGGGTTCAATCCCAGCACACACACACAAAAAAAAAAAGAAGGAAAAAGGAAGAAAGAATGAAAATTTAAAAAGAGGTGAGAATTGGTGAGGGTGAGCTACGGTTTCCAGTGGGAAAACAAACTACATGTTTCTAATGTGTTACAGAATTTGGAATTCATGTGTATATGTAAAAAAAGACTACAAGGGGAAAAATAAATAAATTAACAAAAATTAAGACTCTGCCAGGCACCTGTAAGACCCAGCTATGGCTGAGCCTGAGGCAGGAAGATGGCTGGAGCTCAGAATTTCAAAATCAGGCTGGGCAAGAGTGAGACCTCATGGGAAAAATTAATAACATAAATAAAAATGAAGCCTCTGGACATGAATAACAGCAGCAGGAGGCTCACCACAGACCACAGAGGGCACCATGCTTGTCCTTGGCTGTCGGGGTCTCTGGGGTCCCTGACCAGTGCTGGCCACCGGCGATCAGGAATCAGCTAAGTCTTGGGGAGCAGGGTCTCGAGGGGCCATGTGACAGCATCACATCCCGGAGGCTGAATCAGTGTAGCAGCTCCTTTATTGTCCACGGGGGCCAGGCTTATTAGCAGTTGAAGGGAGGAGGGTCAGCCAGGGTAACAGGGCAAGGGTCATTCACTGAGTGGAGGAAGTTTGGGGTCTGGAAGTTGCCTAATTTGTGTGGTGGGTCTCTCAAAACCTGGTCATGTGATTTCTGGTCAGGGTCTTGGGGCAGGGGAAAATTGGGGATTTGAGTAGAGTGAAACCTGAGCTGCTGGCCATCCTGGGCCTGGGATTAGAGAGAGAGGGGCTCCATGCCTGCCGGTCTCGTGAGATTGTCAGGGTTTGAGCTGCCTTCTACCTTTCAATATCCGTTGGCCTAGTCAGGGTCCCACACATGACGACCTAAGCCAGATTCAATTGTTTCCACCCCAGGAAAGACACTGGAGCGCAGACATTTCTCCAACGTGAACTGAGTCCACAGTGCGCCCCACAGCAGCACGGAGAGCTGTGTGCACCAACTGTGCATCTTGTTTGATGAATGTTTATGTAGGCCTTTCCCAGTGCTGGGCAATACCCCAGTGGCCTCAAGAGCCACAGCTCAGTGGACCCGGGGCGGATGGGGGCAGGCCTGTGCAGCACTCTGGGTGGCTGAGGCAAGACGCGAATGCAAATTTGAGCCCAATCTGGGAAATTCAGCAATATCCTGTACCAAAACGAAAGAAAGAAAGAAAGAAAGAAAGAAAGAAAGAAAGAAAGAAAGAAAGAAGAGGGCTGTGGATATCACAAGCTCTGGGTTCAATCTCCAATAACACACACACACAAACACACACACACACACACACACACACACACACACACACACACTCACTCAAGTCGTAGCTCATGGGACTTTGAACAAGGCGGGAGGACGGCCCAGGCCCTGGCTTCTACTTGTGATGCAGAGTTGAGCCATCTGGCATGGGCACTGGGGTGACTTTTCTCCAACAGGGGGTGGAGAGTGCCGGCCTCTGCCCTGCAGTGGTTTCTGCCATGAAGCAGCCCACTGTGAGTGGACTGATAGTGATGAAACTCTGAACTCAACAAACATCTCCTCTGTGAACTGCAGGTATCAGGTGTTAGGCCCATCAACGAGAAAGTGGCTAAGACAGCATCTTAGGAAGCCCTTGGAGAGGCTTACAGCCATTGGAAGTGGGCCGGGAGCCACTGGAGGCCACCAAGGAGCACATGCCGTCCTGGCTTCGCAGGCCACAGCTCCGCATCCCATGCCAGCACGGAAGCAGCATCAAATCGGCATCTTTACTTGAGTGGCCTCTGAGCAGCCCCCTGCCCACCCAGACAGCGACCCAGCCCACCCCGTTCCACAGGGCCAGCGCCCAGGGTCTCGTGACTGCTGTGCTTCCCGGCCCCGCGAGTCCACTCCAAGACCACGCTTCCTTTTGGTGGTCATAAAGCCAAACATGGCATCCAATAAACACACGATCACCCACAAGATCTGAACTCAGCTCCGTCTTGCAACGCATCTCCCCCTAAGCAAAGGCTCGGCTTGCTTTTTTTTCTTGTAATCATTATGAATATGTAATTTATCTTCAATAAAATACATCCATTTTTGTTGGTACAGCTCATGGCCTTTGACAAAAACAATCATATAGACATCGTGACAGCGAGCATAGGGTGTGCCTGAAACCAGGGTGAATGTGTGGATTGTTTATTCATGGAAGGACGGTATATTGCCACAGATCCCCCTCAGTGGCCCCCTGGCCCCCACTCCCCTTCCAATATACACATCTCGCGGTTCTGGTCACTTTCTGCAGTGGTTCTGGAATTCCTCTTTCCTGAGTGTTGTTAGTCGGGCTGTCATGGCTGCCTCGATGTCTCGAACTGACTAAACATGTTGGCCTTTCACAGTCCTTTTGACTTTGGAGAAGAGGCAGAGCCAGGTCTGGTGACTAAGGTGGGTGGGGACACGCTGCTATGTCGGTAGGAGCTGCTTCTCTGTTGGATGGTACTCAGGGTGGCGTCAATGTGTTTCTGATAACACCTCATAAATATGCTGCTTGCTCTAATAATGAAGGCCGTGTCCTTTGCCTCAGAATTGTCGTGGCAGAAGGGTCCCCACCAAAACCTCCTTTCTGATCCGTGGAGTCCACAGGGTATTCTATTGGTTGCAAATGTCCAGAGTGGCTGGGTGGGCCATCTCACATCAGGGGGCCTGACAAGCAGAGAGTCAGAAGGTTGCAAGAATGCAAAGGATTTCAGAGGCCTGTGTGGCTCTGAGGCCTTGAGCACTCTCAGGTGGCCTCTGCTGACAGCTGGCAAGGCCTGGGGCCTCCACCCCTGAGCCCCAGGGGGCTGGCTCGGTTGGCTAATGACCCGGAAACATTTAGCAGTGGATTTTCCCAGAGCCTCCAACTAATCACCCAGCTGTCCACACCGCAGGTTCAGCCTGTGCAGCCTAAAGCAAAGATTCCCACTGAGCAGAGCTGGCATCCTGACTGACCAGCCTGTGCCAGGGTGGCCGAGGGGGACAGAGCCAGCCCTGCATGCTCAAAGCAAAGCACACGACCACAAGGGCCACGCTACCCGCCAGCCTCTCCGTGTCTTCCCCACACTCTCCCTCGTCCCTCCTCCCTGTAGAATGGCCTTCCTCCTCTGCAGGTCCCTTGCACCTGCTGCCTCCGGGGCTGGGGCACAGGGCGACAGAAAAGAATTTGATGGTTTCAGTTCTGCCAGATGAAAGAATCAGACAGAAGGAGCAGGGACAGAGACTCTGTGACAGGCCTGCAATCCCAGCACTCTGGGAGGCTGAGGCAGGAGGATCTCAAGTTTAAGCCCAGCCAGGGTAACTTAGCAACGCAGTTAGCTGTGGTCTCAAAATCAAAAATTAAAAAGAAACGGGAGACATCGCTCGGCGTAAAGGCCCCGGGGGACGGGGGCTGGGCCTCCAGCTCAAAAATAATAAATAAATAAATAATAAACCAAAATTACAAACAAATACAAGCTCCACTCAACAGATCAAACAGAACCTTTGAGCTCTGGTTGACTGGGGTGTCCTCATCACGGGAAGGGGCAGGGACGGCCAGGTCACCTGGGTTCTCAGCTCCGGCTGGACTCTGGTTTACAGACCCCATGCTGATGGCCTGCTGGAAGCAGGCCCGTGCACAGGGGCCACAAACAGCTGCCCGCTCTGAAGGTGATTCTCGTCTGCCGAGCAGCTGGAGTCGCGGCGTGCAGCCTGGGCATCGGTACCGAGCCACCCTGCTCTTGGCTTAATTACTCACAGGTTGCTATCATGAAATTCCTAATCATTTTTGAACATGAAGCTCACACTGCCCTCTGTAGTGGACTCTACAGCTTACACATCTGGTCTGCCCACAGACGCCAGACTGGGTACCGTATCTGGAGAAGACGGAGGGGAAAGGCAGGGGGGCCTGGGAGGGGTCACAGTCTGCGGAATGCCCAGGCTGAGGCAAGCCACGCTGCCAGGACTCTGCTGCCACTCAGCCACCTGCTTCCGTGATCTGGCGCAGGGCTGCCCGAAGGAGGACGCCACAAGACGAAACCACCCCCGAGGCGAGAAGACGCCCAAACCGCCCACCTGTGGCCCCAAACCATCTCCTGACTAAATGACAAGCGGCGAAGGCAGGCCGACTTGGGGTGAGGGGCAGGCTGTAACCCCAGCACTCTGAGAGCCTGAGGCAGGAGGATCGCAACTTTGAGCCCCACCTGCGATACTAAATGATTCCATGAGACCTTGTCTCAAAATAAAATCTAAAAAAGTGGCTGACGATGTCACACAGTGATGGCCCTGGGTTCAATCTCTGGTCCCACCGAAATAAATAACAAATACAGCAAGGAACAGGGCCACGAAATAGGGGTGAGCACCAGGCTTCGAATTGGCCAAATGAGGACAGGCAGGTGTGCTAGGAGGCTGGTCGACAAGCCCCGCTGTCAGGTATGTAGCAGCCGGGCACTGCAGTTCCCGTGGCTTCCTGTCTCAATAAGGCGTGGCCAGCAGCGGGGACCAGTGGCAGCTGTCCCCACTTCAGGCATCTTGCACTGGGCCGGCGCTCTGCACACGCCACTGCACTCCCAACATGGCTGAGACTTGGCCAAGCATGGAGCCTGCTCCAGAGGAGGACACTGAGGACCGGAACTTCCCCAAGGCCGCACAGCCGGTGGGCAGGAGGGGCTTAGGCTTTGAACTCTATAACTCTGTTGCTCACCATCAAATACCCCTAGGCAGATTCACAGCAGCGGCTGCCTGGCTACAGTGTTGACCTCAGGAGGCAGCAAGACGCAACTCAAGGTGAGCTGGCCCCCAGCTTCCTCAGGAGGAGGGTGAACCCTGAAAATTCCAGACCGTTCTCCATTCTGCTCATAAGTGTTCGGGGCAAACAGCTCTCTGAAAGACCCCCATGAAGGGGGAGAAAAGAACGAAGAAGCACACAGCTTGGGAGAAGACTCCTTGGGGGAGTTGGGTGCAGGCTCCCGCCTCGGCCCCGGCTGGCTTGTTTGGCAAACCCAGAGGCCCACTTGTCTGGAGCATCTTTAGATAAACGTGATTACACACAGCTGCTCAGCATTTTAGGATAAAGTCTCACCAAGTCATTCAATTTCCAGGGTTAACTCAAATTTGTAATCCTCCTGCCTCAGCTTCCCAGAGCTCTGAAATTACAGGCCTGCCGAGCTGGGCCTGGCTAGGACCGTGCTATGGAGCCCCCCTGGACAGGACTTCCCAGAGGTAAGTTCAGGGCTGGAGGGACCAGAAGACAAGAGCCCGGATGATGGACCTGAGCTTTGACATCCAGGTACCGCACCTGGTGCCTGGGTGTCATGACCTCAAGGAAATAGGAGTTGAAAAGTTAGATTTTTTTTTTTTTCCTTTTGTTTTCCTTTAGAGAGAAGCAGCTCCTGCACACTTCCTCAGCCCAGAGCACCACCTGCCGGCCCACCTCTCCCCCGCCAGGTGGATGGACCGAAGGTGTAGATGCTGCACGTGCGGGTCAGAGGCCTTGTTCCTTTTCAGGAAATAAAAGAAGAGTCTAGGATCCAGGACGGGATGTCACAAACCTGACACGCCTCTTGTCTCACGGAGTTCCCTCCCCCATGGCTCCTGGCTGTAAGAGACCCTGACCCACCCCCACACCCAGGCAGATGGGGATTTGGCACACACTGGCCCCATCTCCTCGGAGCTGGCTGGGACTGGGACAACTTCCTTCTCCCTCCCACCACACTCAGTGGCCTCCTTGGGCTTGGCAGTAGAGGGCGAAGGAACCCAGCGTGTCAGCCCTGAGCCCGCAGGGAGTTTTGGAGGCCCAGTGCCCCTGTCTCTGTCTCCTTCCCCTCCCTGGGTGGAAGAGCCAGGAAAATTCCACACCAGCGCCACCCTCAGCCGAGACAAGCACAATTCCCGGGGTGATCTCAAACCATCCATCTTGCGTCATTTTTTTTAAGATCCGTGGGCAGAGGAGGGAGGAAGAATTTGTGAGCAGATGACTCATATCAGATCGAAATGACAAAGCCATTTCTGAACAGATGAGGGGACAGGCCACATTGCAAAGGCCCCTCTCAAGTCTTTCATACACTCACTTATTCATTCACCAAATATTCCCCAGGGCTTGTTGAGTACCAGGCACTGTGGGAGGCATGGGGAATGTCACAAAAAGACTCAAACCCCTCCAGAGCCCCACTCTAGAGAGGGAGAAGAGGTAGGGACAGATACAAAAGCCATGTCTCGTGTCATGCTCGGGTACTTCTTCCAGGACAGGTGGCCTTAGAGAGGAGCGAAAAGGAAGGGTCGAGAAAGTTCCAGTCACCTGGGGGAATGGTCCTTCCAGGCAGGCCAGCGACAAGGGCCTGAGAAGGGGGACGGCCAGCTGGAGACAGCGAGTAGCATGGTAGAAGTCAAGGGACTGGGACGTGATTCTAGAACACCGAAGGCCAAGTGGCCACCAGGAGCACATTGGCTTTGAGCAACGTGGCACAGGACACACATGGTAGAAATTATCTTTTGCCAGGTGTACACTGAGGCTAGCGCCATGGGGAGCAGGCAGGAGAATGAGACTGCAATCAGGGGACAGGATGAGGGAGTGGGCACGTGGAGGTAGGGCCAGAGGCCAGGGCAGCTGGGTTGAGGAGGATGTGATGGACAGAGTCCCTGCCATTCTTCCACCTGGGGACACCCTCAGCATCACCCCAAGGCTGGTCACTTCCCGGCCCCAGAGAGTCTTCCCATAAAGTCTCCCTGGGACAGTGCACGGGTGGCAGATAGCCTCGTCTATGTCTGAATCCAGTGCTGGGAGGACCTACAGCCATGGCCGGCTCCCTCCCAGCATATCCAGGATTGCTCACTCGGGTGGGGATCCAGAGAGCAGGACCCAGGAGCTGGAGGTGATCTGCTGCACCCTGCGCCCACGCCACGTGCACTCACCCCAGCCCCCTGGTGTCCGGGCCCCGCCATGGGGGAGGGAATCCGTGCACAGAACCACCACCCGGAAACTGGCTCTTGTCTGTTCCAAACACAACGTGCCTTTCAGATCAAGATTAGAAATGAGAACAGGTTAAGCGCCAAGATCGTGGACGGGAAGGGGGTTATTGTGTTGGGCTTATCAGAGTGAAAATAGAAATCAAAAGGTCAGCCAAGAGCCAAGGTTGACTCCCTCCCCGCCTGAACATCTAGTCATGCTAGTAGGCAGGTGGCCTCCCGTCAGGCCCCCAGCGTACCCATTCCAGAGCTAACACCCAGGCAGGTGCTACCTGGGCCAACCTCACTGGTGACTGATAGATAGGAAAATAGGCTAGAATGGACAGGGAGTGCTAGGACAGGGTGTTCAGAGCTATCAGGGCCCAGACCCCCTGGGGGACAGAGCCAAACCAGCCAGCCTCCCCAACATCCACGCTCCCCATAGATGCCCTCAGGTAATTAGTAGGCTGGCATTGTGCTACACCCCCACCGCAGGAGACCTCCCCACGTAGGAGCCCCCACGCAGGAGCTGAGCAGACAAAATCTTTGTGAAGGGCTCCCGTCCCTCACCCTAGCAGGATCCTCACTCAAGACCCCCTCTCAACCTCTCCTCAAGAGCTTTACTTTCTCAATAAACCTCCTCGTGTTTTACAATCTTCTGTAAACTCCAAGTGATAATTCTTTGTCAAATCAAGAGTTCCTGAACTCAAACACCAAGCAACACCAGCAGTAACATTTTGGGAGCGTGTCCAAGATTTGGAAGCACACCAACAAGGTCAGTATATCCAGCCTAAACAGGTGGCAGTGGCTGGAGAAGTGACGGCCAGATCCATCCACCCCGCATAACCGTGCCATCTGAGGGGATCTCTGGCCACGGCTTAGCGTGATCGACCTCCTGGGGCCCACATTTGGGATAGGAAGGGGCCACTGATATCTGGGTGTCAGCTCGACGTGAGTCTTTTTACAGTGCAACTGGAGATTCAGGCACCAGTTGCCAAGAGATGCCCAGAGAACACAGCATGAGTGAAAGCAGGTGGTGTCCCCTCCCTAGCCTACTGGAGGGACGAGTCCCCCAAGTTACAAGCAACTCTACAGACTGAGACTGTTCTCTTCTTAAAACATTCGAGTCTCTCCCCACGATTCGCCCTCACTGTCCCTGTTCTGGGTCTGCCTGCACTCTGCCCGGCAGGTGCATCTAGCCCTTGGCAGTACATCGTGATTGGCTCTGGGGCGGCTGAGAAGGCCCAGTTTGGGCAGGTGGCTCAGGGCTCCCCTCTCACGGCTCCTACTGTGCCAGGCTCAGCCCTTCACCTGGAGTGTTACTGACCCCACACCCACCCAGCCACAGCGGCTCACCAAATCCTGGGGACGAAGGAGCCCTGACCCGTCGCCCCGCTCACCCCCCATCTTCCGCCACCCAGGGACTTGCTGATGTCTGCCGCAAGGGGCCAGGAAAACCAAACGTGAAGTATGGGTCTCCCCTTGAGTATCCCAGGCCTTCGTTTATGACCAGGAGACCCAGGAGAACGCGCCCAGCCAGCGTGGCAGGGAGGAGAGCCAGGCACCTTGCCTCGCGTGGAAGAGGCTCGCTATGCTGGTAACCTGGCTGGGACTTTGAGCAGCTCGCCTGTGCCGAGAGGCAGTGTTGCGAGTGAGGCGCAGAGGTGACCTTGCCCCAGGGCTCACGGCAACCTCTCCCATGTCCTCTGTACACGTGGACAGCAGCTGTTCTCAACCACATCTGCAGACTAGGACGCCCCTGCTGTCCCCGCCGCTCAGCCCCGCTGCGGAGGGCCAGTCTGCTTCCCTCCGCCCTTGGCGTCTTTACCCACAGCCCCCGCCCGCGGCAACTGCTCAAGGCGAGTGAGTGAAAAGACAGGAACAGAAGAGGATCTTAACACCCCTCCGGACCATGTCTGTCACCTAGACTAGCAGAGAAAAGAAGGGACCTGGATAACTTCTAAAAGCACACAGGAACTTGACACAATGGCTGATTACAGGTGAGGATAACAAGTTCCCAATGCAGGTTGCATTCTTATGACTATCTGATCACCAGCAGGCAGGATAGCTCGGCACAGGGCATCCCAGGGGAGGGCGTCACGGCGGAAGGCACGTTCTTGCTGATCACCGGACTTCGGGCAGGGGGACGGCTGACCTTCAATTAAGCATCTTCACGACAGCTTAGTTTATGGGTAAACACGGATCAGCCTTGGTAGAGGCAGCGGAGTGGACAGGCGCGCACACTCACAGCAAGCGTTTGTCAATCGGTGGAGCAGGAAGCTTAAATTTCCGCCTGTGGACTACTGAGAGGGTCTCCACGCGGCTCGCCTCCCTGCTCCCTCTGCCCTCCAGGCAGAAGCCCTCGAGGGGCTTCACAGATCCGGTGCTCCAAGCAAGACGCTTCATTCCAACGGGGGGGGGGGGGGGGGGGCTCTCAGATCTGTGTCAGGAATGGCGGCAGGGACACCACAGGGAATGCCAGGGACCGAGCCCCGCAGTGGGGAAGTCTTCTGACTATACCCGGGCAAGGGTGAGTTATTCCTGAGGCTGGACCAGGGGGCTGCCAGGCACTGGAGGCTGACCTTTCCTACGACCTCTTGACCCAAGGAGGATGAGGAGGACATTCTTTCAGAGGACAGAGCTTTCCCTTGTGTGGGAATATCTCCTCAACGCATAGGTTCTCTGTTGCAGATAGAAAATGCACCGTCCCAGATTCCCCTGAGGTCTCCTGTGGCCTGTCTGCTTTCACACTGAAGGAACTGGACCCTGAGAATTTAGGAGACAAATCCTCACCTTCTGCTATGGCCTGGACACTCACTGGGGAGCAGGAAAGGTGGCTGGGGGTGGGGCTCTGACGACAGCTCTGTCTTCCAGCTGGACCTCCTGCAAGCAGCAAGGGACATGTGCTGCCCATAGGTTCAACTGCATTTCATTTTGAGGGAGCACCGGGAAGGGGTCTCCAAATGCTCTACTGAGGGTTCCCTGGTTGCAACACAGCGTTGTCCCATCCCTGAGGGCCCAGAGACCCTCAAGAGTCATCCCAGACTCTACTTTTTTTTCCCTCCAGATTGACCTGTGCTTCTGTGTCCTGGTTGGACCTTAAGTCCAGTTCTAAACATTTTGTCCCTGCCCAGCTGTTCCAATCACAAATAGCCTAGCATTGCTCTATGTGGTCATTCCCCATGCAGAGGGAGGACAAATGTTTATTTTCTTTAATCTGCAAGAATTAGAAGAACTTAAACAGGAATTGGGAAGTTTTATTGATGACCCTGATAATTATATTCCGATTTTGAGCAGACTGCCTCTCTGTACGGACTGACTTGGAAGTTTCTATCATACCTTCAGAGTCCCTCAATGGGCCGGAATGTGACAAGAGTTTCAGATGAGGCGATGCACTTGGGGAACTCATGCTGTGAGACCCAGCGCCCTTGCCAAGAGGAGCAGGGAGCTCCTCCTGTCCCCACTGGGACTCACACATGTCCCATAGCATATGCAGACCGGAATCCTGATCAGAGGCTGAACCACCCAGGGAACACGTTCTCTTTTGTATCAAGGAAGGTCTAAACAGGGCGACGGTGAAACCCACAAACTACGCAATCGGGGGCAGATAGTTGAAGGACAGAAGGACTCTTCGTTCGCGCTTGTCCAACGTCTCACAGACGTGCTAATTGTACCATGATCCTTCCAGAATCCGAGGTAGGTGAAGTTCTCCTTGGGAAAAGTTTGTATTAGAATCTGCTTCTGATGTACCCCAAAACTCCAGAGATCAATTGCAAATCCTGATCCAAGTTTAGATGATTTGTTAAAGGGGTCTGTCAAGGTCTAAGTAGAAGGACCACAAGGGCGGAGAAACACCAGTGGCCCTTTGGGGGGCCTCAGAACCAGGGTGTGAGGGGGAGCTGACACCAACTTACTCCCACGCAAGCTGACTGGCCATTTAAGCAGGAAATGTCCAAAAGCTAAAGGCCTCCTCTGAGGCCCGGTCCCATCTGTGGGGAGGATCACTGGAAGAGAGAGTGTCCCAAGGCTCAAAGGAATCTGGGGCCATCCCCAGCCCAATGACAGACTCCGGGAACATCCTCGTGGCCTCACTCATCCTCATCTAGGAGGCAGAGCAGCTATCACAGTCCGGGGGTTGAGCCCCTTCCTTCCTCACTGATGCTGGATCTCAGTATCCAGCCCTTCCTGTCGCCCCTGATCCCCGTTCTAAGGACGAAGTGACTATCCAAGGAGAACCGGCCACCCACTGGGAAGATATTTCTCTCTCCCAATGGCTTATGCTTGGCGAACACTTTGCTTCAGATATGGCTTCTTAATTATTCCTGAGCCCCCAATTCCTCTTTTGGGACAGTGTGTCCTGACCTTACTAGGAGTCAGCTTATACTCCCAGAAGGAAGCATTCTCTCTTGTCCACTGCAGGAGGCTCTACCCGAGGCTGAGTCCTGAGTCTGATGGAAGCCAGATGGTAGGGGCCATAAGGGCGATGCCCGTGGCAGTCAACGTAAAGGACCCCCCCAGCCTCTCCCCACCAAACACAATATCCCCGAAGACCAGAAGCCAAGGAGGGATCAAAGCCCATCGTTAGTTCCTTACAGGCACAGCGATTCCTCCGCCCTGTGGCAGCTCCTACAATGCCCCAATCACGGGAGTAAGAAGGGACCCAACACGTGGGGGTCAGTTCAGGACCTGAGACTCATCCATGAGGCTGTGACCCGTCTCCACCCAGGACTGCCTGATCCCTACGCCCTCCTCACTCAGATCCCATCAGAGGCTGTGTTCCTTACGGCTCTGGAATTAAAGGAGGCCTTTTTCTGGATTTTTCTAGACACACAGAGCCAACTTGTCTTTGCATTTGAAAACCTTTCAACAGCGGTGAGACAACTCACGTGGACATTTCTGTCCCAGGGATCTGGAGACGGCCACATCTGTGTGGAATGGCCCTGCCTAAGGAGTGGAAATACAGGGATCTGGTGCTGTTACTAATGCAGATGGCCTGGTGCTTTGCAGCTCAGGAAAGAAAAAGGTTCTTCAGGGAACCACATCTGTCCTAAACTTTCTGGGAGCTACAGAATATAAGTAGCCCTTCAAAGGCCCACGTCTGTCAGGAGCAAGTCAAATACTTGGGGCTTATAATTTGACTGGGGAAGAGACAATTGTCTGAGAAAAGAATTGATTCTGTCGCCCAGTTTCCCCACCCGACTACAGTCAAGTAGCCCTGTGCCTCTGTGCCAGCTGCTGGAATTTGGATACCTGGGCCCTTACACTGACTCCTACAGGAAACACGAAGCCAAGGAAACCTAATTAGCATCTGGAAACCAGATCCTCTAGGGGTTTTTAAAAGACTTTAAGGGAATTCTTTTGTGTACTGGGTCCTTGGACAAACTCACTGAGACTCGGTCTTTGTCTGCGGGGACATTGGCAAAACCAGTTGAATCGGCCACCTTGACTCGTGTTTCAGAGCTCAGTAAGGGCAGACGGGCCATGACACACGTTGGTGGAAACGTGCTCCCTAGCGCTATGGGCTCAGGCACGGTGTTGGAGAAGGGAACATGGCAGGACGTAAACAGCAAGCAGGACAGAGGAGACACGGAGGACGTCATGGGTAGGAGGATATTTTCAGTAAAAGGAAGATGAAAGGGAGAGATATTTTGGGTAGAAAAGGAAATTTGCGTGCCAAGATTTGTCCTCCCTGAATGGAAAAAGGAAAGAAAGACGAGGACACGCGGGAAGAACAGGAAAGGCACAGAAGTTTCAAGCCATGTTGCTGAAGGCGTGTGACAGGCGGCATGAACCAAAATCTGCGTGGCTGCTCCGGGCTGGTTTGCGACCTGTGAGCTGTTGTTTTAAACTGCCGCGCTCCTCACCTATCTATGGCTGGAAGGCTACAACCCTGACTCTCCGTCCGGGGCTGTTTCCCCTCCAGCCTGACGCCAGATCTAAGTCAGTGACTGGCTCGTCAGCCTCAGACGCCCTGTGTTCTGGCTGCGCTCACTTCTAGGAATGCTCACGGTGGCCCCGTCAGCAGCGGTAGCGTTAGACACGTTCAGCGGTCCTTGGCCTCATCTGCTGGAACGGCCCTAGAACATCGCCAGCTTCTGCACTGGGTGCGTGCTCAATGCTTCATGGCTCCTGCTGCACCCACATTAGCAGAGCCTAACATGTAAAACCTGGGCCTCAGGCCATCCTCTGAAAGGCCACACGGCTGCAGGACCTGGCCAGGACTCAGAGCCTGGCAGCCCAAATTCTTAAATCCAAGAGTGTCCACCCGCTGCTGCCGTTTGCAGGGCTACTGCTGTGGGCCTTTGGCCTGATTGCTCCCTCCGAGAGAACTGAATCCACAAAGCTACAGATGGTGCCACGCACAGTGCCCTGTGCGAACCAACCCTTCTGCCGTGGGCTGCTCGCCAGACGGCCTCTGAAGGAGACCCCCGGCCCCAACGTCACCCACACTCAGCATGAAGCAGCCAGGTAGATTGGTGCTCCCTTCTCCTGTAGAAATAGGGTGGTCTCCTCAGAGGAGAGGAAGAAAGATCAGGAGAATGGGCACGTGGCAAAGGAATAGGTGTCCCCGAGGCCGGAAAGGGCTGTCGGGGCCCTGGCCCCTCCGCAAACAGTAAACAGGAGTAGCCAAGCCAACCTCCCCCGCTCCCCGCTTCCCACAGATGCCCTAACTCCGGAGCCAGGAGACGAGGCATCTCGGCTAGGCAAAGCCTCCCATGGGTTGCAGCTCGCTGGGGTGGTCCAGGCCCTGAGCGCTGTGGGACTGGCTAGATTATAAAACGAGCCTTCCCCACAGCTCTGGAGGCGGGAAGGTCCAGACCCAGGCACCAGCCGGCTTGGCTGTCCTCTGTGGGAGGCCACCATTTGCTTCCCAGACGGTGCCCGCATCAGCGCATGGCAGAGGAGAAGGGCAGGCGGCTGAAGGCCACGTGAAGCCTCTGTGAAGAAGCTTCCGAAAGCACCTTTCGATCGTGGAAGCCCTGGAAAATACCAGCCACCAGGCTCCGTGTGGTGTGGGCTCTGCTCCAGACCCACTGCCACCTCTGCGTCTCGCCTGTTTGAATCAGAAGCTTGGAGCTCCAGACTGAGAGACAGCTCCGGGCTCGCTCTATTCTTCATTTCTTTCTCCACACTGGGAACTGAACACGAGGCCTTTGCCCAGAGCTCCGTCCCCAGCCTCTTTTTATGTTTTTTGTTTTTTGTTTTTTGTTTTTGTTTTTGTTTTTTTGAGACATGATCTCGCTAGTCACTAAGTTGCCCAGGCTGGGCTTGAACTTCTGATCCCCCTTCTTCAATTATGGGCCTGTGCCACCTGGCCTGGCGATTTTAGTTTTGGGGGAGCTTTTTGGTGTGTGTTTCTGTACTTCAGTGTTTTGAGGCTGATCTCGCTAAGCTGCCCAGGTAGCACTCCCGCTCTGACCCTCCTGCCTCAGCCTCCGGATGCCCTTGCAAGCTTCTTCACGGAGAAGCTAAACTTAGGTCTCGTGGTCAGGCTTTTGTTCTCGCAGGCTCTTGACCCCCTGTGGACCCACCTTCCGCCGGAATCCTGAGTTTCTATTTAAGCCCGCCTTTGCCCCTTAGGGGTCTGGTGGGCCGCCTGCTTTGGCATGTGCAGTGCTGCTGGACCCCAGCTGCAGCCACATGTCTGTGCGGTGCCCACAGCAGCTGTCCAAAGGGCGTCGCTGGGGCAGGGACCATGTGGCCCACAGAACCTAAGACATTGGCCATCTGGCCCCTTAAGGAAATACTTATCAGCTTCTGCACAGCCCAGTGGCCACGTGGCCTCTGCCCACCCCGAGTGTCAGGAGGAGGACCAGCCTGCTCAGGGGGGCCCTGCTCCCCGTCCTTCCTGCGTTTCTGGCCTCGTGACAACCTCTAGTCAAGGAGACACAGGGATCTCAGTCACTGTCTGGTGGGGAAAGTAAGAGCCTGGGAGCGACCCCTCTGGTCCTTTCCTACAGTGCTAGGCCAGAGTAGGGCTGCGGCACAGCTCAGCGGTCAGAGCGCCTGCCCGGCACACACAAGGCCTCCATTTCATTTTCCAGAACCACAAAAAAATTAGCCAGGCTTGGTGACACCCACCTGCAATCCTAGCACTTAGGAGGCTGAGGCAGGAGCATTACTGTGAGCTGGAGTTTAGCTTGGAAGCCACGAGATCTGGGGGTTCCTTACAACAGCGACAGCCTAGCTGGCCCTGGCTGGTCCTGAGGTCCGCTGTGAATGGTTAGTTCGCATCTCTTGCGGGTGACGGGTGCCCTGGCCCCACGTCATAGAGGGGAAGAGCTAACAGCTGGCTTCTCCAGCTGTGACGGCCACCCGCAGGCCTTGTGGACACAGTGGAGACCCCTCAGGATGCAAGCCCTGCTACCGGCCCCCGGCTCACAGGGGCGAATACCAGGTGGGTTCAAAAATAGGATGAATGTTTAAACGTTTAAAAACTCATTATGACAAAAGTTATATTGCCACGAGTGCCCCCCCCCCCAGATCACTTTTCCTATCTTCAAGCACACTGACCCGACTGTTCGTGACACTTCCCGAAGCAGTTCTGGAAGTCCTCTTGACTGTCTCTAGCTGTGCTGTCCCGGCTGTGTCCAATGTTGACCTTTCATGCTCATTTTGACTTTGGGGAAGAGCCAGAAGTCACATGGTGCCAGGCTCAGTGAATAACATAGATGACGACACACCGTCATTCTTTTATTTGACAGAAATTGCCATAAATGTCTGATCAAAGGGGAAGGGTCATAAAACAGAATGACAGTTTAAAGTTTTAAAAAGTATCGCCATAAAAGACACATGCCCCAATCCCCTCCCAAGCCCTGGCTCCTCCCTCCACTCGGGACACCCTTCGTTGTTCATGGCAACGCTGCCTTCCCTGGGCTAAGTTGGCTTCTCACCTAAACAGCCACCGTATCTCTCGGTTGACCCTCGTACATGGAGCTCTTACTGGGACCAGTGATGGTGACGACAGTGACAAGAGAGAGTAGGTCCCCGGCTCACCCGCCCTGGTCCCTGCTGTGGCCTGGGCCTGCCAGGATCTAAAGGGCTTGGCAGAGGTCTGCTAACAACCCTCCGGCCCCCAGCGCAGCCTGCAGGCACAGAAGGGTCAGCCCCTTCGGCAGGAGGCTGAGGCCGGAGCCCCTATGCTAGCTAGGCGCGTGGAAGAAAGAAATGAGTAGGACCTGGGGCTGCGCGCCTGTAATCCCAAAACTTTGGGAGACCGAGGCAGGAGGATCCGAAGGTCAAGCCCAGCCTATGCAACCTGGCAAGTTCGCAAGACTCTGTCTCAAGATAATAAAATAATAAAAAGAGACTGGGATGTACTTTGCTGTTAAAGAGCTTGCCTAGTATGCACAAGCCCCTGGGTTCAAATTTCCCAGCACCACCTAAGGTGGGTATGGTGGTGCACACCTATAATTCCGGCACTTGGGAGGCTGAGACAGGAAGACTGCTGTGAGTTCAAGGTCAGCCTGGGCTACATAGTGAGTCCAGGACCAGCAGGGACTACGGTGAGACCCTGTCTCGAAAGAATACATAAATAAATAGGCTGAGGGTGTGGCTTGGTGTGAAGGCCCTGGGCTAATCCAAGGAAAGAGAGAGAGAGAGAAAGGCAGAAAGGAAGGAAGGAGGAAGGGAGGCAGGGAGGGAGGGAGGGAGGGAAGAGAAAGTCACGGTGGACTGTGGCATTCCCACTCAAGAGCCACAGCAATCACCCTGCCAAGTGAGCCGCCCTGAGTCACCCATAAAGCCAGGCCTCTAATTGCTGTGGCTTGGCCGCCTCCGACCTCAGGCTGAGCAGGACGAGGAGGCCTCCCAGGAGCCACTGCGGCCGCCATGTTCCATGAGGGCCAGTGCCACACTGGCCTGAGTCCTGGAGGTCCTCAGACAGCACCGCGTCCCAATCCCAACATGGCGTTCCTTCATGGAGAAAAGAAGCCGAGCTGCCCCAGGAGTTCGATACCCCAATGCTTCCCAAAGCCACAAGCCCAGCACCCCATTATCCCAATAACAACCCGTGACATAGGCGGGCCCATTGCTCCTCCGGGCTGATGACTGCCCTGCGCTGTAGAGAGGCCCTCTGTCCCACGGGAGGTGACAGGCAGCAGTGACAGTCCCGGACAGCCCAAGGGTCACCTCGGGACCACCACTCCTTCCACACACCATGACAGGAGGCAGAAGTGACAGTGTGTGCTTAAATTTTTTTAAATGTGTTACAGTAGAAGACAGGCAGCCGTCAATCTCCCCTCACAGCCCACTTCACTTCAGACGCACTTGTCCCACCATTCTGGCCACTTTCCTAGGCAGCTCGGGAAGTCCGCCTTCCCGAGAGTCTCCAGTCGTCCATCAAGGCTGCCTCCGTGCCCTGCGTCCACTTAAAACATTGACCTCTCATGGCCATTTTGACTTTGGGGAGAAGCCAGAAGTCACATGGCGCCAGATCCAGTGAATGATTCGGATGAGGATGTGACCGCCATGTTGTTATAGGCCTGCCTCTCCGTGGGATGGCACTCCATGTGTTTTTGACCCCTTCATAAAGACACTCAGGAAAGGGAACTCACAGAACTACTTCAGAAAGCGGCACAACCATCAGGGTGAGAACGTCCCAGGGGAGGGGGGATTCTGATTTTGAAGGAGATTCATAGCAATGTGCTTTTCATTGTAACAAATTTTATAATTTAAACACACCGTGTTTTCGTGGTCATTCCTCATACTTCAAAATGAAGCAGGTAGAACAAAGCACCTGCCATTGTCGTCTCCCAGGGAGCAGGAGTGGCTTTGGTTAGACACAACCCTAAGACCCACCCATGTCAGACTCGGCACAGGGTCCACCATAGCACAGGTGCAGGGGCCAGACCCAGGCACAGCGTGGCCTTTACACCACATGTCCAGGCTCAGAGATCCCCAGTGTGAATGCTGTCAGAACCACGGTGGACTCACTTATACCAAACCCTAACCAAAAGAAAATTAGAATAATATATAAAATCTCTCTAGGAGGGGATCTCATAGATGTATACAGAGCCAAGAACTATCACAGAAGACTGGCAGAGTCTCAGCTTTGTACAGAGGCCATCACAACCTTACATGGGAAATACCTCACAAAGAAAGATGTCTGGCCAGCAGGTGCCCGTCCAGCCGTGACCCGCGCCACCTTTGTTATTGGCCCTCATAGTCAAGACTATTGTTCTGAAACAGCTTATACTATCTTCCCCACTTTGCCCTTAAAAGCTCTGCCTGCCTCAGCCTCCTTGCATACACATGAACATTCCAAGGCAATGCTACTTCAAAATAAACTCCTTCTCTTGAAAGAATCCTTCTCTGTTTGCCGTCTACTGGGCACTGGCGGGAGCCAGTGACAAAAGAGGACACTGAGAGGCCTCTTTCATTTGAACAACAGTGTTGAAACCCTTATTTTTTGAGGCCACTCACCATAATGTCCTTCCATGCCTCCTCCTCAGAGGGTCGTGCCAATGGGCAGTGGGGTCCGAGCACTGGCCTCCTGCCCCCTGGCATCTATTCTTTCCATTTCTAATGCATTGCCCTCAGCCATCGGGCCCTGACTCCTCCTGGGCCACACGAGGCAGGAGCTGGAGCGGCCACCGCTTGTTTTCTAACAGCAATGAAGACATGCTGTTAGAACTCTCAATGACCCAGTCTTGCCCAAGGAATGGCTTCACATCCCACATAACTGGTGCCAAGGGCTCCTGCGTGTGTTGTGGGGTGAAGTGCTGTGTGCGCACGGAGACCCAGAGCTGCCTCTGGTTGGCATGGTACCCTTTCTTAACCAGAGGCCCACTTAACCTCACTCTGCAGTATGTACACAGCAGGGCCAGCACACTGGGCAGTGCTTAAACTCCTTGGAGGACTGTCTTAGCCACTCGCCCTGTGCTGGGACACAACCCCCACCCCACAACGTAAAGGAGGAGGGGTTCGCTCTAGCTGATGGCCTGGCAGGTCTGGTCCATGCCCGGCCGGCTGGCTCCAAGACAGGAAGGGCATGTGGAGAGCGGCTGCCCCCTCACGGCAGCCAGGAAGCAGAGAGAGGAAGGAGGAGCTGGGGCAAGAGCACACCTTTCCCGTCCACCGCCCTCCTGCCTCGCCCCCAGGCAGTCCCCACACCCTAACAGCACGTGAGGCCATCAGATGAACCCACTGAGCAGCACCGCACCCCGCGATCCAGTCACCTTCCAGACACATGAGATTTTGGGGGGACATTCGAGACCTAAACCGTAACAAGGGTCCACATGGTGTCTCTTCGTGTCCACTGAGGAAGGGGCCTGGATGGATGCTGGAGCTCCCCACCTGGTCCAACCTCAGTGGGCATGCACCTTACACAGGGCAGACCACCGAGGGTATCCACTCAGCACTGGGGACCATCTCCCAGCTCCCCCCTCAGACCTGATGACCTGGGACACACTATGTAGCTGGCGTGTACCCCCAACTCCGCTTCTGTCCATGACGCGGCGCAGCAGGCCCACGGGTGCAAAAGGCCCCGCCTAGGGCTGCAAAGGGACCTCTGATGCAGGAGATGTCACTGTTCATCATCTCAACTGTCCTGGAAAGAAGCAGCTTTTGGCCTTATCCAAGACAGAAAAACTGAGGCTCAGAAAATATCTGTGACTTGTCAAAATTCACACTGCTAGTGAGGTCACTTGTGGTGACCTCGGAGTCGAACTCACTTCCCCGATTCAAGCGGAATAAGAATTGGCACATGGGTGCCTGGCTGGGAACAGGGGCCCACGCCTGCTCTCACTCCGCTGTAGGTGGCACGATACGAGGACTCCAGAGCCGCAGCACAGCGCGGCCAGAGCAATGGGGTAAGTGTGTTCAAAGCAGGAAGCACACTGACGGGGTGGATTAGTCGGGGTTCTTTCAAAAGGCAGAATTTACAGAGATCATAACAAAAAGCATCTATCCGAGGATAGAGACAGTCCAAGGTGGTGGCCTGCACGTGTGAGAGCTGGAGGGTCCGATGGCCGCTCAGCCGCGAAGCAGATCTCCCGTCCAAGACTGCAGGACAGCCGGTGAGTCTGCTGTGGATCTTGGTTGTTCGAAGAACAATGGCGAAGAATCTTATATTTCTATGCTGGAGCCCAGGGTCTTTCTGGGGTTTGGTGGTGGTAGTGTGTGTGTGTGTGTGTGTGTGTGTGTGTGTGTGTGCACGCGCGCTTCAGTGGGTGGGTGGTGGTGGCGGTTGGTTGGTTTGGGTGGAGCTGGGGATCAAGCCCAGGTCTTTTACACTGAGCTACTCCTCAGTCCATTTTTATATTTGATTTTTGAAGTGGTCTCACCAAATTGCCCAGGCCGGGATCGAATTTGTGACTCTCTGCCCCAACCTCTCAGAGTGCTGGGAGCACAGGCCTGCACCTTGCCAGTCTTGTAGCCTGACCCCTTGCCATAGTCCCTGTACCCAAGGCAGCTGAGCTGAGCTAGAAAGTCCCTGAGCACATAATGCATGAGTGTAATTGCCCAGAGCCATCCCAGGGGATCGCCTAGACATGCTTCAAAACCAGCGCAGATCTGAACAAAACCCTCCTCGCAGGCCAAGCTAGGTGAAGTGCTTTGCAAGTTAACATCAGTAATTTTGGTTGGGAAAACAGAGCTTTTAAAAGAAAGTTCCCGAGTGTGCTTTCAAATGGCTGGAACAAAGCGCCCGCTGAGGGAGAGCTGCGGGCCCTGCAGGTGCGCTGGCGATCAGATGTCCTGCCGCCGGGTAGACACAACCGCCCTGCCAAGTGCCGATTTCCAAGCCCACGCAACCCACAGCTGGGATCGCGGTTCGTGCCTCGGTTGTATGGCTTTCCTCATCCTTGGGAACACAAGCAGCTGGTACTCGCCAGCCAGCACACTTAAGATGGAACGGTCACCGAGCAGAAGTGCAGGGATAGCGTTCCCCACCTTCACCCCACCGTGGCTGGGTGATCTTTCCGATATGTAAGGGGGACCCCTGCTCCGTTCCCCCCTGACGCTGGCTGCAGGCGCGCTGTCCCACAGGTGAACACAGAAAACCAAGGCTTAGTGGGGGTCCGGAAGGGGCTCTGGCTGTGAGCAGGTTCACTGGCTTCTTTTGGGTTTTGAGACCTGAAGAGTCATTGGTGTGATCCGAGACTGGTACAGGAGAATCCGGGAAGCCTGGGCCTTTGGCCCCCAGCCCATGCCAAGTCCACTGCGCAAGCAAGTCCCATGCTCGCCACCTGGGCCTTGGCTCTCACGTTTTCCAAAGCACTCAGACAGATATCGGTGACAGCCAGCCAACGGGTTGGCAGGTGGGTGCACGTGCGGTTTATACACAGGTGAGGAAGCGGCTGGATCATGTCTGCAGAGCGCGTGGACCATGGGGATTGAGCTTAGAGGTAGATCCACAATCCCCAAAGCCTGCCGCACACCCAGGGTCCCCGAGTGCCCTGCCCACCCAGAGGTTGACTGCTCGGGGTGTGAGGATTACAGGCCAGTGCCACCAGGTCCGATGAGATTTGAAAGCTTTGAGAGACAGCCTGTCGCAGGAACAAGATTGAGGGTCATCTTGCGGCCCGAGTAGGTGCTCATATACTCCTCCCCTCTGGCCTCTGCGCAGCAGCAGCGTGGACACCTGGCCGGCTGGGAGACGCGAGGCAGCAGGCCCATGCGTCCTGGCGAATGTGGTACCACAGCGCTGGCTCCTCTCCAGGAATCCGTCGGGAAAGATGATGTATTGTTTTGTGGTTTGGCACTTGCAGCTTAGCTCTGGCTGCCCTGATAACTGTGGACATCTGCAAGGCATTATGTGCTTAGCAAAAAAAAAAAAAAAAAATTAAAAGGGAAAAAAGCCACCACAGGCTGCACCACTGTCCCATTGGGGCCAGAGGCCTCCTGCTGGGTCGCCAGGTGCAGGGCTTGGACCCAGCAAGGCCACCTCCTGGCTGCGTTTCCCAGCAAATCCCTGCAGATGCTTGTGGATGGAGTGACCAAAGTGCACATATACCAGGTGCGATCAAAAATGTGGTGAATACCAACTTTTAAATAATTTGTTGCTGTCAAAGGCACACTGCCACGAATCACCTCAAAATATATTCCCTCGCATTTCAACATGCTTATCCCGTCACTCTGGCCGCTTTCTGAAGCAGTTCTGGAAGTCCCCGCTCGCTCCGGAGTGTCTCCATCGCAGCGTCATGGCTGTCCTTGTGTCCCCAAGTGACTCAACACGTTCACCTCTCGTGGTCATTTTGCCTTCGGGTAAGGAGCCAGAAGTCTCACAGTGCCAGACCCAGGGCCGAGGTGGGTGGGCACACGTCGCTTTCTGGTGGATGACGCTTGGCGGCAGCATCCACTGTAATGTTGGGCACGCCTCGTGGGACGCTCAGGAAAGGGCTCCAGAGCTGCTCCAGAGAACCGTAAGGCCGTGAGGGAAGAGGGGAGCCTGGTGCAGGGACTCAGGCCCTCCCTGGAGGGCGCTGCTTAAATGTAAACGCTCACTAGATATTTTGATCCTGCTGTACCGGGACACTCTCAGCTCTCCTGTGCCAGTTCTCACCTTACCAACTCACCCATCTGAGAAAAGACCAAAAAGCTCTGGCTGCCAGGGTTAAAGTTCATCAGTGTCAAGTTTATCCCTGTTGCTGCAGAGACTGTTGGTTCTTGGCTCACTTGGCCCACGGCCACTCCACAAAAACTCCACCTGGCTACCTGTTCCTGAAAGCGGAAGCAAAGGCTCCGCCCACCAAGGGGGACAGGTGGACCCACCACCCTTCGCTCACCTCAGCTGGCTGGCTCTCATACCCCACTCCATCCCCGAGCAGATGCTCACGTGGGAAGCCAGCCCCGCCCAGCGTCTGTCCTGCGGCAGGAAACCCTGGCTGTTCACAGGTGGCACTGGAGTGCGCCAGCCAGCTGGGAGGCAATTAGCTAGCAGGTGTCCCTTGTAATCTAATGGCGGGGGACACAGCAAAGCCCCGAGCCATAAGCAGGGCCCCAGTTTCCAGAGACTCTATCTTTCCTCCAGTCACTGGCTACCTAACTCCGGTGAATGGTGCAAGGTTTAACTTGAGAGGCAGAGGGGACTAGTGCCCTGAGAGCCTGGACCAGAAAGCAAGGGTAGCCGCTCACACCTGGAAGGGGAGGGTGACGCTGAGGGCTCAGAGGAACACTCTGAAGGCCTTTGGTGAGGTCAGCCGCACCTGCCGCATGCCCATCCCCAGTACTCAATGTTATGATAGATCTAGGCTGAGGGTGGGAGGCAGTGGATAGCCCAGGAAGGCTTCCTGAAGGCAGGGGCTCCTAGAGAGATGACTTGGGCCTCTGGAGGAGAGAAATAGGAAAGAGGAGATTGGGCCCAGTGGCACAGATTCACAATCTCAGTTCCTTGAGAGGCTGAGGCAGGAGGATCATAAGTTCAAGCCCAACCTGGGCAGCTTAGCAGCTTAGAGAGACCTCTAAGGTCTGTAAGTACACAGTGGAGTATTTTCAGCCCTCAAGAAGAACAAAATTATGTTATTGAAAAGCAGACGGAACTTGAGATCGTCACGGCCCAAAGGAAAATATGTCTTTCAGAGTCGGGGGTCCTGGAGCTCAGCCACATCTAGGATTTCAGAGACCTCGGCAGCATTTGTCCAAAGGGATCTGGCTACCGCTCACGCCAGTGACAGACCTCAGGTCCGCGCGGTCCTGGCTTTACAGGCTTGCAGAGCGTAAGAGTTGTGGGTTCACAGAAGCTTCCCCCCAGATTTCAGCAGAAAGCCTTGGACTCCAGGCGCTGTGTCCCGGGGAGGGCAGCGTGTGAGGTGGTAAAGAAGAAGCCGAGGGGGCCGTGGGGAACCCAGAGATCTGGAGTAGCCAGGAGCACGGATCACCAGCTGAGGAAAGCTGCAGGCCATGGGCGGATTCAGCCCAAAGCGAGAAGACTGAGGTTGCAGCCGCCGCCATGCTGTGTGGGCGGGGCCACCCGAGCTCTGTGGAAACACGCTGAGTCCTGCGGCAGTTTGCCCCCGGTGCTGGATAAGGAACTACAGGATTTAACACTCGCCCTGCCGGGATTAGGAATCGTTCTGGTCCAACCGCCTTTCATCGTCCCATTCCTCCGCTGGGAGCGGAACGCTCGCCCGGTGCCACTGTGTGCTGGAAGTGCTCGACTCTGGTCTCGACAGGAGCTCGCGCGGGGCATGTGCCTTGCATCCCAGAGGAGACTGGGGGCTTGGACTCCTTTTTTTTTTTTTTTAAGTGTTGGAACTGTTGGGACTCGGGCGACTCTTAGAAAAGGACTAAATGCCTTTTGCATAAGGGAGTAGACAGAAGTCTTTTGGGAGCCCGGGGCAGAATGTCATGGTTTGGATCTGGAGTGTCCCCCAGAAGCCTCACATATGTAGGGATACTGTGTACAGTCGGGAGGTGGGCCTGGCTGGAAGGGGCGGACGCGTGGGGCTTGACCTGGACGGGTGCGTGCTGGTTCCGCCCTTCCTCCCAGGCTTGACTGAGTTCCGCCACGCTGCGGTGAGCATCTCTGTCCCCTGGAGATGGGCTCTGGCTCTGGCTATAGCTGCAGCCCCACCATGTGGTTCCACCGTGTTCCGTAAATGGACTGAGACCTTCCAAACTGTGAGATAAAATAAACTCTTCCTCCCCGAATGTGTGCATGTCAGTATTTAGTCAGAGACAAAGACATGACCAGACAAGGGGCTGTCACCTGGGGCCTGCCACTTCGGGATTCTATTCCATCAACACGGATGTATTTCTCCTAGGACTTGGGACACACAATAGATATGAATCTACCTTCAGACTAGGGGCGTAGCCCAGTGGTTAGAGCACACATCTGCTATGCGCAAGGCCCTGGGTTGGATTCCCCAGCTCCATGTTAAAATTTCCAGACGTAATGGTGCACTCCTAAGATTGCCATGAGTTTGAAACTACCCTGGGCTGTCTAGTGAGTTCCAGACTACCCTGGACTACAGAATGAGACCCTGTTTCAAAAATATATATATATATCTTTGAAGATACAACTCAACTTACTAAAGATCAGAAAGTTCCTATAAACCTCCTGCCCCACACATGCACAGCCTTCCCAATTATCCACGTCCTAGACCATAATGTCCATTTTTGAGTAGGTATTAATCTATTTAAACAACCACAGAATCCCCCCATACCTTTTTGATGATAAAGAACATGATTACGTATTTACTGGCTCGGAGTTGGAACCTAGAGATGGAAGTCTTCCTCCCAAACCTCCTGAGAGCCAGGAGCCTCCTCCCAGCCCTGGCTGCTCGGCCCCGGCAACCGCAGCAGTGCGGCCACTGTGCCGGCACTGGGCCACTCGCTCTCCAGTCCAGACAAATTTATTCCTTCTGCTCCACATCCAAGAAGGGACGCTGGCTTGTGCAGACCACACTCCCTAAGTGCGCCTGGGCGGCACGCACTCGCAGGAGCGGTCAGAGAGGGAGCAGAAACAGCTCTGGGTACGCACAGCACTGAGAGCCAGATGCAGACACCTGTGGCTTCCCCACAAAGAAAAGTGCAAAAGGAAAAAACGTTTTCTGAGGAAATCAAGCTGTAATATTCCAACTGATCCTAAGACAGCGGCCAGCCCCCAAATAATCAGAAGCTGTTAATAGTATTGCCCAAAGAAAACACAGTAGGCAACAGGCACCTGCGAAGATTACCCACGTCACCAGTCAGTAGGGAAACACAGACCGAAACCATGATGGGCCCAGCGTGGTGGCCCGCTCCTGTCACTCCAGCTCTCTGGGAGGCTGAGGCAGGAGGATCATAGTTTTGAGCCCACTCTGGGCAACACAGTGTAACTTAGTGAGATCCTGTCTCAGAATCAAAACTATAAAAGTTGGGATGGCGATACAGCTCAGTGTGAAAGCTTTGGGCTTGATCACCAGTACCAGAGGGGTAGGAAAAAAAAAAAAAAACAGGCTTCAGACACAGCATCTGACAGCCCAGCCCAAGCCAGCCAGGCCAGGTGTGTGATGACATGGGCTCGCATGATCCTGTCAGCTGACCACTGACCACTGACCCGGGGGCAGGAACACAGCAGCCCAGCAGTGATAAACACAGAGCCATCTCGTGCTGATGACGTCAGGGGGATAAGATCGGCTGGGTAGGGCTTTGCAGGGGGAGCAGCTGCTGGATTTGGCCAGCCTGGGGCGACTCCCATCTGCCTCACAGAGACTGGCGCTGCAGGCACGGCCCCAGCAGGGGGCAAAGAGCCGCCAGCCCGGAGGAGGAAGGGCAAGATTTGGGCCAAACAGAAACCTAACTGGTATTTATATATATATATATTCTACAGTTAGTCCTTTCAGCAGCTGATAAGGCATCTGCTAGACACCCATTTCACAGGAGAAAAGGTGGAGACTTGGGGAAATTAAGTGATTACTCAGGGTTAGAAGTTCAGGATTTTGGTGCTCAGGGTGGATTCCAGTGGTTAGAGCACTTGCCTAGCAAGCCAAAGGCCCTGGGTGCGATTTCCCAGCGCCACATAAACTGGGCGTGGCGGCACAGGTCTGTAATCCCAGCACTCGGGAGGCTGAGGCAGGAGAACTGTGGTGAGTTTAAGCCCCGACTGGGCTACGTATTAAGTTCGGGACCTGCCTGGCTACAAAGTGAGACCCCGTATTTAAAAAAAAAAAAAGTTCTAAATCAGGAATTCTCTCCTCATTTGGTATCATTCTGTTCCCCAGACTTTCCATGCCGGTTTTCACCTCTTGATGTTCTTCTTTTATCTTTTCGTATTTTGGGAATTCTCTAGTGAACTTATCACTCATTTCTTGTACTGACATATCCGTGTTTACAGCAGCAGAATTCATAATAGCCAAATCCTGGAGACCAGCTACCTGCCCGTTCATAGAGGAAAGAAGATGTGCACACCATGGAATACTGCGCAGCCGTAAAGAATGACAGATTTGAAGCTTTAAAGTGAAAATGGAGCCATCCTGAATCAGTAATGCTTAGTGAAATGGACCAAACACAAAAGACTGATGATTGGTGGGTAGCCCTCTTGTGAGATCCACACATTGATGGCATAGAAAGGGCATAAAGAGGACCCAAAGGAGTGACAGACTAAAAAGGGGGTAACCATTAGCTAGGAAAAAGGTGAAAAAGGGCGGGCAGAAGGGCTCGATTCCCCAGATCTCATGTCTCCAACATGTTACAGAATTTGGAATTCATGCATGAATAAAAAATTATATATATAATGTGTAATTATACATACAATTATTATACAAATATACTAATTATTAGGCAAGAAGAGAGCTAAAATTGCATACATAATAAATTTTTAAATTCCTGAATCATGTGTCCCTCCATGTACTGAAGTCCGAGACTCATTTGAACTTTTTTTATTATTGTATAATTTTTTATTTGTGTGCTTTTAGGTCACTGCTGCCTTCTCGTGCTGAATCTTGTTCAAATTACGAATTCAACAATAATGCAGAACTTCAATTAAACAAAGAGGGTCTCTCGGGTGCGATCTCAGGCGGCCACCGGGGATCACTGCGGGGCGGTCGGGCGGTGCGGTGCAGGCAGTGCGGTGCAGGGTCGGGGGCCGTGGGGGGCGGCGCTTAGGAACCACGAATCTGGACCGCAGAGGCAAGAAAGACCGGGAGAGCGGAGCCCGGGAAAGCAGCCATTTTAAAGTTGTCATTTGAGAGAACGTCAGGACAAAATCAGAGTTACGCAAGGCCAGAACGCCTCGTGGCCGCCTAGAAATTCTCACCAGAAAAATAAGTAATTCAGTAAGGGTCTAGCTTTTGGTTCTTCCTGTTTGCTGGCCCTGGGGGTCCAGCCCAGGCCTTCTGACTTCGTCACCCAGAAGCTCTGTCACCGTGAGACCCTTTCCGGAGCTGCCCGCGGGGCTGGCAGATGCCCCACAGCTGGGGGGAAGGTGATGCCCAAGGGCGCACCCACGTGCACAACGCACGGGCACGCGGACATGCACGGGCGCACGGACACACACGGACACGCGTGCGCAAGGGCGGACGCGCACTCACAGGGACCCCGACATGCACGGGCACGCGCGCAGCACGGGCACACGCACACGCACCCACCCGAGGGCCGCCGTGCTGGCATCCTGGCCCTGTTCCTCGCTCCTTGTTTACGGGAACACATGAGGAAAACCTTCTAACAGTCGGCCACTGTCATCAGATGTTTTTGTGCTACAATAACGTCATTCACCGCAAGGGTCGTCAGCCCCGGGGCCGGGGACGGTTAGAAATTAGGCCGTATCCGGGCCCAGTGGCGCTGGCCTGTCATCTCAAAACTCTGAGAGGCTGAGGCAGGAGGATTGCAAGTTCAAGCCCAGCCCTAGGCAGCTTAGTGACTTAGTGAGACCGTGTCTCAAGTTTTAAAACTTTAAAAAAAAAAAAAATAAGCAGGGAGGGCCGAGGACGGAGCTCAGTGCGAAGGCTCTGGGTCGCTTCCCCCGCGCCACCCGGAAAGACAGGACAGGACGGAAGGTAAGAGCCCCAGCCACACAGCAGGCGGCGAGCAACACGGTCCGTGCAGGCATCCCCGCCTGCGCTCCTGCCCGTCGTATCACGAGTGGCACCGGATGGTCCTTCTGTGGTCCTGGGACCTAGGTCGCCCACCCCTTAGGGGAACATAATGCCCCGCGGTCTGAGGTGACGCTGAGGGGTCATGCCAGCGCCATCTCCATCCATGGAAAAACTCCAAGAAGCCTGCAGTGCCAGGGGGCTGGGGACGCCGGCGCAGAGGACAGAGTCCGGTCCTAACAGCTCTCCACCACTGCGACTCTAGAGCCTTCCGAGGAGCAGGGCTGGAGGCTGGCAAGACGAGGGTCAGTGGCCCTCACGTCAAGGAACAGCAGGGGGACCCAGGTAGCGGTTCCCGCCCAGGACCAGGGGCAGGCGGCCTGCTTGCTCAGGCTAGGAGCAACCCCAGAGCACTCCAGTGGCTGAGACAGGAAAGTCACTGGCGCAAGGCCAGCCTGGGCGACATGGTGACATAGCGAGAACCTTGTCCCCAGAGAGCATGAGGACGCTGCACAGGGCGAGGCCCGGCTCGACCCCCCGTGCCAGGGAAAAGACAGAAGGGGGAAAGAGAAAGGGAGAGAAAGGACAGACGGACGGACAGATGGACAGATGGGCCCTGGGAGGTGAGGCAGCGTCTAAGCCTGCTGTGCCCTGTGGCAATTCCCACACAGCCACAACTGTCACTAAAGAACTGCAGGGTCACTGTACAACGGGTGATCTAAATATATGGTCAGTGCTCACATTAAAATGTCTTACAGCCATAGGCACATTGCCACGAGTCCCCTCAAACCCGTCCTTACTTTGAGCAAGCTCATCCCGCCGTCTCGCAACTTTCCGGAGCAGCTCTGGACATACATCCTGGTTCCTCGGGGTCTTTATGAGGTCTGGTCGAAAATACAGTAAGATCCGGTGCCGAACGCAGTCCCGAGGAAGGCAGGCAGCACGTTCTCATCGGCCCTCGTGGCTGGATCTGGCTCTTCCCAAGAGTCTCCACAGCCATGAAAGGTCAGTGTTTTGGATGGATTCTAGACACGGAGGCAGCCAGGACAGGGCGACCAAAGACACCCAGGAAAGAGGCCCAGCGCGCTCCCGAGAGCAGTGGGATGGGGAATGTTCTGACGGTGATTCGTGGCGCAGTGTCTTTTACTACAGCAAATTTTTAATTTAAATGTTCACAATATTTTTGATCACACCTTCTGATACTGTCGTAGCTGGCATCTCTCAGAAGGTAAGAGGTAAGACAAGCCAGGCCTGGTGGCGGAGGCTTGCCATACCAGCATTCTAGGAGACTGAGACGGGAAGATTGTAAGTTCAAGGTCAGTCTGGGAGATGTAGCAATTTAGCAAGACCCTGTCTCAAAATCAAAACACAGGCTGCTGACGTAACTTAGTGTGAAGGTCCTGGGTTCGGTCCCCAGTGCTGCAAAGACAGAGAGACAGACAGATGAGACAGTGTCTCAGCCTCTGGCTCACCATGTCCCCCAGAGCCTTGACAAGGATGCACATTTGAGGAGACTTGGGCAGCTAGGAGCTGAACTGTGTCCTCCTGGGGCTAAGTGGGCAAGGGGCAGAGCTGTGTGTGCTAAGGCGGGCCACCTACTCCTGCCTCCCTGAGCCCCAAAGCCCCGACCCTGGGGAAAAACCCACCCTAGTAACCACAGGTGGGAGGCACTATTTCTCCAAGACTGGGTGGCAGCCAGACTCCTCTACCCATCCCTGCCTGTCCCTTATCTGTGGCACTCAACGGAGCTACCACCACAACCAGGATTGGTATCTAGCAGGGACGCGGGCCTGGCCAGGCCACCTCCTCTCAGATCCCTGCCTCGGAGGCCCTGCCTGCAGCTGGGAGCCCCGGAAGCTGCCAGGGGAGATAAGGAAGGGCAGGGCGGCCTCCCTGCCAGCTGCTGGAATGTGGTTCCGCGCCTGTTTTCAGAGACGTCCCCACGACACGGTTCCCAACGTGTTCACGTCCTGGGCCTGCCGTAGAAAATGACCAGAAGGCACCAGGCACAGGGGTGCACGCCTGTGCAACACCAGCACCCCGGCAGGCTGAGGCAGAAGACTGCATTCGGGCACAACCTGGGCATCTAGTGACTCAGTGGGACCCTGGCTCAGAAGCAAAAATTTACAAAGGGCTGGGGTGGAGCAAGGCGGAGGCCCCAGATTCAACTCCAGCCTCCAGCACTGCAAAGAAAGAAATAAAACACAACAGATGCCCTGGCCTCCCAGTGGCCTCCCTGCCCTCGCCTGCAGGAGGTCACACTGGTGGCCTTCGTGTCCTCTCTCCCGCCCCCTCCCCCCCAGCTGCCCACGGTGGTGGGTGAGGACAGCCACTGGGGGCCGGGAGGCCGCGCTGTCCCCAGAGGACCTGTCACCTGGCTTGGCCCAGGAATCCTATCTTTTTCTAACATGCACTAAATTTAGGAGCTTGGCAGCAAAGGCAGTGACAGGAAGCTGGCTGGGGGCCCTGAGCTGCCCCCATCCCACCCGCTTCCGCTCCCTCCCCCACCCCATCTGCCTGCCAGGACCCACCTAGCTGACCGGGCCAGACCAGGAAGGCTCCGGGCATCCCAGAAGCAGGCAGCCAAGTGTTCTAGGCAGGCGTGGAGGAACCCAGCCCCACAAGGAAGCGAAATTCAAATCTAAACTCTCAGATCCTCTCCTCAGCCACAGCCGGTGGTACAGGCCTCTCGTCCCAGCCCTCCGGAAGGCTGAGGCAGCAGGTTGGGCAAGTTAGGGACTTCGCGAGATCCTGTCTCAAAAATCAAAAATCAGTGTGGGCTGGGGTGGGGGGATGAAACTTAGGGAGAAGGCCCTGGGCTCAGTGCCCAGTGTCACACACAGGACTCCTCATCCCCCTTGGCCTCCTCAGCACCCTGAAGGGGGCGCTTGTGACACTTCCCAGGCTGGACTCCATGGGCTGGGCATTTTCAGGACAAAAGTTTTAGTTTTTGTATTTTCACCTGAGGAAAATAATCCCGCTTTGGTAAGTTCACAGTCAGGAGCCGCCGGCTTGAGCTCCGGGTTAAGGAGTGCGAGGGGACAGCCCTTGGTTTTCGCATTCTTGGTGTGTTTTGGTTTGATTCCCCCCACCCGTCTTCCGTTTGATCAAAGCCTGCCTCAAATGCAGGGCTGGGGGCTGGCTGGGTGGAGGGAGACACCGAATCTGGCAAGACTCCCGGTGTGTCACCCGGAAGTGCAGCAGAAATGCCGGTGTCAGGCCTTCGCACCAGGCCTGGCGCGTCCCCAGGGAGTTTGACACACAGAGCCTGAGACCGCTCGTGAGACCATGCACGGTCCCGAACCTGCGGCCTTTGTGCTAGGCCCACACAGCGGGCCTGGCACGCTCCCTTGAGGGTCGCCGCCTGCAGCCTGCTTCCCTGGGGTGCGTCCCCTGACGGCTCACACAGCGCCCCAGTTCCCGGGTTGGGGGCTTTACGCACACACACTGCTGTGCCGTGGAAGATGGCTGCTCCCGCGGCTGAGGTCACTTCCGGGTACCTGTGCGTTCCCTCCTCCCAGGCACCTCAGAGGTTTAATGTAACAAACCAGCCAGCAAAGCCCTGTGATTAGCGTCACAGATGAAAACACTGAAGGCCTGGGAGGTAACGCACCCTGGCCACGCTCAAGGCCGGCTCAGGGTGGGCAGTCAGAGCCGGAGCTCACGCAGGGCCAGGGGCCAGTCCCCCACCTCACAGCTCCAGGTGCTAAGCCGGCCTGGCGGCACAGGCCTGTCACCCCCCACCCCCAGCACTCTGGAAGGCTGAGGCAGGAGGGCTGCAAGTTTGAGCCCAGCCTGGGCAACTTAGCAAGACACTGTCTCAAAATACAAAATCAAAACGCATCAGGCAGTCCACAGAAGCTGCTTCTGGTGCAGAAGCTGTCACAGTCCCCAAGGGTGAGCGCGGCAGTGCAGACCTCAGGGACCACCACCCGGCGGTCCCTTCCAGCCGCCCCAACCGTGACCTTTCTCCTTTCCTTGCCTGCCCCACCCTGTCGCCTGCCCCGGGTGTTGCCTGTCCTCGCTCCTCTCTAGTCCCTGCCACCTTCCACTTCTGCAGAAGGTGAATTTTCCCTGGGACTGTGGCACACTCAGGAGGCTGAGGTAGAAGGATTGCCTTGAATCAAGGCCAACCTGGGCTATCTAGTTCAGACTGGACTACAGAGTGAGAAACTCCCTCTCTCAAAAAAAGGTGAATTTCCAATTTTTTCTTGCTGGAATATCCAAACCCCCCAGTTTCTCTCTGTGAGCCAGGACAGGCTTTGCTAGATTTTGAACTCTAACCACCTGCCTGGTGATGCCTGGTTTTCCTCAACGAGATACACATTCGAGTAACTGCCCTTACGTCTGTCACCCTGGCCTGCCTGGGAGTTTTCTTCGTGTAACTGTCACTGGGTACTGACCCACACTGGCCTCACACTGTGAGGTCATTGTGGACCCCATGTATGTGTTGTGGACCCTCCCGTGAGGGCCAGGCCACCAGCCACTGCCTGCAGACTCAGGGGACCTCCTGCTGTGTCTGGCCGTGGGACTTGGGAAGGAAGCTGAGTCACCCACAACTCCACAGACAGACTTCTATTTATACCAGCAGTGGGAGCTTCTTAGCTGGGGCGGGGTTGGGGGCATCCTTGTTGCCCTGGAAGCATTTTAATTATGGACATAAAATAACCCAATCCAATGGTTGACTTCCCACAAGAGGAAAGGGCTGAGAGCCCACTCCCAGAGGCCCCCAAAATACAAATTGTCCTCACAGAAACTCAGTTACAGGTTGGCTGATGAGAGATGCGGGGTCTCTGCTCAGGCAGAATATGTATTAGCCAGTTGTCCCGACACTGTGACACAACACCCAACACCCACAACTTTAAGGAAGAGATGTTTATTTGACTTATGGTTTGGGGGGATTCAGTCCGTGGCTGGCTGTCTCCAGGGCAGGGGCATCATGGTAGAAAGGCCACCAAGGGCCACCAAAGCTGCCCTGTCCAAGGTAGCCAGGAACCAGGGGAATCGCGTCAGAGAGGAAGGGGCAGGGACCAGACACAGACCCCAAGGCCTCACCTCCATGATCCCCAGATATGCCCAGAGCAGCTCAGCTACTCTGCTAGGTGTCCCTTACGATTTTAATATATCAGGATTGACGGACAAAGGAGGCCACACCCGGCTGGCTCCTGTCCCCTCATTCCTGTGGGGACAGTGGCTTTGGGCAGGTCTGCCTGTGCAGCCAGGCTCTGTTCGGAACCGCCAGAAGCTCCGTGCTGGGCTCCCACCTTGTGCCCAACTATGATGACCCCGTCACTCTCATTCCCAGCTCTCCCAGGATGGATCTGGGTTCCAGGAAGGGACAACAAAGGCCTCCCATCTCTCACCACCCACGTCCAACCTTGGCTGCGTGCACCCGCCGGCCCTGCTCTCCTGAGGTCTCGGGCACACTTGGCCACTGCTCCAAGCTGCTCCTGATCCGGGAAACCCACCCCCACCCCAGGTCCTGGCCTCAGACCTCACGGTCAGGATCCTGTGACCTTCCCACCACCGACTCCTCACGCTGGGGTGGCCTTCAGGTGGGTCCTGTGCCGGACCGGGCACTAAGGCCTCGCAGGTCACAGAGAAGCCAAGCAGTAACACATCACCACTGAACAACCTGTCTCAGTCCTGGGCTGGGGAAGGATATCACTGCAGAGAGACGGTGAGAGGCCGAACACCGGGCGGGAGGAACGAGGGCCCTGCCATGAGCAGCCAGCAGAGCCCTGCCCTGGATGCCGTGTGCCCAGCCTGAGCGCTTGGTGACCCTGAAGGTCAAAGGGGAAGGAGCTGGGCATGGACACCCAGAGAACAGCTGGGGGAGTCGGGGGGCTGAGCCGCGCCGGGGACGGCTCAGTAGGGGTCGGGGAGAGCAGAGCGCATTCACCACGGTCCTCAGAGATGCCCAGGTGTGCAGATGTACTATTAGGAGTTAAAGCCAGGTCCAGTGTTGCACGCCTGTCATTCTAGACCTCTGGGAGGCTGAGGCAGGAGGATCGCAAGGACGAGCCTAGCCTGGCAATTGAGAGACTTTACAAGATCCCATCTCAAAACTAAAAAACAAAGACTTGGGCTGAGAATGTGGCGTAGTACGAAGGCTCCGAGTTCTATCCCCTGAACCACAAAAGGAGGAGGAAGAGGAAGAGGAGAACGGTCTGGGAGTTTTGGATTTGTTTTTCTAATGCCATGATTACACTCTAAATTTTTTTAATAAAAGGAAAGATACCTGTCATTGACCTTTGACCTCTCCCAGGGTCACGATGCCAGTGTCCTCGGTCCACCACAGCTGGGAACCCAGGCCGAGGGATCCGGACGCGTCTGTGCCTAGCATCTTAGAGACCCAGCCTCAAGGGGCGGGGTGTCTGGTACTCCCACCAGCTTACCCAGCATGTTTGCCAAGGAATCCTGAGCTCCGAGCACCACCCTTGACCCCATGACTCCTTCCGTGCCAGCCTTAGAAGCCAGAGGAAGGGGACAAGGGCTGCGCCTTCTGCTTTCCCGGAAGGATGACCTCATCTTCCTTGAGTCCAAGCCTCCGGGTGACATTAATGAGCCACACTACCTCTGTATCACTTACTGAAAGGAGTGAAATGTGTCAGGCAGACTGCCACAAGTTTGAGCCCAGCCTAGGCAAGTTAGCAACTTAGCCAAACCCTGCCTCAAAGTTTTTAAAGTTAGGGACACAGCTCAGAGCAAAAGCCCTGGGCTCAATCTCCAGTGCCACAAAACAAACCAAAATCACATCTTTCCACGAGGTGAACTGTACAGAGTCACATCCCAAAGCCAGCGGCCTGGGGTCCGGTCTGGGCACAGTCTCTCGATAAGGATTAGATCGTACTCTCAGCTCTGAGCTTTGCAGACCAACAGACCTTTGTTGCAGCTAGGGAACGCTACTGTCAGGGCAATCACAGGAACCAGGGGATGGTGGCGCACACCTCTCATCCCGGCCACCCAGGAGGCTGAGGCAGGAGGACCGCAAGCCCAGAAGTCCAAAGTCAGCCTGGGCAACTTAGCAAGACCCGGTCCCAAAACAAAAAAAGGTTGAGGGTGTAGCTCAGTGTCAAGGGCCCTGAATTCCATTTCCACTACTGCAAAAAGAAAAAGGCAGAGATGTTATATAAATGATGGAAGTGTTGGGTGTGTTCAAGCACAGTTGTGTTTTAAACAAAAATTTAAATATTGTATAATTTTCATGTGCCACAAAATGTCATTCTTCTTTTGATTTTTTTCCCCAATCACATCATTTAAAATTATAAAAACCACCATCGGCTGGTGGGCAACAAGATGGATTGATCCTGCGGGCTGCAGGTTGCTGGGCCTAAGGAGCCTCAGTCAGCAACAGAAACTTGGCACACCCATTTTTAATAATAGTCGTGTACTCTCCACTGGGCAAGGGGCAAACTCAAAACACCAAAAGGTGAGAACTGGGCTTTCCAGACATCAGCCCCCCACGTTTTCGGTAAAAGGGACCAGTTATGTGGAAGACAGTTTTTCCATGGATGTACTTAGGGTGTGGGGCTTATGAAACTAGCACCCCCACCTCGGGTCCTCCTCAGGTCATCAGGCATGAGATCCTCAAAGGGAGCTCTCAACCTAGATCCCTCACGTGTGCAGTTCGCAGCAGGGCTCGTGTTCCTGAGACTCTAGTGCCCTGGCTGATCTGACAGGAGGTAGAGCGCAGACGGTCATGCCAGCAATGGCGAGCGGCTGTAAGTGAACATGAACTTTCCACGGTGGGTGACCCAGCACGCACCTCCTGTCGTGTGGCCTGGATCCTAACAGGCCATGGACCCGGTTAGGGATCCCTCCTCTATGTTGTGCATTTGGGGACCCCTGCTCTGCATTGCATAAGCATAACACATATTCAGAGAACCAAAAATGCTGATGTGAAATTGAAAATCACACAAGTCAACCATCCAGAGTGTGGACACCAGGCTCCTCCAGCAGGCTGTCCCGCGAGTCTTGCCACTGTACGCTCCGACTTCGAGCAGAGCCAGAAAACGGGAAGAGAAACTCCTCTAATCAGGTTTCTTAGTCAGCTGTCCCCAGAGATAAAGGAACTCTGGGGTTGCTCTGTCTGGGATTTGGGGGTCAATGAAGACAAGAGGGCTTTCATTCCCGTGACCTTGGGAGAGGTGATGTCAATTTGAGGCAATCAGGAACCTCACCTGGATTAGGGTTTGGGAACCGTGCCTAAACAATTGAGAACCGGCCTGGATTACAGTGTGAGTGACTTGTGGGTCAGCCAATGAGGGAAGAGCACCCACCCAAATGTGGGTGGTCCCACTGTACAAAAGAAAGGAAGAGGGAAGATGGTCCCAGCTTCTTCCTCTGGGAAAGCTCTCGCCTTCGCAACTGTCTGCACGCTGCAGAGCTCCATCACAGATTCGCACCAGTCCCGACTTGGGCCTGTCTGCCTGTCGCTGCTCTTCAGTCGCTGATCTTCAGGCTCTGGTCTTCACCCAAGACCTACAGCAGACTCTCACCGGCTGTCCTGCAGTCCCAGACGGGAGATCTGCTTCGCAGATGAGCGCACGTCGGACCTTCCAGCTCTCACATGTGCAGGCCGCCATCTTGGACTATCTCAATCCTCGAGTTTGTAAGCCTTCCTAATAGATCCTTTACGTTATAATCTCTGTAAATTCTGCCTCTTGAAAAAACCCAAACTAATACACACTTCAAGCCTGAGCAGGAGGAAGCAGAAGCGTCTCCACCTGAGCAGTCGCTCAGCCCCTCTGCCAGGCCCTGTGCCCAGGACCAGTCTGACCTGGGCCATGGGGACAGACAGGCAGGTCCTCCATCTCATGGTCTCATGGGATGTGCACTCTTTTTCTCCAGAACTTGAAACCGTCCCATTTTCTTGGTGTAAGTCTAGAGATGGCTCCTGTGGGTCCTCCAGGCCATGGAAGAAGCCACACCTGGGGGTCATGGAAACCACCTAGCAGGGCACACCCCCAAATATCCAATAGCCCGTGGCTCCCCTGTTACATCAGTCAACAGCCTGAACACCTAGCTACCTGGAATTGAATCTGCCGCCACAGGGAAGCTCTGGACGAAGAGCTGACTCAGGAAGACACAGACAGCCCTCTCCCTCCCACTCCGCTGCCCCCCACAGACAGCCCTCTCCCTCCCACTCCGCTGCCCCCCAACAGGCTCCCCTGAAGTGCTTCCTCCAAGGGGAATGAGGGCTGAGAATGAAGCCTGTCACACCGTCGCTACCAACTGTAAGGGCCTCTGGTACTTCTAAAACTACAAGCTCGGCCCAGGGGCACAGGCCTGGAATCCCAACAGTCTGGGAGACTTAGACAGGAGGATGGCAAGTTCTAGCCCAGCCTGGACTTAGTGAGACCCTGTCTCGAGATCGAAAATGTAAAGTGGGCTGGGGATGTATCTCAGCGTGATGGCCCTCATTCAATGCCCAGTATCACAATCAACCAATCAGCTGGTTACTGCCATCAGGCAGTCTTCAAGATACCAAAGGTTCCAGAAAGCACAATAGAGACTTGAGAAATCCCACCTAGAGCCCATGCTCCAGTGCCCATGGTGACCGTGTGGCCCAGGCTTTCCAGGCAGTGCCCACTGCGAACACAGTCTCTACACGACTGTATGACAGACCGGGACCCAGCTTTTGGTCACACTGCATCCTGACATATGCAGGGAGCCCAAGACGGGGTCACATCTCCCCAGAGGACTCAAAGCTGCACATCTCCGAAGCACAGCACACATCTGGGGAGGGATCAGAATTTGCCACACGTGTTCAACTTTTTAAAAATCTTATTACGGTAAAAGACACAATGCCCCCACGTGAGTTCCCTCAGACCCTCCCCCATGCCCCGAACACTACTGTGCCATTGTTCTTGCTGTTGTCCAGAGCAGTTCTGGAGTCCTCTCTACTATCTACACACGCTGTGATCAAAAACACAGTGACTGCTGCTGCCAAGTGCCATCCAACCAAAAGACAGCATTGTAAAAGCCCAGCAGCACATCCCCACCCACCTTACTCACCAGATCTGCCATGTGTGGCTTCTGGCTCCTCCCCACAGTCAAAATGCATGAGAGGTCCTCATTGGGAATTGATCCAGGCCATGGAGGCGGCTATGACAGCATCACTAAAGATACTCAGGGTGGTCGCCCAGAGCTGCTCAGTCCGGAGTGGCCAGCTCCACAGGACAGTGTGTCTGAGGTGAGGGTGGTTCTGAGGTGACCCACAACCACGTGGCTTTTATCGAATGACACTTTTTTGTCCAAATACCATCCAATGTTCAGTCACATGTGCCCCACTGGCCCTGGGCTGCCTCTTATTCCCTTCAGGGTCTCGGGACCCTCACGGACATGACTGAAATTTTCCAAGAGTTCCAAGCTGGCACCATGATTTCTGGGCCATTTTGAAATTTTGTGGAACCATTAAACAAACCATATCCTCTCGGGCCTCCGACAGCTCTCAGGATCCATCTCAGCAAAGTGTCTGTTTATTCTGGAAGATTAGAATCAGGAAAACAGGGGAACTTGAGAGCTGGCAGTTGGCACAGGGAAAGGCCCCACCACCCTCCCTGTGCACGTGGCATTCCTTCCTTCCTCCAGACCTCGGAGTCCCCAGGCAGTGACCGCAGCCCGCAGCCTAACCCTTGTCCCTCAGGCAGGGCACCATGGGCCTCCTGAGCAGCTGGCACAGGTCAGAGGTGCAGCCACTCCCAATTCTTCACCTCTCTGTTGTCCTACAACACGCTAATTACCAAAATGAGCAAATTATCATCATTAAGGACAATTACAGGCCACGCCAGCCACCTGAGCGAAGCGGATACACCCACCTCGCAGGTGGAAACACCGAGGTGGCGAGCAGCCTTGTTCTTATTCCGTGTCCTGGACAAACTCTAACACTTTAATTTGTCTGAATGGAATAGCTTTTCAGAGGGAGGGTGGTGCTGGGGACTGAACTGAGTGACATGTGCTGAGCGACATTCCCAGGTGATTTTTTTCCATTTTATTTTGAAGCAGGGTCTTTAGAAGGTGCCCGGTCTGACCTCATACCCAGGATCCTCCTGCCTCAGCTTCTCGGGAGCTGGGATTACCCTTGCGCACCACCCTGCCCAGCTGAAATGCAATTTGACACAACATCTGGAAAAAGTCAGTTAAAAAGATTACCACACCCTCCCAAAGGGCGCTGTGTCTCCAAGGACATGAAAAATGCCTGTTGCACGCTCTTAAATCAACCTACGAGCAACAGATGGTTTTTATCTTGTGTGAACACATGAGTGCATGGTGTGTGTGTGTGTGTGTGTGTGTGTGTGTGTGTGTGTGTGTCCCAGTATTAAGACTGGACTCAGTGAGGTTACTGAGCACTGTCAGTTTCTGGTAGAGTTCAAGGTGACTCTTAGCTTTGCCCTAACTTTCCTCTCTCTCTCTTTCTCTCTCTCTCTCTCTCTCCCTCTCTCCCTCGCAGTACTGGGGATGGAACCCAGAGCCCTCACACTAAGCTACACCCCCAGCCCATTTTTTAGTCTTGATTTTGAGACAGGGTCACTAAGTCATTCAGGCTGGATTAGCACTTGGGATCCTCCTGCCTCAGCCTCCCAGAGTGCTGAGATTGTAGCCATGGGGACTGGGCTCTCAAATTCTTTACCACAGACAGTTGATCTTTCACAACAGGAAAAGAGAAACACTATCTTAAACCATAAAAGCTAGAAGAGGAAGAAGCAGCCGAGTCTCCTGGACCTGCTTCCCACCGGCTCCTCGGTACCCAAGCGCACACGGGACGTCTGTTCATTTGCATTTCTATCTTCTCGGGGTAATCGGCACAGTTCCTCGGGCACCTTCACTCTGGTTCACGGACAAGCCACAGCCTGACCCCAGCAGCAGGGCTGGTCAGGGGCTCCGTTGGCCCCGGCTCGGGGTGGCCGCCAGTGGCCACCACTTTCCTGGACATGGTAGTGTGTTCTGAGCACCTCTCTCTCAGCGGGGCCAGCATCTGGGTCCGGGGAGCAGGAAGGGGGCGGCCCCAACATCACAGACTTCCTGCAGCTCACCGGAGGTCTCACCAGCCCAGATCACATCCTGCTGCTGTCAGCCATGGGGAAAGGGGGGGGGGGGTTCTCACCAGCCACCGGCACCTCCCACCCGCCAGCACCGGCACCCGCACCCCATGCCAAATACAGCCAGACAAGCGGAGCCTGGTGCCTCAGATCCAGAATCCCAGCACTCTGGGAAGCTGAGGCAGGAGGATTGTAAGTTGAAGCCCAACCTGAACAACTTAGTGGCGAGACCCTGTCTCAAAATCAAAAAATTTAAAACTGAGCTGCAGATGTAGCTCAGCATGAGGCCCGGGGCTCCGTCCCCAGGACCACACATAACTAAATAATAAATCAAAATAAAACAGCGGAAGCCAGTGAAGCCCCTGTGGGTGGGCAGCATAATGGGACGTTCGCCCACCAATAAAATCCACCCAACGCAGCACAAAAGCAAAGAGCCACCCGCATGGCCCTAGCCCTCAGTCTCTTGGGATGTGCCCCAGGGCGTGCGAACGGAGGCCTGGTGGCCCCGGGCTGCTCGAGGCCTCTGTGACCTGAGGAACTCCACTGCACCTGGCAGGCCAAGGGACACTGGTGTGTGCCAAGAGACAGCACCAGCACCCACCTGTCCCTGGCATCATCTCTGCAAGTGCACCGGTGGCCACAGGAATCCCATGGCACAGGGGCTCAGGCCCCCACCCACAGAGCCATGGCCAGGATGAGGGGCCCCTGCACGCACGTGTGCTCACCTATCACCAACTACAGTACAAAGGACCGTGGGAGCCAGACACAGTGGCTCAGGCCTGTCATCCCAGCACTGTGAGAGGCTGAGGCAGGAGGATAGTGTCATTTCAATCCCAGCCTGGGCAACTTAGTGACTTAACAAGACCCTACCTCAAAATAAAAATGGCCGGGGAATGTAGCTTAGTGTGAAGGCCCTGGACTTGGTTCCCAGTAGAGAAGAAAAAGAGAGAGAAAGAGTCAGCCACGCCCAGAAGAAAATGATCTTCGTGTGTCACCACAGAACACGACGCAGCCATGAGCCAGCTGGGGGCTGGCATGACCTCAGTCCCAGGCTACACTCCAGAGTCTGTACACTGGCTGCCCAGGCAAAGGCCACGCCGCCAGGAGGGAGAAGCTCATGGGTCAAAGTGTCTGCACAGCACCCCTCCTGGGGTGGGCCTGTGGGGAACAGAAAGGACATCCCAGAGTTCCAGACTCCTCCTGAGGGTCGGTGAGGCCTCTGAGCTGCGCTTTGGGGTCTGGACACTGGGGCTCAACTCTCAACAAAGTGCTAAGGACAAATGTCAGACTGGAAGGAATGTGCCACTGGCAGCCACCTCTGGCTTAGGGTGACGTCACGGGATGCCACGCTTCCGTAGAAGGTGGCACGGGGCAGGCAGGAGGCATGCCAGGGCCTGGAGTCGTACGAGGCCAAACGCCAGGGCTGATCTTCTTCTGACCCAGCTCGCCCTCGGGTCCTGCCACAGCTCCCTAGGTCCCCTGGTCACTCCGTGTGTCACAGATACCACTTTCCCTTGGGAGACATGAGCTCCTCTGTCTATTCCCCCCAGGTGAAGGCCAGCCGATGGGCAGAAGGGATGACAGCACCCAAGTTCCTCCTGGCAAGCCAGTGAGTTTACTGGGACTGTGTACGTCCAGGAGCAGGGGCAAGGGGTCACCGATGGCAGCGTACGGGGGTGCTGTCTTCCAGGGCACCGGCCCGGGAGGCAGAACGCACCCACAACAGAGCACACCCACCTGTGTGTGGTGTTGGCCGTGCAGGAGGCTTCCTACTGGGGCCACGGGCTTTAACTGAAAGAATCTTGTCTCACAGTTGGAGGCTGGAGCCAAGACGCTGGCTGGGGTGTGCTCCCTCTGGGGTTCTGGTGAACCCTGGGCCACTTCTCCCAGCCTCCAGGGGTCACCTGGAGCCCTCAGCGGCCACAGTCTCTCCTTCCTCGTTATGTGGCTTCTTCCTGTGTCTGTATCTTTTCGCTTGTGTTGGTTTTGGAGGGTCGTGTTGTGTTTGGTTCTGGCCCTGGGGCTGAGCCCTGGGCCTCCACACTGAGCTGCATCCCCTGCCCCTTTTGGTCTTTGATGTCAAGACAGGGTCTTGGCTAAACCACTGCATTGCCCAGTCTGGGCTCAACCTTGCAATCCTCCTGCCTCAGCCTCCCAGAGTGCACTGACGGCAGGCCTGGGCCACTGGGCCCAGCTGTCTGCATCTTCACATGGTATTTTTTCTGTCCAGAGAAGGACACCAGCGGGACTGGACTAGGGTCACCATCAAACGCACTATCAGCTTTGCACACAACCTGGAAGTGTGTCGCTCTGGTCCCTGTTTCATTTGATGACAGGCGTTGGAACAGAAGTCCCCATCCACTCCCTGCACATTTCTGATGTGGCGATACCAGATTCCATCCCTCTGTAGATAACGGAGTTGGGGGATCACTCACAAGGAAGTGGGGATTCCACAGAGAATGGGCCCGGGTAGGGCACCCCCATACCCATCTCGATCTTTACCCCAACAGCTCTGGTGGGCACGACCCTCCCCCAGGCCTAGGGACAGCACAGGACCTGCCCCTACTGCCTCCCAGGGTCACGTCACAGCCACACGCCTCCAAGAAGGTACCACAAGCCACACAAAACCCCATCGCCAATGAGAGCACTTGACTTGGTCTTCAGGGCCTAACCCTCCACAGCGGACCCTCGGGCCTTGTCTAGGGAGGGACACCCCTCCCAGTTCATGTCCGTGGGGCAGGCCTGCATCCTGGAAGGTCTGCGTACAGGTCAGCAGGAGAAAGCCCAGGACTGAGGACAGCTAGTGGCAGCTGTCCACCTAAGGGAAGCTGAGGGACGTCTTCCTGGGCCCAGCTCGTGCGATAAGACGGAAACACCTCAGAGACACAGACTACGTCAGCTGGAGGGAAGAAGGGTCCCCAAAAGCCAAGGAGGACGGGCACCAACACTGAGTAAGGACGCTGGTGGCACTGCTCATTGGCCCCCCGAGTCACTCCACCTCAGGCCTCTCTGTCCATGCTCAGGCAGCCATTTTTCCACATCTCCGGCTGCTGTGCTCACAACAGCACCCCCTCCTGGCAGGTGCAAGGACCTTGCACTTTAGGACCCTTGGTCCTGCCCACAGACAAGGCTGCAGGCCCAGCCAGGGCCTGGAGCACCAGCCCCAGTCTACCCCTGTATCCTGGCTGCTTCTCCATCTGCCCGACTTGAGCTTGTTTGGAAAATGGCTCTGCCGCCGTGAGAGTTCTGTGAGCTCTACACATGAGGCCTGCCCCTGCCCGACCCCTCACTTCCCAGGACTTCTCTGTCACTCTCCCTAGGGTTCCTGTCTTAGGTAGGCTGCAGCAGCTGGGCCACCGGGGCCTGACACCCTTCTCTCTCTCTCTCTCTCTCTCTCTCTCTCTCTCTCTCTGTCTCTCTCTCTCTCTCTCAGGGGCCATACTGCCTAGGCTGTCCTTGGCCTGATCTCCGCTTCACTCTTTCAAACAGGAGTCAACAAGAACCCCACGTGAATATCGGTGCACACCTGCGCGCAAGTTAGAACCCATCGAAGTCTTAAACTCCCATCTGCCATAAAGTAGGCAACACAGTAACCGCTACAACCCTTCCATGGCTCGCGTGGTCCAAATGTTCCCACTGGAGCCTCCCGCTCCTCGGTGCGCCCTGCAATGGTTGGTAGAGAGAACCCTCACCCGGGTGTGCTCCTGCTGGGCAGCTCAATATTAAAAGCAGGAGCCGACAGCGGCCTCTCCGCTATCCGCTACACCTGCTGGGGGAGAAACTGGCACCTTGCATCTCCACGGAAAACCTGGGAATAAAGGAGAAACCAGGTGACATTTTCAAAAATATAATTCCATACATGTTTCTGATAGACTAGAAGCCTTTAAGCAGAGTCACCTTCCGATATCAGCAGCGAGGACTCACACGGGAATTCCGGAAAGTGGACGCAATGATGAGTGGTTTGGATCCCGGTGACACTCTCTGGAACGTGTTGGGAGAGCCGGCAGATGGGCGGGACGCCAGCGCTGCCTGTCCCGGAGCGTGCGCGGAGTTCCTCCGCTGGCCTGTGTTCGTCCTCAGCGTGCTCAGCCAACAATAATATTCAAGATGGCAGAGCCATGAGTCTGCTTCCAAATGGCAGGCCACCCGGCTGGGGAGAGGCTAGGTGTCTGGAGCCATGCTGCCCAAACACAGGGCACCACTGGCGCCAAGGCCAGGCCCACTGGAGGTCAGCCTCCCGTGCAAGCAGGACCCACCTTGCGGTCTTAGAGTCTTGACCTCGTACGAGACAGAGGAAACACAGTGGGGCTGGTGGGGGTCCTCAGTTCTGTCACCAGGCTGGTATGAAAGCCAGTCAAACCACGAGCACCAGTACACTGGAAGCCTGCAAGTCCGCGTCTCAGCCTGGGGCACCACCCCGAGGTGCCCTCTCGTGACCGGCTGGGCAGGGCTGGCCCCGGCCACGCCTTGTGTTCGAGGGCATTAAATCCTCGCTGCCCCCACTGGATGCCCAGATCAGAACAGTTTCACAGAATTGAGCTCACTTTCAGCCTCTGTGAGCAACAGATAGTCAGAAAGTACGGTGAATGGTAATGCTTAAAATTTTATTTCAGTAAAAGACACACTGCCACGAATCCGTCTCACCGCGCCCTGGCTGTGAAGCACACGCCCTGCCCTGGCCGCTTTCCGCAGCGGCTCCGAAGGCCTCTTTCCTGAGGGCCGTCAGCCGCGCTGTCCTGGCTGCCTCCATGGCCTGAATAAATCCAAAGTATTTCCCTCCCGTGGCCATTTTGACATTAAGAGGAGAGCCAGAAGTCACCCGTGCCAAGCGGGGGTCACTGTATTTTCAACCCGACCTCATAAGGACACTGAGGAGAGAGGACCTCGGAGTGTGCGCCCTTCATCAGCACCTGGCCTTCCCCTCGTGCCCGAGCCCCAGCTCCCCCGGGCACCTGCGCGGCTGTGCACAGCCCCGTGTTCTGCGCGCCTGGTTCCCGGAGAGCCCACGTGCCGCCCTGCGTCGGCCTCCTCCCTCGGGGCCTGGGGCTCAGCTGGGGGCCTCAGATCCCTCCCAGCAGACTGGCACCGGGACACTCTCTCCAGATGCATCCCCGTGGCCAGATACGCACGTCACCCCAGCCCTCCGGGAAGCTGAGGCAGGAGGATCACAAGTTCAAGCCCAGCCTGATGAGTTATCAAGTCCCTCTCAAAATGAAAATACAAAAAAAGAGGAGGGGGGGGGGCTAGGGGAGTGTAGCTCGGGCGACGTTTCGAGGCCCAATGCCAGCCTGCGAAGGGAGAGAGAGAACACGAAACGGCACGTGAAACCTCCCAGCGGCGCCCCCGGGGCTCTGAGCACGGTCTGTGCTGCAGCCTGAGCCCCGGGCCACGGAGGCAGTGGCGGGTGGACGGGGCCAGCGCGGCACGGAGGCGCCGGGCAGCGGGGCCGGGCCTCCACCCCTCTGCATGTACCATCGCTCTGCGGTGCCGGAGTCTCACAGTTATTAAAACCGGAAAGTCCCGAAGCCACCAGCTGGCCTGCCCCAGCTACCGCAGCGCTGGTCCCTGTCTGGAAACAGAAGCACCGTCCCTGGGTAGCAGAGTAGCCAGTTTGAGGCCATCTGGGTTAAGTCACGCGCCCTGCCTGCGTCTTCCCAGCCCCGCACAGCCACCCACGCGTAGCACTGGAAGGCTTCTTGGCTTTGCCTAACGGCTCTCAAGCCGCAGCACCGGCCCTGCCTGGGCATTTCCCTCAGCCCTAATGAGACGCTCTTCGGACGCAGGGTGTCCTTGGGAGCTGCTTCTCCTGTGACTGACCGTCTCCCTCCCTCATCCGTTTCCCCCCAGAATTCCTCTCTCTCGACTGATTCGCACACGCCCCTCGGAGCATCGTGGTTGGTCTGGGCCGTGGGCACGCCCTCTGTGCCCCGCGCCCTCTCCCAGTCCACAGCTTCCTCTCCACAGTGGCTGCTATTCATGCAGCTGTTCAGACTACAACAGGCCCCAGCGAGCGCTGCCATCTGGGGGCGATTTCGTTTCTAGGTTCCGAGAAAAACTAACCTGTGGCTTGCGCCTGGCAGGCCAGGGTGTCATCAGATGAGCCTGCGGGACACCGGCCGCCCGCCGGCGCCTGCTGGGGCAGGTGCACCCTGCACCCTGTCAGTCTGCTGAGGGGGGAGTTCTCCTCTGCGCCCCAGGGAAGCCGCTGGGACGTGGCCAGGAAAGCTCTTCGGGCTGGCTCTTCTGGGGAACAAAGCCGATCCACGAGGTGTAGAGAAACCTCCCACGCTGGGCCCAGGGGCACAGGCCTATAATCTTAGCACTCTGGGAGGCTGAGGCAGGAGGATCGTAAGTTCAAGCCCAGACTAGTCAATTTTGCATCTTTTCAAGACCCGATCTCAAAATCAGAATCAAAAAAATAAAATGATTCGAGACTATAACTCAGTGCAAAGAGAGAAATGGGTGGGGGCCGTGGCACAGCACCTGCGCAGGTGATGCAAGACTTTAAAATTCAGTTCCTGACCCCATCCCACATTTTTTTGTATCTCCAGTCCAGGCTGGTCCTGAACTCACTGTGGAGCCCAGGCTGGCCTCCAATGCACAGCAACGCTCCTGCCTCAGCCTCCAGATGCTGGGATTAAAGGCGTGTGCCACCACATCCTGCTAATTTCTGTGTGGTGCTGGGAGATCCCGCTCAGGGCCTTGCACACCCCAGGCAAGTACTTTAACCATTGCGCTATGTCCCACCCACTTTGCCATATTTCAAACTGTCCTGCTCCCATCCTCTTGGGGACTTGGAACCTTACCCTCTGACTGAAGTGTGCCCACGACTTTGAGTTGCCAGCCCCTTTCCTACAACTGGCTGGGTCCCTCCCCAGCATGCCACTTCCACCGCAGCGGCGCGGAGACTTCAGCACTGCCCGGAGTCGTCTCGTGCCCGCCTTCACAAGTGTGACTCCACGAATGCGCATGGGGAGCCCTGTGCTTGTGGCTTGTGTGCGTCTCAGCGAGACTGTCACAACTTCCTCAGTAGAGGAAGAGAGTTCCCATTGGCACATATGCATTTGGAAAAACACGTTTCTCAACATCCCGGCTCTTTGGATGACTGTGATGTCGTGGTGAGCCGTGGGTTCAATCCAGCTTGCCCAATGACTTAGTGCCATCCGTGGTGGCCTTTCAGATGACCCATTCTAAAGCTGGGTGCACACGTTTCCCAACCACTGTGACCTACATCCGTGCATCGCGTTCTTTGACCTATTGCCTCATGAGCATGAATCACAGGCCCATGGCTGTTATACTCACGTGACTGTCACCGGGACAGCTGGCTAGGCTTTAAAACCCCGTATGTCGGGGCTACAGAAATGGCTCAGTCATTAAAGCACTTGCCTAGCATTTGATTCCCCAGCACCACATAAGCCGGGCATGGCAGTGCACACCTGTAATCCCAGCATTAGGGAGGCTGAGGCAGGTGGGTTGCTGTGAGTCCAAGGCCAGCCTGGACTCCATAGTGAGTTCAGGACCAGCCTGGGCTATAGAGCAAGACCCTGTGTCAAAAAAAAAAAAAAGTATTGAATTTGGAAAAGGTTTTTTTTTTTTTTTTCCCTATCACTGCTGATCACACAAATTCTCCACGTGGCCAAAGAGTCAATGTTTCATAATATCGAGGACTAGGCAAGGCTGGCTTTGAGGAACTCAGTCACAGGGTGTGCTCTGTGGCTGAACAGGACCCTGTTGGGTGTCCATTTCGTGCCAAGTGATATTTACCTCTTCCCTACACCAGACAGCTTGGTATAATTAATCCTCTGTGACTGAACCAAGCTCTGAAAGATGAAATGACTTGTTTAAGTTCAGTCTGCAAGTGGAAGCTCTGTCTCACTCTGCTTGATTCCAAAGCCCCTGAGTTGTGCTCTCAGGTGGAGGCTATAAGTAAATGGCCACAGACTGGGCAGCTGACGTACAAAAGGTGATCGTCTCACACTGCACTGGCTGGAAATCCATGCGTGAGCTGCGGTGTGGCTGGTTTCTGGGTCCTCCCCACCTGCAGACAGCCCCGTTCTCACGGTGCCCTTAGGAGAGCCGTCCCAGGGCCTCAGAGCTCTGGAATCTGTTTTTCTCTCCTTAAGTAAATGGCATCGCATATCTTCAAAGTCTACAGCAGGACGTTAGGAATCACACACAGACAGTAAAAAAAAAAATACTCTAGAGAAACAAAGATTTTTGTTGTTGTTGATTTTGTGGCAAGAACAGCTAAAATCTACTCGCCTGCATGAACCCCATGTTCAGGGCTACCTTACTACCTGCCTTCCTCACATCATACACCCCTGTACAAACCTCCCTTCTTCCACCCCAGCTTTGTGCCCTTTGACCTACACCCCCCATTTTTTCTAGTCCCTCCTCCTCTACCCTGATAACTACTATTTTTAATTTTTAAGACATGGCACATATAAGTGAGATCATGTATGCTTCCTGTGTCTAAGGGCTTAGTACAGGTACCATGATGTCCTCCAGGTTCATCCACACTGTGGCACGTGGCCAAATCTTGTTCTTCCTTGGGGCTGAATGATATTCCACTATAAACACACGTGTGCGCACACACACACACAAACATATAAGCACACCCATTTGTCAGTCAATAGACACCCAGGCATTTCCACATCCCACCTGCTGTGAATATTACCCACAGCAACACCTTCTGTGTGAAGATTCTACTCCTAACGGACTAGGCCCCAGCCTATGTCCTGGTTTCGCCTGAATTACCCCACGTTCTGGTTTAAGTCTAAAGTTCCCTCCCAAGGCTCGCGGGCTCAGAGGTGGGGTTTGGGCGCGACTGGGCCTGAGGTTCTAACTTTGCCGGTGGATTCGGGGTTGAATCCCTTGGTCTCATCTCCTGAGGCCGTCACTGAGGGGTGACAGAAACTGAGGAGGGGGAGAGCTACAGAGAGCGGGTGTGGCAGATTCGGCCTGCTCCCTCCCCGTCACGTCTCATTCTTTGGGCCTCCGCCTCCCAGCTGGCACGAGGGGGCCGCTGTCCCCGCCCTTTGGCCACGATGCCTCTGCTGTGCCACAGCCCGCACAGCCACGGAGCCGCCGACCAGGGACTGAGCCCTCCAAAGCAGGGAGCCACTGCAACCTTTCCTCCTTCAAGTGGACAGTCTCAGGCCATTCGTCACAGTGACAGAAAGCCGAATAATCCGCCATACTGCCAAATAGGGCCACACTGTGACCAGGGCTCAAGCAGTGAGCCGAGGGCCGTCTCCTGCACCAACGAGGCCTTTCTGCTGCGTGGTGCCCACCTCTGCTTCCTCTCTTTATCAATACATCAATTAGGGAAAAAAGCTAAAATTGCCAATATTTTCAATCACAACATCCTGAAGTCTTTCATTAAACTTTGTTCTCCCTTATTTATGAATGACAGACATGAGAAACCATCAGAAGACGTGAATCTGCAAGATACACCCGCTGCTTCTCTTGGTAATTTCTACAAGTCCCCAAATAACTGAGCTCCTGTTTCACTTCCTGTGAGCTACAGACGCAACACATACTTCCTCCCAGCCAACTCGTCCCCAGAAGCCTCTGTCTTTAAGCAGAGAGTCACATTTCAGGGTGACCTTCGGGACGGGGCACGGACATACACGGTTGGAAGAACAGCATGGCGCCCTGCTGGTAACCACAGAACTCGTCTGATATACCACTGCACGAGACACGCAGACAGGCCTGGGCCACGGCACGCATAAAATTCCACATATTTCCCAAAAGAATCCTGCGCTGGCGAATCCATGAAAGGCAGGAAATGTACACTTGTTCCCAGCTGGGAAGGACATTGTCTTTGTCTCAAAAAAAAAAACATTGTTTTGATTTCCTTGAGCAGAAATCATTCTCGGTTTATCACGTTCACGGGTGTCTCATTAAAGCAGGAAAGCTGACATGCACCGAGGGGTTGGCACAGCCCCTGCCTCCCTGCACAAGGCCCTGGCCTTGCAGGAGGGCCAGGCCTGAGCAGTAGGCGCAGCACAGGGACCAGGAGGTGGCTGACCATGTGACACATTCATACCATGCCCTGCCAGGCACACGGCTGCCCACACGCCCACCGTGGCTCACAGACCCCGTGGGCCCTCTAAGGGCACTGGCCCCAGACAGCGCCCCTGAACCCCTAGGTCTCCATAGACACAAGGCCGGCTGCATAGCTCTGTCCCCCTCCCTGTGCTCACGGGAGAAAGCAGGACCCTTCCAGGACAAGGTCCCAGAACAATTCTCCAGAGAACATCCTGGGGACCAGGCCACTGAGAAAGGTGCCGCGTCCCTCGCCCTGAGCAGGCACAACACACGTGTCAAGGAAAGGGTGGTGGGTGATGCGGTGACCTAGCATCCCTGGGAAGCCACCGTTACTTTTCTCATCGGATGATCCTTTTCTCTTTTTTTCTTTTCTTTGTTCTACACAGTTCTTATTTGAAGACATTTTGTTACGATAGTACTCAACTGATAAATATAACTTTATTTTTGTTTTTCTATTAAAATGTTTTTAACACTCATGGGTGGTGCTTCAATTTTACGGCAAAAATAATATTTTTAAAAAGCGAGAAAATCTTGTGTGTAAAAGTGACATTTTTAAAATGCTGAACAGAAAAATATGTGAAAATTGATACATTGGCGAGGACAGCTTGACACCGGGGACGAGCTGCAGGTGCAAACAGCCAAATGCAGGCGTGCAGAACGTACAACTTTCCTTTCTAGAAGCTCAGGGAAGATTTAGCAGACAAAATTCAAAAGTGCACAACACATACTGTCGGGGGTGTGGGCCTCTGGAGATGGAGACGTACGGGCGCCTTGGGTCCGAGAGCCGGGCAGGCTGGGGCCTTTCTCCGGCCAAGCCCGCAGTGTGGCGAAGTCTGTGGGACGTTCAGCCTGCCCATGAGGGCTCATTTCACAGTGGAGTTTCGGTCTTGCTGACAATGCAACCTGAGACTGTGACCGCACGTGAAGGCCGCACGTGCAAGTCTCCAAAGGTGCGTCCACCTGCAGCTGGCTGTTTTATCAACTTTGATTTCCTTTTATTGTTATAATTAAAATGTTTTAAAAAGAAGTTTTAGTATTTATGGACATTAACAGTGTGCTCTAGCTCTGCTTACCGTGGCCCGGGACGCGGCCTCTTCACTCAGCAGAGCACACGGCGGGCACAGGCTGCACGCTGCTGGAGGCTTCGGTGCATTGCACGCCAGGTCACTACATGCCACTCTGTAGGTTGTGTATGCGTGCGTGTGCGCGTGTGTGTGCACCCAGGCCCGTGTGCGTGTCAGACCCAGAGGCACTGGGCGGAGGGGCAATTAGAAAGCCTCCTTCACACCGAGCCGCAACCCCAGGCCTGTCTGTCTGTCTGTCTTTTGTGACACTGGGGATCAAACCCAGGATCTTTGTGTTTGGGAGACAGGGTCTCACTAAATCTCTAAATTGCCCTGTCTGGGCTCCCAGAATGAGTGGCCCCTCTGCCTCAGCCTCCCAGGGCCGGGTGTGTGAACTGGAGTCTCTCCGCAGGTTTGATTTGTGCTTCCCTGCAGGACAAGGCATGCCTTTCCCTGTGCTCGCAGGCCACGCATGTGCGGACTCTGAGGAATGAGGTATTCCGGACTCAGCTGTTTACAACCCAGTTTTACCTTCTTGATGCTTAAGGCTTCTCCATACACATACTCCGTCACTAGGCCCGTTTCAGTTCAGTGACTTGCCAGCGCCCCTTCCCACTCTCCAAGCTGGCTTTTCACTTTCTAGGTCGTGTCCTGTTTTTCTTTTTCTTTTCTTTCTTCTTTTCTTTCTTTCCCACTGCTGACGAGGCATTGGAAACACACATTTTTGTGACTTGATGAAATCTAATTTATCCGCGCTGTCATTGCTGTGGTGGTGGTGGTGGTGGCAGCTGTGTCGCGTGCTTCTGTCCTCGGATCCAGAGATCTTTGTGCAGCCTTGAGTTGCCAAGATGCCACTGTGGCACCTGATAGCTGCGGCTCTTGCTTATGTCTGTGAGCAGCTGTGGCACATGGTGTAGGAAGGCCCAGCTTCCTTCTCCAGCTCTGGGTGCCTGGTGGTCCCAGCACCCTTGTTTTGGGTGTCCTGCCTTTTTCTATGCTGATGTAGGAACCCTCCCTAGCCAGAGGAGCAGCAGCTGAGACAGAGCTTGGTCCCTGGCAGTTTGTGGTCCATCCTTTCCGAGATGGGGCGCTTTCCCTCCTGCCCTCTCAGCACAAACTCACAGTTCCTTCAACCCTGGTCCTTGCACACCCAGTAAGAACTCAGAGGAGAGGCTGCAGAGCCACTCACTGGAGCCTGTGATAGTAATAGGGCTGCCATTACCTCCAAGGCTGACTGTGGCCGTGGGCCACTAATCTGGATTAATCTCTCATTCTACATCCTGCTGGGAGCTCTGTGCCCTGACCCACCAAGAGGAACTCACAAGCGTCCCTTCTCCCAGTACCAGGCCCCTGCCCAGGCCATCTGTGCCACAGGAGACTTCACTAGGATGGTGGCATTTCGGTGGCATTTCTTTTCTGTCCAGGCCCTCTGAGCCAAGCCGGTAACTGCTGTCTCTGTCCACCGCCACCTCAGGGCCCAGAAGTTCCTGTTCCTAGGCCAAACTGCCCAGCAGATTATACCTGTGAAAACTTAGATGGGCAGGCGTGGGGGGGCTCCTTTGAGGTGGCATCCAATCTGCTCCCAGGGCTGCTCCCGGGAAAGATCCCGCAGCAGCCAGGCTTGTCCCAACCTGAGCCAACGTTCAGACACCGCATTGCTTATCACTTTCCTCCAAGCTCATGAAGTCACTTCCCTGACCAGCTCTGTCATCTATGGGTGATGACTTACTCATTAGCAAGCATGAATAATGCCTCAGCTCACCCCCACATGGTCCCCAAGCCCGCAGGTGTGGGCCTCAAGAGCAACTTCGCCTGCAGACTCAGAATTAGGCAAGTGGCTACAAAGGCTTCAGGTCTCTCGATTCATAACTGGGAATAGTGACCAAACGCCCCCACCAAGCCACACGGAGGACGGGGTACCACACACTGCCCAGGGTTGGGCTAACAGGCGTCTCTCTGTGACCCTGGCTTGGGCAGAAGAACCAAAGGCAGATCCACCTTCTCCATTCTTGACTTCATGGTGGAAAACAAACCACTAAACTGTCACTGAACCAGTGAAATTCATCCTCACAATTAGACTTCAGTCCTGCCTATAAGTCTCAGTCAGAATTCTCTATGGGAAGGAGGACTTGGATATAGACACACACACACACACACACACACACACACACACACACACACACACTATAACACCGTATATGAGGGATAACCAAAATATACAATAAACATTTAGATTTTTATAATTTATTGCCATATGAGACAAATTGTCATTTATTCACTGCAATAGTGCAAGAAAATTTCCCTAATCGAGGAAAAGAAATTAACTTTCAGGTACAAGAAGCTTAGAGAACACCAAATAACCTCAACCAGCAATGCAACTCACCATGACATATCATAATCAAAAGAAATACAGCATAAAGAGAGAATATTAAAAGCAGCAAGAGAAAGATTATTTTACCACGGCAAATTCATTTGAATTACTGCATATTTCTCAAGGCAAACTTTAAAGGCCAGGAGAGCCTGCAGCAAGATCTTTCAAGCTTTAAAAGACAGCAAGTCTCAACCCAGGTTGTTGTATCCAGCAAAATTATTCCTGAAAATTGAAAGAGAAGTAAAATTTTTCATGATCAAGAATCCCTTAGGAAATCTGTGATCACTAGCCCAGCATTGCAGAAATTACTTGGAGGAATCTCTGAGAGAAGCAGAGACAAGCAGCACCAAAGAAAAAATACGAAGGAAAGGAAACACCTAAAGAGAAAGTGTAATAAAAAATACATATTGGTATTAGAATCATTTGATTGCTATCCTTCTAAAATAGTACCAACTGTCTCATAAAATCTGTGAGTCTTCCCCCATAATGATTATGTTCAATAGTACGTAAGTTTACAAAACATAATAATTATATTCAACATGGGGAAATGATATAAAATCTTTAAAAATATGTATGCATGAAATGAGGGATATATAGGTAGGTAGAAGGATAAACTAAATCTGGAAAAATGTTAACGATTAGTGAAATGTGAGTAAACAATGTATGAAAGTTTTAAAACATCTGAAATAACTAAGTATGCCATCATATCTACTGTTTTAACTGTAGTATACTTGTGCGATACAGATTTAAGTTCATTTAATGTAGCAAATTGATATAGACTTGGCTCATTTAATGTAGCAATTCACTTATTTGATGTCAGGTGTAAGTTTATCCTTTTTGAGAGAGGCAGAAAGAGAGAGAGAGAGAGAGAGAGAGAGAGAGAGAGAGAGAGAGAGAGAGAGAAGCAGCACCAAAAAACTTGGAGGAAAAGAAACATTTAAAGAGAAAGTGTAACAAAAAAATAGATTGGTATTTGAATCCCATGATGGATATACTTCTACTGTAATACCAGCTGTTTTATAAAATGCAAAATTTTCCCACATATTTTTTATTTGTAATAGCATATTAGTCTGCAAAACAGAATAACACCTGGTAAGAACTGGTATAAAGAACTGGTATAAAATCTTTTAAAACATGTAGGCATAAATTTATGGATGGATAGGTGGGTAAAATGATAAACCAAATCTGGCAAAATGTTAGTAATTGGTGAAGTGTGGGTAAATAAGTTATGAAAGTTTAAAAATTCTGAAATAACTAAGTATGCCATCATATCTATTGCTTAAGTATACTTTCGTGATATAGATTTATGTTCACTTAATGTAGCAATTCAATACAGACTTAAGTTCATTTACTGTAGTAATTCACTTACTTGGTCTTTGATGTAAGCGTATCCTAAGAAAATTGATTGATGTAATGATAACCTTTTGAATGTACAAACATTTATCTTTCAGCACTCAGCTGAGGCATTTGAAATTTAACATCTCTCTTTCTCTTTCTCACGTTTTCTAGCCTTATTAATTACATTGTTATAGTTCTTTTCTTATGTCGACTGGTGGGTGAGGCCAGGTTAAAGAATCTCCACAGAGATATAACAAAATACAGGAAAAAATAAGTTTTGGCAAATATCCCAATAAAGGGATCTGCTGGACTCAGAGAAGAGGCATCAAGATTTGCCCACTGTGGCCTATTCTAGGAGTGGGAAGCTGAGCTAAAGAGTGGTGATTTGAGTGAAATGAGTCAGAAACAGATGATTAAATACGGTAAGTATCATATGGTTTCTCTGATTTGGGAAACCCAAAATTCAGGCTTTCTATAGAACCACATGGATTTGGGGGAAAGGGATGAGGAGGGGGTGGGAGGGCCAAAAATGGGAAGGGATTATAAAGTTGATGTGATATATATGTGCACAAAATACTCAAGTTCATTGTAAACATTGTATATTGCACATGTATATTAATAAAAATGGTGGGAAAAGACGAATTGCCAGGAATTCCCCTCAAAATCCTCCCCTCACTTCCAACGCACCCACCCCACGGCTCTCGCCACCTTCCAGAGCCGCTCTGGATGTCCTCTCTCCTGAGTGTCTTTATGAGGTTCAATCAAAATCCAGTGACTGCTGCCACTGAGCGTTATCTATCGGAAAGCGGCTCGTAAAAACATGGCCGCGCATCCTCATCCACCTTAGCCACCGGATCTGGCACTGTGCATCCTCTGGCTCTCCCTCAACATCAAAATGACCAAAAGTCAACATTCTGAATGGATTCAGGACACAGACACAGCTATGACAAAGGACTTCCAGAACTGCTGCAGAAAGAGGCAGGAACGGTTGGATACACATGTGACATGAAGGCGAGCATTCTGGGAGGACTCATAGAAACTCGTACCTTACTGTAATAATTTTCCAATTAACGTTCACCATATTTTTCCATCATACCTCATAAATATATAATTTATATGTATACTAAATTTATACATATTTTATAAACACTCTAAGTTTATAGAGAGTAGGAGTGATTTTGAGGACACAGCCACACTCTTCGGGCTCTCCCTGGGGTCCTGCACCACTGAATCTTTTTCTGATCTAGAGAGGAAGTGGGGAAGTGACACCTGTCTGGCTCTTTGTTTGGAGTTTGGCTCCAGTCGCCGAGCATTCGTGCTTCCTGATGGGAACAGGACCCTGCTCATGGGAGCTGCTTATGGAAACCGAGCCAGCCCAGTGCCTGCACCCCACACGGGAGCAGGCGAGGAACTGGCGCCTTTCTCCCTCTCCTGAACAGGCCTCTTTTTGACAACACATGGTCTCCCTTTCCACAGATGGAATAGCGTCATGAAATAGCCACATGTCCTAGGTCAGGCATCAGATTTTCCAGGATCCCAAAGTTCTTGAAAGACATTGGTGGTGTCTTTTCCGCTAGAGAATTTCTGTGATCGACAAGTCAATAGAAATGGAGCCAATGCCACCCCCATATTTGCAAAGAGTTTAAACACTGTTAGAGAATCTGTCCTCCAGGTGTTCTCAAAGAAACACTGCCCGATCCCGGGTGGCCTGCTCCACCAAAGGCCACGGTGGAGGAAGGCATCCTGGGCAGCCTTGAGCCCCACAACCACCGCAGACTGGGGTCCCTCAGCTCTGGAGCGCTACGACTGAGCCACCGTGTGCTTGCCGGAGGACAGGAAGCAAAGAACCTTCGCCGTGAAGGAGTGTCACAGGGAATCGGGGAGTAGAGGGATTTTTCTGCAAGGATCCACTTAACAAGTATTTTCGGCTTTGGGGCTTGTAGGCACCTACTAACCTCAGCCATTATAGCCCAAGAATGCACGTGGCCCGGCTCAAAAGCCCTATTTACAGGAACAGGCGGAAGGGAGGGTCAGACTTGGCTTGCAGGCTTCCATTTGCCAACTTTTGATTCCATTAGGTGCAGGTCTGGATGTTCTGAGGGAGGAGCTCTGGAGAGGTGGCGACCACCTGCAGCCCATGGACTCCAAGTAGAGGAGGTGAGCCACGGCCTTCCGAGTGGAGCTGAGGCGTCCTAGGGAGGCAGGACTGTGGCCTGCAGTGTCAACTTGCACCTGAGGGTCTCTGGCCTTCGGCCTGTCCCAACACCACTGTAGCAGAAAGCCAACTTTCCAAAGTCCAGTTGTGGGACAGAGCCATACCCACTGAGGACAGCACTTAGAAGGAGAGTCCAGCCAACATTCCCAGGGGTCAAATCTTGGTGCCCCATGATGGCCCATTCCTTCCCAGTGCTGTGTGGCTTTGGGAAGAGGTGTGGCCCCACCTTTCCGCCATCCCGGGGGGATCTCCCCAGACTTACAGGTTATCTGCACAGCCAAACAGCCATTTCTGACATGAATGCCAGCTGCTCCAAAGCTTGGCCCAGGGGAATCTTGCAAAATCACGTCCTCTTCAGAGTAGGAAATACTATTATTCCGTCTTCTCTGTCCTCAAGGGAAGCCAGAAACAATACTTGTAGTTCCCAGAAGCTCATTCCAGAGGCATTACGAAGGCCCCAGAGAGAGCACTCGTCAACGGGAAGAAAGGCAAGGACAGTTTCCAACAGGACTGGAATTGCCACTGCAGGAGTGACCGGCCGCCGCTCAGCGGCCTCCCAGATGCCCTGGCTGCTCCCTGCACCGGCTTCCGGGAACCTTATTATTGTTGCCATTGTTTTGTTTGGATTTTTTTTTAAAGAAAACATCTCAAAGTGTTTATAATAGTTGTCATAGAGAGTTGGCATGATAGAAACTTCTGGAAAAATAATTAACGTCAAAGGCTCGTGTCCTCAAGACATACGCACAGACTCTGGCAGAGAAAAGGAAGAAATTTTAAAGACAAAATATTGTGATTGAAGCTGTAAATTTATTTCTCTCTTTCGGCACCCACTAGGGTGCTCACCAGCTGCCATCACCTACAAATTATTGGCTTTTATTGCCATGTTATGATGATCCACTGCAGGAAATACAGAACTTTAGCAGATTAACAAAGCATTATGAACTCAGCTGATTAGTGAGCGAGGCACAGCTGCACAAGAAAGCTCGAAGGGACGGCTGAGGACAGAGCACTGAGGAGCCTTCCCGGGGAGGCTGGGCACATCACACCTCCTGAGCGTCTCAAGGAGAGACCCCACAAGTCACCCTACAAGTCTCCACAAGTCCCAACGCTCCGTGTCCAGACAGCTGCATTTTTCCCAAGTCTACGCAGCAAAAAGCTCCAACACGGTCTCGTTCAGCCACAAGTATCTTTGTGCTCTCAGGTGAAAGAAGTTCACGACATGCAAATACACCAGGACGCCACGTGGTGGGGGGAGAAGTCACCTGTGCTCCAAGACTCTGTCATCAAAATCAGCAAAATGGCATTCAGAACGCTGGAGGGGAAGAAAGGCGTAATCCCAAACAGCAAAAGTCACTGTTTCATTGTTGGTCGGTGTCGTGTCTCGTGTTTGCGGCACTGAGGGTGGGCCTCGTGTGGGCAGCATCCAAGCTGTAAGCCCCTCCTTCACCGATTTGCGTCCTTTTTCTTTTCCCTGGGAAGGAGCTCGGTGGGAAGGCCCCTCCCAGGAGACAGGAGCCGGGAGCAGAGTCACCACACCAGCACCGTCTGAGGCACACGTCCTTCTGTGGGCTGCCTCGTATTTGGGGAAACGATGCCCCTCCTGGCCACCTGGGGACCCCCGCCTTCTTCCTTCCGATCCCCTCTGTATTAGTTGGGGTTCTTTCAAAAGGCAGAATTCACAGAAATTACAATAAAAGGATCCATTTGGAAGGCCTACAAATCTGAGGGTAGAGGTAGTCCAAGATGGAGGCCTGCACGGGTGAGAGCTGGAGTGTAAGATGGCTGCTCAGCCGCAAAGTAGAACTCCCGTCCAGGACTGCAGGACAGCCGGGGAGAGTCTGCTGCGGATCTCAGTTGTTCAAAGAACAATGGAAAATACTTGGGATTGAAGATCAGAGGCTGAAGGTCGGCTATGGGCAGACAGGTGCAAGTCGAGACTGAAGAGAATCTGTGGCGTGTAGCAAGTCATAGACACCTGGGAAGGTGAGAGCTTTCCCAGAGGAAGAAGCTGCAGCAGTCTTTCTTCTTCCCTTCTTTTATACCCTTGAAGTCCCAGTTGGCCCTCCCACATCCGGGTGGGTGCTCTTCCCTCATTGGCCAACTCACACACCACTCACACTGTAATCCAGGCTGGTTCTCAATTCCCAATCTAGGCATGGTTCCCACACCCTAATCCAGGCGTGGTTCCTGATTGCCTCAAGGCGACATCATCTCTCCCAAGGTCGCGCCCTCTCCTCTCCAGCACCCAGGGCTCCGTCTCAATTCATTTTCCTTCATTTTTCTTTTACCTTCTTTTTAGATACAGCTGGGACATTTTCTCTTTTCCATGTTTCTTCACAACACTCGTGTGTGTGTGTGTGTGTGTGTGTGTGTGTGTGTGTGTGTGTGTCTTCACCCCGGGCTACATCCCAGTCCCCGTCCTTTCTCATTTTTTTTTAATTTTAATTTTGAGAGAGTCCCGCTAAGTTGCTAAGTTACCCAAACTGGATGCCTCAGCATTTTTTCTTTTCACTAAGTTCCAAGTCCTATTAGAAAAACTAAGGGAGAAGGAAGTGGGAGACGTGTATACAGAAGGGAGAAAGGCCACTATCAGCCCAAGGCCAGGCAACAGGGGGCACGGCAGCTCCCACGGTGCCACCACAGCCTGGCACAGTCCCAGACCTCCTGCAACGCAGCGGTCCCGGCCCTGGTGGCAGCAGGGATCAGTTTTGTGGCCAACAATTTTCTCACAGATAGAATGAGGGGACAGACTAGGCATGCCTAAGTTTATTGCATTGATTGTACACTTTATTTCTATTGTTACCACATTGTAACATTGCGATAAAGAAAAAATTTTACAACTCACCATAATGTTAGTCGGTATTTCCAGCCACCCCCAGCACTAGCATCCCCGCCTCAGCACCATCTCAGACATTAGATTCCCGAAAGGAGCACACGACCAAGATACCTCAAGTGCACAGTTCACGTAAGGCTCCTGCCCCTATGAAAGTCTCATACTACAGGAGGCTGAGCTCAGGTGGTCATGCAGGAGATGGGGAGCAGCTATAAATACATTTGCAGCTCTGCGAAACAACCTGTGCTCAATTCCTGCCCCGCAGACCAGTCCCCAACAGACTGGATTCCCTGTGCAGGTGAGGGAGCCCAGTTCAAAGGCGTCTGCCTAGCTCAGAAGTGGCTAAAACCTAAGTTCGCAGCATACATAGTGCATCACCAGCTCTGGGCCCTGCCCAATGGCTCAGTACCACTTTCTCTAAGCCACCCACAGGCTGGGGACCAATAAGGCCTGGCTCAGGGGCCAAGGCCCAGTGGCCTGCCTCCTTCGGAGTGGGAGCAGAGGACAGTACACAGGCAGGAACGGCTGGGTGCTCACGTGACTTGCTCTGAGGCACACCCACACGAAGCGTCACATCAGACCTGTGGCCACATCCTCCACCTGTCCCTGAGGTAAGTTCAGATCCACCACGGATAGGCTGGTGTCTCTGCTCACCAAGCCTCGTCTGAACGTGCCGTCCGCACCTGCAGGCTGGGATCCCAGGGGCCACAGCTAGCAGGGTGACCATGCTGCAGTTCTGATCCTGGCCAGGTAGTGCTGGCATCTGGGGTGACATCACACTGTGCCAGGTGGACCTGTGAGGCCTGCCACTGCCCAGCACCTCCAACCCACAGGAAGGACAGCGGTGGTGGGCTCCAGGCAGAGGACCCCGGTGCTCCTGCCTTCCTCCCTCCCCTCCCTGGTTGGGGACACCGGCAGGCTCACAGCACCCTCTGCAACCAACTTCCGGCCCCCCGGCTGCCATGATGTCTGACCACCACCCAGGAGACAGCCTGGCAGGAGGTCCCACCGGATGTGGAGGAGGACACACTGTCCAGCTCTCCGCAGGAGCGTGAGAGCCTGGGAGAGGCAGCAACTCTGAGAGAAACGCAGGGCAGGACGCTGAGTCCACAAGGTCGCCACCCCCCACAGAGAGCCTGGAGGAGTCTCCACTCCCTCCTGCTGGCACCTGAACAGAGTTCGGGTGGGAGGCAGCACAGAGGGGCAAGGCCAAGGCCTGGGGACAGAAACGCATGCTCAGCCCCTACAGAGCGTCCAGCTGCAGGGGACACATGGCGGGGACTCAGCAGCCACAGGCTGGACACACCACACTACTCTCAGGAGACAGACTGGTCTCGTGATCATCCCGGGGCCTTGCTGGGCGTCAGCTGCCGTCTCTGCCTTCAGGTCTTGCGTCTAGGGGCTCCCCCGGCTCTCACCACACACTGGAATCTGACAGTGTGTCCCTGTCCCGTAAAACTGTGCTCAGCCTGGTTTCCAGCCACATAAAGGCCATGTTTGTTAAGGTTTACATGTTTACATGTTTGTTAAGGTCTTTGGCTACCCGCCAAATCAAGGGAGGCCTCCGGGTGTGGGAAATCAGGACCAGGTTCACACAATGCCCAGCGCACACTCGAAGGTCTCGCATCACCAGCTCTGCGTGTCTTTGGGGCTCCCTTGTGGCTCCTGACCACTTCCTTGAATTCCACCGCCTGCCCTTGAGGGCGCGGGGTCCCCAGGAAGTTTTCAGTCCCCCATACCAGCACAGGCATCACTGGAGCCTGGGGGACGGGGACCCTGAATCTGACACTACGGTGCGTCCTCACTCCAGCTCGGGCACCGCATGACTTCTGGCTTATCCCCAAACTCACAAGGACCGTGGAAAGTCAACGTTTTGAGGCAGCCACAACAACACACCTCAGGAGAGAGCCAGGTGCGGCACGCACCTGCGATCCCCGCCCTGGGAGCCTGAGGCGGGAGGGTTGCTGCAAGTTCAAGTGAGACCCTGTCTCAAAAGAAACCTCAGGAGGGAGGCCTTCCAGGCAGAGCCGCCTCGGACGGCGCCAAGGGTGGGATGGGGGTGTCTGAAGCGACAAGGAGGGTCTCGGGGGGATTCGTGGCGATGTGTCCTGCTGTAATCATTTCTTTGTTTGACATAAACATTCACTACAGTTCTTGATCATGTGCCATAACATCATATTCTGAAACTCCAGATGGGAAGGCAGGCACCCGGGCAGGACCCAGAGGGCCGCTCTGCCTGGCCTCCCACACGTGGCTCCCGCCCACCAAGCCGCCAGCAGCTGCACCCCCACCCCTACGTGTCTCCACCTTTACCAGCCTCCATCAATGGGCCTTGCAAAACCGTGAGCCGGAACAAATCTTTCCTCCCCTAAGCTGCAGATGTCGGGTGTTCTGTCCCAGCCATGAATGCGTAACTAAGACGGCTTGCAATATTTTTAAAATATTATTTTGTAACGTAAAAATGGTTTTGTGGTTTTATCTTTTGTTTGGTTTCGCGGTGCTGGGGATGAAGCCCAGGGCCGTGTGCGAGCCAGGCGCGCGCCCCACAGCTGGGCGAGATCTCAACCCCTGAGTTCCTCATCTTTATCTTTCAGATACCACATGCGGAAATATGGAGACATGAACTCCTGCCACTCAGAGAACTGTGTCCCAGTATGTGGGGAGGGGTGGGGTGAAGGGGGGAAAGACAGAAGAGACGGCCGTGTCCTTGAATGGAAATGTCCCAGTGGAGCCCCAAAATGTGTGATTAATGCACGCATGTAGCTACAATTTTAAAGAACAAGCAATGAGGTCAGCCAAATACAGATGCTGATGGAGCAGAGGGGGTCGGATAAACTGCTCCAACGTTTTACATGTTTTGAAATTTCCATAACAAAAAGTGTTGTGCTTACAAATAATTTTCCATGACAAGGGAAATGTTAATGGCACAACAAGCAGGGAGGATGCTGGGAAAAAAGCGCAGCCAGCTCCAGGTGCACACAGAGAACTTGGCCCGGCCTCCAGCCGCGCACGGGGTACGCAGCCTGGCCTCCAGCCATTTATACGGTCGCTGGTATATTTGTTTATTGCCTTGATATTTTTTAATGTTATAATGAAAATATTGAAAAGGAAGTTTTACTACATACTTTTTTCTGTGGTATTCAGGATCAAACCCAACACCTTACACTGAGCTACATTCCCCAGCCCGTTTTCACTTTTTATTCTGAGACAGGGTCTTGTTAAGCGACCCAGGCTGGGCTGCAACTTGGGATCCTCCTGGCTCAGCCTCCTGAGTTCTAGATTACAGCCCTGTACCACCAAGCTCAGTTTTCACTACTTATTGATATACATGAACTATATTAGATAGTTCACTTGATAACTATGTAGTTCTGTGCAGCCCACCACAGAGCCTCTTTACACACACACACACACACACACACACACACACACACACACACACACACACAGAAAAAGAGCAAGACCTCAGCAAGCCACAGGTTGAGCCCGCGCGCAGGCCGACGGGTCCCCGCGGCTGCCTGGGAGGCGGTCTTCGGAAGGACCCGTGTCACCGTTTGTGCTGCTTTCTGATTTTTCGACTTTGTCCAGTGGCCACCTACAGCTTGGATAATGGGATAACCGGGAAAGGCAGCCGCTACGGTCATTTGTAAGAGCAGGGGGAGCCGGGAGCCATCTGAAACAATCCTCTTGGGTCTGCAGTGCTGCGTGGAGGTGCCATTGCTTGGCCGACTGATACCAGCCCATGATGCATCTGGGCTCCTCCCGTGGCCATGGGGCCTGACCTGGCCTGTGGGCCTCTCGCTTTTTAACACAAAGCTCCACATCCCACAAGAAAAGATGCGTTTATTTGTTCTTCTAGAGTTTCCCTCCTTGCTACCAAAGAAGTTAAGACGCCCAGCGATGACCAGCAGATGAGCCCTGAGGGGTCCCAAGGAAGCACCGCCTGGTATTCAGGAAGGGATTCCCAGCAGTTCCTCTCATTCTAGAAAGTTCTGCTCCAGAGGTGACGCAGGCCTTTCCTTTCCCCATTTTGGTGGAACACTGGCTGCTAAGGACTCCTCACAGGTCCCTGGCGCCTTCTCCCAGGGGAAAGCAGGCCCCGGGCTTCTGCCTGGCACGAGAATGGTCTCAGAGCCCCAGCCCACCGCCTCCCACACCCTGGGACTTGGTCTCCAGTGGGGGGTATGTAAGCCGACTGGATCATCAGGCCTGTGCTTGCCAGTGGATTCAGGTGGACGAGTTCCCAGCTGAAGGTGCTCCTCTGGAAATGGCGCCTGGCTGCACTGGGTCGCTGCGGGTGGCCCCGGGAAGAGCGGTCCTTGACCCCAGCTCCTCCCTTCTCTCTGGGCTTCCTGGCTGCCACTCAGGGGACAGGTTCCTCCACGTGAGGCCATTCCACCACGTCCTTCCGCCAGGCCCTACCGCCAGGCCCTACCGCCAGGCCAGGCCCTTCCCCCACTGCCTGTTCTGCCTGGGAACTGCTGCTCCCGGGTACCAGGAGCGCCAAGCCGGTGAGCTGGGAGGTACCGAGTCCCAGCAACAGGAAGGCCACCAAGACACCAGCCCAGCTGGGATTGAGCCCCGCTGGGGACAGGGGAGGGGTCCCATTTCTCCAAAGTGGACCCGGTCCCAGCTGGGCCCCCAGACCGGCTGCATTGACACACAGCTCACCGCACTGTGCCTCTGCCAGGGACCACGGGGCGAGTGTGGGGGCGGGAGGCGTCTGGGGCGAAGGGGCACACAGCCTGTGGCAGCATGGAAGCCAGACTGGTGGGGGGGGCCGGCCTGCAGGGCCTGCCTTGCGGAGGATCTGCGATTAATTAAGACCGCAGGGAGCCTGAATAAGGCCTTTGTGGCTCTGCGGCTGCTGGAAGCCCCGCCTGCAGGCGACAGAGCTGGCCTGGTGGCTTCTGGGGGCAAAGCCCCAGCATGAGACTGTGAGCTGTGTGTCCCAGCCCGGCCTGGTGGGCGCCAGACGATCACGTTACAAAGCGCAGCAAACATGGCCTCGCTGAGCAGGCGAACAGCCAGAAACAACAGGCCCAGCCAGAGCCAGGGCGCAGGGCGGCCGCTGCTCCCCAGAGCTCCCTTTACCGAACAGAGGATGCACGCAGGCCACAGCCAGGCCGCCACCCTTGGGCGCCACGTGCCAGCCACAGACAAGGCCGCTGGAGGCAGGAGGGCCTGCTTAGGCCCGCCCGAGCTTGGAGGCCACCCACCCCAGGGCCTCTCTGGGCGCAGCCTGAGCCTCCATTGGGTTTGATCCCCAGCACCCAGAAATAAAAATAAGACACATTCATTTACCAGCAGGGTACTGGGCTTTGCTCCCTTTAGTACCAGTATGCCTCGTGTTTTGTACAAACATAAGCAGGTTTTTAAGCCTTTTTACTGAAAAGAGCTAATGTCATTCTCAGAACAGCCCAGCCATGCAGGTAGAGGAGGCACCAGGCTGTCCACTTCACGGAAGAGAGGCAGGCTGTGGGAGTTCCCGCCTCAGCCGGTCCCGCAACACAGCCAGCCCCTCTGCCCCCGCCCCGGCCAAGGGGACAGAACGTCCCGCACCAAGCACCAGGCATGGCACCACAAGGCAGGCGCTCACTTAAAGGCACAGTGGGTGACATTGTGTCCGTGCTTTTGGCACTAGCCAGAGGCACAGCCCATACACGGACCTTGGGTTCTAGAACATTCTGTACTTAGCACAGCACTCACTGCATCCGGGCTTTTTAGGAAGGTGAAACGTGATTTTCACGGTACTGGGGATGGAACGCAGGGCCTTTGCTCTGAGTTCTACCCCTGGTCCCTTTATATTGTTTTGTTTTTGTTTGCTTGTGACAGGGCCTCGCTCTGTAGTCTAGGCCGATCTTGAACTCACTGTGTAGCCCAGGCTAGCCTTGAACGCACAGCAAGCGCCCTGCCTCAGCCTCCACAGTGCTGGAGAAACAGGACTATGCCTCCACACCCAGATAATCTTTATGTGGTGCTGGAGGTTCAAATCCAAGGCCGTGTGCATGTTAGCCAAATACCTGAACCACTGAGCTGTGCCCCAAGCCCCTTTTTGTTTATGCTAGCGTCTTGCTAAGTTGCCCACGTTGCATTTGAACTTGTAATCCTCCTGCCTCAGCCTCCCTAAGTGCTGGTTTTACAGGCCTGTGTCACCAGGCTCAGCTTAAAGGCCAATTTTTTAAGGGTCCTCTTTGCTCACCAGCAGCCCAAATCAAGGAGTCAGCTCATCATGGTGAATAGGAAAAAGGTTTATTCAAAGACAGCTAGAGGCGCAGCTCAGCGGTTAAAGCACTTGCCTAGCATGGTCAAGGCCCGGGATTCAATTCCCCAGCACCACGTAAACCATCGCTGGGTCTGGTAGCACGTGCTCGCAATCCCTCCAAGTTATCTCTGTGTCCCAGGGACTTTTATGGGATGGACCAGAGCTGGGGGGAATCACAAATTCAAATTTACAGAACAAACAAGAAGCCAGAGTCCCTTGCTAAGAACTTTATAGCCTGCTGCTGGCAGGTGGGTTGGTACACCACGTGTTGGCACTGGGGCTGGCCTGCCCTGTGTCCGCCCCTCCACCCTGAGGCCGCACCCCCTTGTGGCACCCACATATCTCCATACTCCTATTTTCCTCTCACTGTCTCTCCTTCTCGAGGCCCAGAGCAGGATCAGAAACCAGCTGCGTTCACGGGCAAGTCCTGCTTCCCGGGTGGGTGTGACCCTGTCCTGTCCAGGGGCCCGTGGAAAGGGGCGACCTCAGGGGAGGATGCTGAGGGTGACGGAAACGCAGGTCGTGTATCTTGCACAATATTCCCTAAGCAAAGCCACAGAAAATAATTCCCCTCCCCACCCCCGACCCCCTCACGCCCCCGCCAGCAGTTCTTCTAAGCTTTTTATTATGAGACAGGGGCTCACTAGCTCACCCAGTGGCTCAGACGGGGTTTGAACTTGAGATCCTCCTGCCTCAGTTTCTCCTAAGGCTGAGGTTAAATACAGACATGCAGCACCAGGCCCTGCTCCTCTGTGTCTGGCTAAAATTTGTCGACCAGGGGCCTGTTGTCCACTGCTGGGCACAGCCCCCGCCCCGGCCCAGGAGAGCTCAGAATTCCTCCCTATTTCATCATTTCTGTCCTTAAAAAGAACTTCTCCCACTCGCTGCGAGTGGGTTCTCTTCGGGAGTCTGGTCCCCGCGGACCCAACGCTCCGTCGTTTCTCCAGCGGAATCGTGGGTCCTGCCCGTTTCCCTTCCTCTCGGGGACCCCAGGGACCGCACGTTTCCCTTTTCCTGGCACCAGAAGCGCGTCAGCTGGAGACCCAGCAAACGATGAGCCGGGGCTGCACATGTCCACGAGGCGTCCGGGGACACTGTCGTGGCTGTCGCCTGCAGCCGTGCGTGACAGCCCATGCCGAGGACAGAGGCCCTCGGTGCCTTCGAAGCGGGCTCCTCACCAGGGCGGGGGACGGGCCAGGTCCCGCGAGTGGCAGGACGCGCGTGCAAGGGCCTAGCTGCCCTGCGGGGCCCGGGGGCAGTGGGGGACAGTGGGGCCTGGGACCCTCGGTGGTGTAGATCAAGGGGCCCCAGCCGGTGCTGACCTGCAGCCTGCTAGGAACGGCACACAGCCGCCGGTGAGCAGTTCAGGGCCGGAGCAGCTGGCGGGCCACCCGGATTTGCAGCCGCGCCCCACATCCGCAAGGGCACTGGAGCTCCGCCCGCTGCCAGATCCGCAGCAGCGTTAGATTCTCACAGGACCCCACGCCCTGCTGTGAACGCGGCGCGTGGGCTACCCGCTATGTGACAAGCAGGTGATCTGAGGTAGAGGGCGGGCGTGGTGCTGGCACCGACCACCTGACTTGTGAAAAAACTGTCTTCTACAAAACCAGTCCCTGGTGCTGAGAAGGTGAGAGACCCTTGCTCAGACCTAAACTGCGCCCCAAATTCTCCTGCGCTTGGCAGGTGACTGGATCACGGGACGCTGTGCTCACCCGTGGACCCATCCGTGGGTGAGCTCGCGGCTGATTGCGCTGCCAAGGGGGTGCAGCCTGGCCCGGTGCCGGCTGCCCGTGCCCGGCTCAGAGGTCCCTCCACACACCAGGCACCTGCCACCTCCTGACTCAGCGTGACCTCTGGCGAGAACCTGCCGGTTCCCTTTGCTGGGCCTTAAGACATCAGAGAGGTGGGGGGGGGGGTGGTCAGGGAAGGTCACGTGGGCACAGACGCAATCAAAATGCACCATACACATCGAAACTCCCTAAAAACAGGTGTGGCGAGGGTGAGGGAGGGAGGACGGAAGGGAGGCACACGGTGAAAGCATGTTATGTGTGTGCATTTAGGTGCCCAAATGGCGCCTGTCCTCGGTGAGGTCCCAGCCAGCCTGGAGCGCTCATCCTGAGCAGACGTAGCTCTCCCCAGGTGGCCCTCTGCCATGCCAAGCCGAGCAATGCGCACCTGAAACCCCAGCACTCTGGGATGCTGAGGCAGGGGGCTCTCAAATTCAAGCCCAACCCAAGCACCTCAGTGACTTAGTAAAACCTTTTCCCAAAAAACAATTTTCAGGAGGCTGTGGCAGGAGGACTGCCAAGTGTTCAAGTACAGCCTGGGTTACACAGTGAGCTCAGGACCAGCCTGGATTCCAGAGTGAGACTCTGTCTCAAAGAAAAAAAAAATAACACCAGAAGTGGGTAAAGTGGTTAGCTGGTGCTCCCAAGGTTGCAGGACCTGGGAGGCCGAAGCAGGTGTAACCTGGCAACATAATGAGACCTGGCTCTTAAAAGCAAAGCAGGCCCTTTGCTGCCGGGATGGCTGTGGTCTTGCTCCGTCGTGCTCTGGGCTGCTCCGTGCTGTCTTTGATGCTGCAGTCCCCTGTTTCTGTCTGGATGTCCCCTCGTCACATGCGGCGCTGGGAGCACCTCCCCCTCTGCAGATGGGCTCCTCCCTGGTATCGCGTGCCACATCGCGGGAGAGCGGGCACCGAGTGACACTGTGTGGGATGAGCCAGGCATGGGAGGACAGAGACCCCGAGGCTCACGGAGTGCTGGCCTCAGAGAGGGCGCAGCAGGAGGTGGCCGCCGCTTTGGGTTGAGAGTGGCAGTGACCCCACCGGGGGAGGACGAGCCGGGGCCAGGGATGCCCCAGCTGGACGGCTGCGGGATGCAGCCTGTGCTTGGAACGCAAGGAAGGAGCGACCCCAAAGCGCTCCCCAGGCGACGCAGTGCCTGTGCTGATAAGCTGGGGTGTTCCTTACGTCCTGGGGGCCAGTTCCAGGCCCTTCACACTCAGCGCCTCCCCACCCCACACCCCCCCCAGGTTTTGGGAGGTTGTGTTCCGGTTTGGGTCTGGAATGTCTCCCCAGTCCTGTATTTGGACGCTGTGGGTTATCTGTGCATTTGGGGGCTGCTGCAAGGCGGAGCCTGGCCATCGGTTACCAGACACGTGGCCAGAGCAGGTACACTCCGGCCCAGTCCCCCTCCCCTGGTTCTCACGAGCAGCCCGTGTCCAGTAGGCGGTCCCGCCACTGCCGGCTGCCCACTGAGACCTTCTACCACTGGGAATTCAGACAACCCTTCCTCCCTCGCGTGTGGACCAGCATCGAAACAGGAACTGCAGCAACTAAGACATCTGCTAAGCGTCCCGGGCTGGGATTGAACTCGTCATCCTCCTGCTAGAGCCTCCCAGAATGCTGGGATGACAGCCTGCGCTAGACTTATCCCTTCACAATGTTTATATACTTCAAAACACCACATTGTATGAGATAAAAACATACAAAGAGATCCGTCCATTTTTGAACGTTAAAAGAAATAATACTAACAAAGCCTTCTCCCGCCAGGCCCTCCACGCAGTCCCTCCCGGTGACCTCGGCTCCTGGGCCTCCCCTCCGACCGACCGACCGTCCTGCGCAGCCAGGGGCCACCCGGCCACCCCCAGGCGCCTCCCCCGCTAGTGATGGGGCGCCGAGCTGGCGCGAAGCCCCCGCGGCGCCATCTGGAGACCATCCTCTCCCACCCGAGCCGGGCACCGCCACCGAGGTGCGGCTGACATGACTGACGCCGCCTCCCTTCCCGAGCCCCAGCTCCCTGATTTGCGAAGTGAAAATGAGCCCCTGTGCAAGACTCGGCTGGTGATCCCTGTGGGGGAACCCCAGGGGACTGAGGGGCCCGGCCGGCCCAGGCAGAGGCCCGGACACAGCCCCGGTAGAGTGGACCCCGGGCGGAGGGGGAGCACAGTGCCCAGCCATTCCTAAACCACAATTCGGGGTGCTGCCTCTACAGAGACCTATTTTTGTGGTACCAAGAACTGAACCCACGCCACGACCTTCCGAAGGAGCCACATCCCAGCCCGATTTACGTATTCTGCTCATTCGTTTAAGACAGGATCTTGCTAAATTGCCAAGTCGCCCAGCCTGGCCTGGAACTGCCTCAGCCTCGCGGGGTGCTGGGCGTGCCGGCGTGCGGGCCACCAGGCCCGGAATAACTCCTAGTCCTGTGCCTGCTCGGGGCCTCCCGAAGCTGCAAACGCCGTGCAAGGCCGAGTCCAGAATTCTCCACGGGAGGCCGGCATGCCCACCTCACCCGGCCTGGCCCCGACCGGAGGGGCCACTGCAAAGGGCGGGGTCAGAGGTCACCCTGAGGGGAAGTGGGCCGCAGCCCCCCTCCCCCCGACCTCCCGCCTCTGCCTGCAGGAAGGGAAGCGCAGACCCGAAAGGTCAGATGCCACAGCGGGAGCCCCAGCGCCGCTTCACCCCTGACCCCATCAGGCGGCACTGGCCCACACTTGGAGCTGCTCACCCCCAGGCTGCCCAGGGAGGCGGGAGAAGAGGAAGCCGGTCTCGCTGGCCCCCGGCCTCTGGTGGGTATTTTATGGACGTGTTTACTTTGTGGGGTCCTTGCAGCCCTGCCCCAAGGGACCGCTGTCATGGGAACCAACGGCTTCTCCTCTAGCTGCACAATACGGATGAGACCGTTTTCTTTTTTATTTAATGTCTTTAGATCCCACCTCAGTCACCTTAGAGGAAAAGGACTCCGGTGCTGCGTCCTGGTCTCCTATTACAGCTTAATTGGCCTTCGTAAAGTTTCCAAAGTTAGACTCAGAACGCGCGAGGCCCACGCAGTCCCGGCCAGAGTCCCCACGGCTTGCTGGGAAGGGCACGATCTCCCCAGCTGCCCTGGAAGTCGCTGCTCACTTCTCTGCTTTTATAGGGTCCCCATTTTCTACTGCCTGCCGGGGCCTTACCCAGCTCCCCAGCCCTGCTGGGATCCAGAAGACGGCGCCTGGCTGCTGCAGCAGCCGTGCCTACGGTCTCTAACCTTTTGGGCACCAGGGATGGGTTCTGTGGAAGGCAACTTTCCCACCGACTGGGGCAGGGTGGGGACAGCACGGGCTGGTGTCACCGCCTCGTTGCCACCTGGGGTGAGCAAGTGTCAGGTGCCCATTAGGAGCGCCAACCCAGATGGGTCCACGCACAGATTCTCCTGTGGGAACCAGCGCACTGCGGACCCCACGGGGCGGAGCTCAGGCGTGGACAGGGCCGCGAGGAGTGTCCATCAATCAACCAAGCCGCGGCTGTGAGACCGAGACCCCGGCCCTAGCAGATCTTTGGCCTGGGTGGGGTCCCCTGCCTTGGAGGGCTCCTGCCTGCTCCTGGCACCGAACGGGGTCCCTGCCACGGCGCCCTTTCCCTCACTCAGCGTTGTGCTTAGAGTGGCCACGGGTGGCTCGCCCCACAGCTGGGCCCACTCCAGCGTTCTGGGTTCAGCGGTGCCAAGACAGAGTCCCTGACTTCAGTCTGTGGGTTAGTGACAAATGCCTGAATATAAAATTGTTGCAAGTTCCAAAGAAAAGTAACTCCAGAGACAGAGACAGCCAGGGTACGGGTACCTGGGACTCTTTAGGAAGTTAGGACACATCTCTGAGAGGTGATCGTGGGGCACAGACCTGAGCATCCGGGCGTCTCACCCGCTGCAGCCGCAGTGTGCCGTGGACCCCGAAGCTGAGGCACAGCGGTTCTCCGAGGTGCCTCTCTACCCCACTGTGACGCAGACCCCTCGAGGGGGCAGGGCAATTTATTCATAAGGGAAAGTCAGCGTGCAGTCCTCTAACTGGCCTTGAGCTCGGAAGTCATGCAGCCAGGCATGGAGACCTACAGTCCCAACACACTGGGAGGCTGAGGCAGGAAGACTGCAAGTTCAAGCCCAGCCTGGGCAATTTAATGACTCAGTGAGACTTTGTCTCAAAATAAAGTTAAAATGGGACTGGCAAAATAACTTAGGGCTCCCATGGCTGGGGTGGGGGTCATGCTCTGGCCTCCTGTTGGTAAGGGTCCCAAACCCATCCAGTGGGCACCACCCTCATGACTACCCAACCTAATTACTTCCTAGTATGGTTTTGATCGTAAATGTACTCCCACAGTCTCACAGATCTTGGTCCAGCAGCTGTCAGTGCTATGGGGAGGCAGCGGAGCCTTTAGAAGTGGGGGCCTCCTGGGAGGAAGTGAGATCACGTGTGTTGGGGGGGATATCCTTGACAGGCACATTGAGACCACAGCCTTTCCTGGCCCTCTCTTGCTTGCTGTCCCTTGGAGACCAGGATGGCTCTCTAAGTTCCTTGGCCCCTGGGAGATAAGCAGGGGGGTTCCCTTGGGGCAGGAGGACATGACTCAGGGGACAAGCCCGAGGGAGATGGGGGAGCCAGCGAGCCTGCTGGAAGGAGAGGTGGCCACAAGGGGAAGAGAAAATCTGGCCCATTGTGCCCTCACCCCCTCAAGGGCTAGGATGCAGTCTTTAGAAATGTCCAGAAAAGCCAAGCCAGGAGCACCATGGAAGGCTGAGGCAGGAAGATTGCAAGTTGGGGTCCAGCGATTTAGGGACCAAAATGAAAAATAAAGAAAGATCCTGGAGTATGAAGGCCCTGGGTTTAATATCCAGTACCAGGAAAAAAGAAAGGGGAGAAGGAAGGAAGAAAGGAAGGAAGAGAGGGAGGGAGAGAGGGAGGGGGGGGGAAGAAAAAGCAGCAGGCTAAGGCCACACCTGCAGGCGCAGAGTCACGCCTGCGAGCCAGCCAGCGGTGAGGACAGACAGACTCGGAGCACAAGCCCGCGCCTGCTGGCCGCTGTCCACGTTCCTGTGTGGTTGCTGGTGTTTACAAACACGGCGGGGAACAGATAATCAAACTTCAGAGCGCTTGGTTATTACAGTAAACAAGGATCTTCTCCCAGAGTTTTATTTTTAACTTTGCCATTAACATGGTAGCGATCTCCACTGCGGTGACTAATGGCAGCTTTCATGACAAATTCTTCCTTACAGCCCCCAAATTGTAAGATCCATGTGGAATCAGAAATCATTCATTCAGAAAACACCCTTTCAGCTGAGTGAGGTGGTGCACACGTGCCATCCCACCTCTCGAAGAGGCTGAGGCAGGGTGATCTCAAGTTCAAGCCCAGGTTGGGCGAATTAGCAAGATCTTATCTCAAAAAAAAAAAAAGCCAGATGTGGTGGCACACAACTGTAATCCTACCACCTGGGCAGAGACTGCTACAGGAAGATTACAAATTCAAACCTAGCCTAGGCAACCTTGTAAGAGCCTCTCTCAATTTTTAAAGATAGAAAAGGGCCTGGGGATGTGGCCAGCAGAGAGGCCCTGGGTGCAGTCCCCAGTCCCACAGCCAGTCGATATTTTAGTAGGGCTAGAGGTGTCACTCAATACTTAACCCTGGCTTACTCCCAACTACTATGTGTGTATCTCTGAAAGAAATGCATTGTCCAGGAACAGGAAGCCAGGCTGTAGTGGGCACGTGGTGCCAGTCCTGAGAGATTGGTTACTGCCATACATGACAAGCATCACCCAAGGGCTCATGGTGGGAGTCAACCAAGTACAAAATGCTGAAGTTAGGGGATCCACACGGAAGGATCCCACGGACCAACCGCCCTGCCTGTTGGAGTTCCCAGGATGGCGCGTGCCGAGGAAACAGGGCATCTCTCACATTCTCCTGGAACCTCTCTTGACACACTGTCCCCTAACACATGACAGATTTGCAGAGTGCACAGGCGTGGTGGTGTACCTCTATAATCCCAGAACTCTGGGAGACTGAGGCAGGAGGATGGCAAATTCAAACCCAGCCTGGTCAATTCAGTGACTTATTGAGAACCTGTCTCAACAAAATGGGCTGGGATGGAGCTCAGTGTGAAGACCCCGGGCTTGATGACCCCCAGAGAGCCCAAACGGGCAAAGGGGAGTCACACCCCGGGACAAGCTTTGGTGCCGAGCTGAGATGTTGCTAAGCACCCTGTGCCGTGGGTGGTTTGAAAGCCTATCTTCTCTGGGTCTCGGGGTTTGGTGGATGTGTAACCCCCAAAGTTCTTCCAAAAACCGCCGGCCGCATTCCTACAATGAGTAGGCTGCCTGCCACCTGCGAGGGGCTTGGCTGAAGGTTTACTGAACTTAAACCTATTTTGAAAGAGAACAAACGAGAATTTGGGATGCTTTGCTGGCCCGTCAGTCCCCGCAACCTGAGCCTATGTGGCTCTGAAGGGTGGGTGGTGATGCCCCCTGGAGGACTCACTGAGCCCTGACCCCACAGTGCTCCCAAAGTGAATTATTCAAAAAAAAAAAAAAAAAAATCCAGCACCTAGTTTTGGGACTGGCAAGTCAAAACTTTGCTGAGAAACTACAAAGCTTTTCATCTTCTCCCCAGATGGCAAAACGTGATGCCAACAGAATTTCAGTCAGCCCATGTTCTCAAGGGCCAATGAGGGTCTAAAGTGGTAAAGCCCACGGGAGAGTGTGTGAGGAGTCGTCGACGTCCTCAGACAAACGCCCACCCGAGCCTTCACGAAAGGGGATCCCACAGATCATCTGAATGCCCCCAGGAGAAATGGTTATGGTTACTGCAAGGGGACCATCTTCAACCCACAGGCTATTATTATTTTTTTAATTCATTCTGGAGAAAAAAGTGTTCCAGCAGCCAGAAAAGCATATTTGCTTCTCCCCCTCTGCGGAAGAGGAAAGAGGGGGAAGGCGGAATCAGTGCTTCTTCCCGGTTTTGCTCCAGGAACGAGTGGCAGGAAGTTTTTCACACGGGGTGCTGGTAAACCAACCCTCCAGGAAGAAACACAAACTCCCGATGTGCCAGTTTCCATGGTGTCAATACTCCTGGTTTCAAAGTCATCAACAGATTAACAACCAGATGGCAGAATGCCGGAACATTCAACAATCACTTCCCAGAAGAGGGCTCAGCCAGGCCTGGCGCGCCACCGACTGGAAGGAATTGTCACCGCTGCCACCACACTGACCATCTGTCCCGTGTACACAGGCAGCTTCGCCAGGTCTTGGTAACGTTCCAACAGAAAACAATGCCCCCATGATTCACCCTTCCTCGATGTTAATTGGTTAAGAAATGCCTAGCCAGTCGTTAAGGTACAGTTCGGGGTGTTTCTGTGGATGACTGACGTGTGGGCCGCCAACTGAGGGGAAGGGACCAGCCGGGGATGTGAATGGCACTGACCAATAGGCTTACAGACTGGACGGAAGGAAGGAAGGAAGGAAGGAAGGAAGGAAGGAAGGAAGGAAGGCAGGCGGAAGTGTTCGCCTTCTGCTCCAGTGCTGGCCCCTAGTGCGAAGTAGCACTGGTGATTCTGAAATGACCTTCCAGGCCTGTGACCTTGGACTGCTGCTGCGTCCTGGATCTTCTCGTCTGAGCAGCCCTGGATCCTCAGGCTCCCCCGCATGCCAGCGGCCACTGTGGATTCTCCACCTCTCATTCTGTAGCCCAAACTGATAAATCCCCTTACATAACTTTACATATGCCTTTTCTATTATTTTTTCGAGAACTTTTTTTTAAAGAGAACCCTAACAAATACGAAGAAAGACACCATAATAAAGGACTCCGCCATGAAGAACCTGGAAAAGCTCCACCCACTGGCACAGACCTGTCACCCCAGCATTCTGGGAGGTTGAGGCAGGGGGATTACAAGTTTGAGTCCAGCCTGCGCAACCTGGCAACTTAGTGAGACCCTATCTCAAAATGAAAACTAAAGAATAGGTTAGGGATATAGCTCATTTCAAAGGCCCTGGGCTCAACCCCTAGTACCATACACGCACGCACGCGCACGCACGCGCACGAATCTGGAAAAATATGATGAAGGCCCAGGACAACACGGCTGTTTAGAACTATCCTTTTTTCCCATCAGATCAGTTTGGAATCTTCTCTTGCCTTCCACGTGTTGCCTTTGTAATAAGGCACAGACAGTACCAGGAAGTAGTGCCAGGTGTGGAAACAGCACGGAGAAAAGCAGGGAGAGGGAAGCGCTTCATCCGCGGCAGGAGCAGGAAGCCTGGCCAACTGGGAGGGTGTCACTGGGGCTGGGAACTACTTCCTTCTGCTCCAAAGATAAAGTCACAAGGCCTATTGGATGTGAGACCACGGCAGATGACTTCTCTGCCGCATAAGGGGACACTTTGCAAAAACACCTAATCCCTTCCCCGTACTGTCTGTCCACTTATATTTAGTGTATATGTCCTTGTCTGAGTCTCTAAGTGACTTCGTGATGCGGCTATTTGGCGCTCTTTTCAGATAAGGAAGCTGAGGACCAGAGGGAACCCCTAACTTCTCCAAGGTCGCCACTGCAGAAACAAGGCTCCAATTAGACCTCCTAACTCAGCTGTTCTTCCCCCTCTCTCCCTCCCTCCCTCCCTGCCCCTCCCCCTTTCTCTCTGCACCACACTGGGAAGAGAACAACCAGTTAAAGAAACTAGAGACGTTTCTGCCAACGATCCCAGGTGGGTACTGGAAGGCACCCCTCCTGGGAGGTGACACTCCTGGCCATCAGGAGCTGCAGCCAAGGTTGCCTCCCACCAGGGAGCTGTTGCTCTAAGCACCATACTTGAGGTACCCAGCCGCCCACACGCTCAGGGTAGCATCATCGCCACAGGAGGGCTGAGTGTTGGGAATGCAGATTCCCTTGAGGGCACAGGCACGTTTCACCGCAGTTTAGGGAGCTCTGGGCCCTTTGCAAATGGAAAATGTAACCTCGCTATGACGGTACCGAGCGGCCACCAGGTAACGCAGCAGAAACCGACACAGAAAACCAGAGTGTTTTCTATGCACACATTGTGCGAACCCACAATGCACCGTCAGGAGAGAAACAAGCCCACATCGCGCTCTGCCCCCAGACAAAGTTTTCACATCTCTCTGGATTGGGCCTCTAGAGATGGTCCCTGAGTGCCTGGCTCTCAGGACAGAGGGAGAAAAGGAAACGATAAACGCAGCATGGGGCTGGAGGCGTGGCTCAGTGGTCAAAGCAATTGCCTAGCAAGCACTAAGTACTGGAGGTCGATTCCCCAGCACCACATAAGCTGGGCGTGGTGGCACACGCCTGTAATGCCAGCACTCCGGAGGTTGGATATGAGGCCAAAGCCAGACTACAAGACCAGCCTGGGCTACAGAGCAAGACTCTGTCTCAAAACAACAACAACAAAAAAGTACAGCACTGTCCCCCACGTGTGACTGTAGGAGATCCCACTTCGCCATCTCTTGGGCCCTCTGTGCACTCTGCCCCTTTCCAGGGGCTTCAGGTGGTGAAGTTTAGGCCACGTGTTGAGCCACTGCACTCCCGGCCCAATGGCGGTGGGTTTGATTTGTGTATTTATCAAAATGCACAGATATCCAGCACAAAAACTGAGCCCTCATGGGGGCCAAAGATTGCAGTCAGTACGAGAGCCCGGATGTGGGCCCGCGGGGCGGGGTACAGGCTCACGCCAGGTTGAAGTCCTTCATCCAAATCACCTGAGACTGGCGAGCTCTGGAGGGAAGATTTTTTTCAGGTGTGAAGCTGGGCCGTGGGCGCGGACCCTGCGGAGGGGGCGCGCACAGCCGAGGGCGGGGACGCCCACCAGCGCCCACCCGCGCCGTCCCAGCTGGGGAGGGGGGGGATCGTGCACGTGGGGGGCGGCTCGGCAGGGGGCGTTCCGGAGGGAGGAGCAAGGGGCGAGTGGGCGGACAAAGCGCTGCTCTCTTCAGGAATCCACCGCTCCCGAAACGAGTCTAGTTTATTATTATTATTATTATTATTATTATTATCATTATTTGAGACAGGGTCTCACTCTGTAGCCCAGGCTGGCCCTGGACTCACAGCAATCCTCCTGCCTCAGCCTCCCGAGTGCTGGGATTACGGGCGTGCGCCACGCCCAGCTTATGTGGTGCTGGGGAATCGAACTCGGGTACTTAGCACTTGTCAAGCACTCTAACCGTTGGGCCTTTCCTCCAGCCCCCACGGCTAATTCAAAGCTACAGTGCCACTGATAATCGTGACCCGCTAGAAACAACTCCAAGCCCGAACGACAGGAGGACGCGGTCGGCCTGGTCGCGCAGGTGGCGCTCAGCGCCCCCCAGGGTGCCCCGCGCCCACCCGGGCCGCGGCCCTGCGGCTCCCAGCGCGCATCTTGGGCCCGGCACCACGAAGCGCTGAGAAGGGACACGTCCCGGGCTTGGCCGACCCGGACTCGGACTGGGGGAATTCGTAGGGCTTCGGTTTCCCACCTGGTTGCCTGAGTGTTCTAAAGCGGCCACGTGTAGACCGACTTCCTTCTTAGGGGCCGCCGCTGGGCCCTGCGGAGGAGGGCCCCTCCAGCTGCATTCGAAGCGAAGCGCCCAGCGTCGTCAGCCGCGTGGCCTCTGCCGGGCATGTGCCCGCGGCGGCCAGGCGGAGCGCCAGGCCCCGCCCCTGTGCCGTGCGCGCCGCGCCGCGGCTTGTTGGCCTGGGCTCTGCTCCCCGCCCCGCCCTGGTACTGACTGGATAATGCCGCCAGGGCGCCGGTCAGCGGGGCTCTGTAAAAATGACGGGGGGCTGCCTCGGTACCCCCAGAGAGAAGCTGCCTTGTGGGGCCACCCCCGCGGTGGGAGGAGGCAGGCTGGAGGGGCACCCCCACGACCCGGGAGACCGGAGCTCAGGGCGCGTGGCTCCTGGCACCTGTCGTGTCCGGAGTCCTGCCACCCACCACTGAGCATTATCAGGGTGGGTGACACTGAGCCATTCCAGAGGAACGATGACGACCACAGCGAGTCTAGGACAGACGTTAAAGCCACGACTGGCAGCCCGGCGGTTCAGTAACTTGCAGAGCTCTACGCTTTGAAGCAGAGGAGCCCAGGGACAAAAATCCTCCCTAGCTCTGAGCCTCAGAGGTGAGCACGGGCCCCAGAAGTGACCAGCGTCCCATCTCTCACGCAGCTCGGAGTTAAGGGGGACTGTGGCACCCCCAAATGCCCCTACAGGCACCCAGCAGTCACAGGACGGGAGGGGTGGGGGAGGGTCAGTCCTCCGAATAGCCTCGTTGTGGAGAGGAAGAATCACCAGGTAACCCGCTTGAAGAAAAAGGAACCTTCTTGTTCCCAGCAACCGTGGACAGTTCTTCGTGAACTCCAGTGGGTCATAGGCGCAGACACACACAAGAGTCCCCCGAAGTTACAGCCACAAAGGCTGCGCACCCCTCCAAGTAGCGCACGAAGATTCAGCTAGCGTGGCGCAGTGTCACGGTGGAGACGAAACTGGGCAGCCTGCGGTAGTGCACCACGGGAGGGCGGAACGTGGCGAGGGAATCCCCGCGAGCTCCCACCTTGGCCTGCAGTGAGTGGCTTCGCTGGCAGCGTTCCCCAAGCTGGGATCAGCCGCCTTAAGGCGCAACACAGGTCTGTGTTCCAGCGTTTTTCTACTCGCAGCCCCGTCGCAACAGTACAAAGAGCTATACGGAGACCTGAAAGTGTGGAGAGGTCTCTTTTTGGAAGGAATCTGCCCAAATCTGTACACAGCCAACCCGAGGATTAACGCCAGAGCAAGCAGTCTTCTGTGTGCACACACAGGTCCTTAACGGCAGCTCGGTGATTAGAGCCCTTGCCTAGCAAGCCTACATCTTTGGACTTGATTCCCCAGCACCACGTAAGCTGGGCGTGGTGGCGCACACCTGTAATCCCAGCACTCGGGAGGCTGAGGCAGGAGGAGATTGCCGCGAGTCCAAGGCCAGCCTGGACTACACAGTGAGTTCAGGACCAGCCCGGACCACAAAGCAAGACCCTGTCTCAAAAAAAATAAAAAGTCCTCATCAGGGCGAGGTAGGCGCGCGCCTTCCACCTGGGCACAGCTTCCTCACGCCCAGCAACACCTTCAGGGGTACACCGTGCCTACTGCTCCCCACTCGCCCCCCAACACGCACATGCCATGTCCACACTCGCACGCACACATGCATTTACCAGGGAAGCTCTGGCCACCCAGGGACCCTGCAGGCACCTCCCGCGACCGGCCAGGGCCACGTGCAGGGCGGGCTGGGCGGGATCCGACCCCGCAGCTGCCCGGACTAGACCGGCCGGGCCATCTCACCCTCGGGATCCAGCACCGCCCGCTGGCGCCTTGTGGCACTACTGCCGAAGCCGCAGAGGCTGGGAACCTCGGGGCTCTAACACGCGAGGAAGGCGCCCGCGTTGCTCGAGGACCTGGGAGACTGGGGCGGGTCCCCTGGCGGGCTGGCCGCCAATTTTTCTACTTTTCTTTTGCAGTAACAGGGACTGAACTCAGGGCCTTCCCCCTGCGCAACATTTTATTTTGAGACAGGGTCTCACTAAGCTGCCCAAGTAGGATTCAAACTTTCAATCCTCCCGCCTCATCCTCCCAGAGCGCCGGGATTACTGGTGTGCACCACCACACCCGGATATCTATCCTGTTTGTAACTCGTATGTAAATAGTTACATGTGCACAGGTGCCTAGTGTTCAAATTATAAAACTGTGGGCTGAGGACATGGCTCTGCGGTTACAGCACCTGTGTAGCACGTGCCAAGGCCCTGGGTTTGATTCCCCAGCACCACATAAAGTCAGCTGGGCATGGTGACGCATACCTGTAATCCAGCACTCAGGAGGCTGAGGCAGGAAGCTGCTGAGCTTGAGGCCAGCCTGGGCTCCACAGTGAGCTCAGGACCAACACAGAGCGAGACCCCATCTCAAAAAAAAAAGCATTGAAAAGACGTTAAATTTTATCAATCATCAGGAAGTGCGACTTGAACTTCTGCGCGCTCCCCAGCACGCCAGTCCTGGCGAGGCGGGGACCGTGGGACCCTGCCAGGGGGCGCATACGCTCAGTCACCTCAGGAAGCTCTGGAAACGCTCTGCTTAAGTTCAGCGCTTGCGTCCCTTAGCAGAACAAGCCCACAGCGGGTACACTTCAAGGGCGCAGTCCTACGGAGCCCGCCCCCGCCTTCAGTGAAACAAGGGCCCAGGCGGACCCCAGCCCCTTGGGCCTTAGTCCCTAGCAGAGGTCATAGCCCGGGCAATGTTTGCAGATGCCCTGGCTTAGCCCCTCGGAGAAGGAGGGCGCTGCTGCCATCTGGTGGTAGAAGCCGGGAAGTGGAGCCATGCCCTGCGGAGCACAGGAGTGCCGGGATTATTGTTATGTAATCCCACCAAACCTAGCTACCCGTATGTTTCACTTTTGGGAAAGTTTAAAGTAATTTTGCTACTATATCAATTTTTACCCCCCAAAAAACACAAAAAAAAATTACCAAAGACCCTAAAATATTCAGAAAGTTTTCATCCACTCAGAATCTCCAACTGGTCATTAACCCACAGGAACCATACTAGCGTTGGCAGCTTTCCAATTTACCTACATTACCTTTAAAAACTTAATACTCCCACCCAGTTGGTACAAGATAAACAATCCATTTCAGCTGTGAACATCATCAACCATAAAAAAGGAATTAAAATTAAAATTGGTCTTTTAACTTTATTATTTTAACGCCTGCCCGACGTAGCCCAAGCTCGCCCCCCCTTAGGAGTGGGCAGGAAGCCCACAGGCAGGACCCTCGGGGTCACGTGTAAATGTTACTCTGAACCTCATTCGTCGTCACCAGCTTCCTGAGCATCTCTGTGCTCTGCTGAATGTTCTGGAAGAAGAGAAAAAGTTATGGAGACTTCAGTTAAAGGTGACACAACTCTGCACCCACTCTCCCAGGACACAGAACAGCACCAAGGTCACTTTTCGTGTGTGTGACTGTGTGTGTCTGCATGTATGTGGGTGTGTGGGGGTTTTTTTGAGAAAGGTCACAGCTACGTAGTCAAGACCAGACTTGAACTAGGTAGCCCAAGCTGGCCTCTAACTCACAGTCCTCCTGCCTCAGCCTCCTGGGATTATAGCTGCACCTCTGGGTTCCTCTCCTCTTCCAAAGAAAAAAGAGAAGGCCAGAGAGCCTGGAGAGTCCTTCCCATCCCCAAACACTCCGAAGGCTCCTAAAGTAACAGCCCCACCCGGCCGCCTTCCCCAGCCCATCCACAGCCCTCGTGCACCCTCTGGCCCCCAAAACCCCGACACCTGCCCCAACTCTGGCTCCTCACTGTTCAAAGCCAGCTGCACTAGCACTTTCTGTTAGGCACTATCCTGCAAGGTCACCTCCCGCTTTCCACATCAGCATGCCACACTGGGCTCTGCCCCGTGCGCCTGGCACACAAGCCCTGCCCACCTCAGTCCTCAGGGATGGGCAGCCACACAGCAGTGAGCACAGAGGATGGGCCTAAGGGAATGCCTGGTCACTGCTGCTGAACAGACACCACCTTAAGTGTGCAGAAACCAACTGCCTGGACCGGTCATTAAGAAAACAGCACTCGCAGCCCGGTGTGGTGGCATGCACCTGTACGTCTCAGCACGCAGAGTGGCTGAGGCAAGAGGGCTGCAAATTCAAGTTCAGCCCAGGCAATTTATTAAGACCCTGTCTCAAAACCCAAAACAATTTTAAAAGGATGGGGGACCTAGCTCAGTTTGAAGACCCTGGTTCAACCCCAAGTAGTGTCAAGCAGCACAGGGAGTTGGAAGCAAGCAGCAGCCTGCGGAGCGGCTGTGTCACCCTCCTGCCAACATCATCTTCCCAGCAAGAAATGAAAACGTTCACACATTATTTAAATTTCCCCTTCAACATGTTCTTAAAAGCTGGCAGTTTCCAGTGAGCCTAGAAAAGATGGGTTCCAATTCTTAGCAGCAGCATGAAGTGCGCACAGTCCACAGCAGGACTCCCGCCTGCCCCCCGGTATGAGCCAACTGGGCACACACTGGAGGAGATCCCAGCAGCCTGGGTGACTTCGTGAGATCTGGACCAGCCTGAACTTCAGAATGAGACCCTGCCTCAAAAAAAAAAAAAAAAAAAAAAAAAGTCTCCTGCCCCAGGGAGCACCCCTGCCCCTAGCTAATGGGAAAAACCTGCCAGATACACTGAAAACGGTTTTATTCTTCACTGATCAACAGAAAAGGCTTACATCAGCATGGCAGGAGGGACAATGCCCTAGGACTGCCAAATGAAAACGCAAGTCCCTTCACACAGGGAGCGGGCACTGGTGAGGAACTCCCGCCTGGTCCTGTGAGTCGTGCCAACTCCATACCGAGCAGCGTGGAACAATGTGGTCATGTGGTATAAGCACCGGCCGGGTGTTGTTTCACACGTGCTGGGCAAGCACTCTACAGCGGAGCGCAGCTACGCTTCCTGTCAGGTCAGCAGCACCGTGGAACCTGACAGGAGCAGCTGCCAGACGGCAGAGACGCACCTGTCTGTCCCGGAGCCCAATCCTTCCCAGGCCACAGATGGGTCAAGCGTCTCGGGCTGCGGGCCCCCACTTCATAGTACTTCAGACAGTGCACTTCCCATAATCTCTTACTTACAGAAGTGGACGGTCCCTAAACTTCCTGAAATTACCAGCAAGCCTGTGGAGAGGGGTGGGATGTGTATTCTGAGGAAGTACCTCTCTAGGGGATGACCCTCAGACACACACCAACGGCAGGGCAAGGAGCCGCCACATGCTCTCCTCTCATTTATCCAGTTCCCTCAAAAACTAGATAAATAAATGTTACAAGAATCTGATACATGAGCTGGGCGTGGTGGCACACATCTGTAATCCCAGCACTCGGGAGGCTGAGGCAGGAGGATTGCTACAAGTCCAAGGCCAGCCTGGGCTCCATAGTGAGTTCAGGACCAGCCTGGGCTACAGAGCAAGACCCTATCTCAAAAAAAAAAAAAAAAAAAAGTCATTTGCTACAAAGCAAGGCCCTGTGGCTTATATTCCCAACATTCTGAGAGGCTGAGGCAGGAGCATCTCAAGTTCCAGCGCAGCCTGGACATCTTAGTGTCTTAGCAAGAGCCTGTCTCAAAACAGTAAAAAGGGGCCAGAGATGTAGTTAAGGGCAAAGGCCCCCAGGTTCAATTCTCAGTGCTGCAAAAAAGAAAAAAAAAAAAGAATTTGATATATATACTACACTCAAAATGCCTTTTCAAAAATATCAGCCTTCCAAATTAATCCCAAAAACTTCTTGAGCAGTAAACCCAAATGTCCACATAGATGCGCAGATGTGGCAGCAGCCTGCCCATTCACGTATACAGACAGGACAGCCACCAGGTGACCGCAGTGCCTGGAGGAGAGGCTGTCCACCAGGATCACCTGCAGCCAGGAGGCTGCTGTCTCCAAGTGCTGCACGACTACTGGCATTTATGCTGGGCAAGGGAGCACTGGCAACTCAGCCACCCGTCCGAGCAAGCCAAAGTCTCACCTTGACCAAACCTTTGAAGCTTCTGGAAGAAAGGATGGGCTTAAACGCCTCGGCTGTGACAAGGTCCAACTTCATCACATCCGTGTAACACAGATACAGGATCGCGGGGATTTTCCATACTTGGCAGTAACTCAGCACTACAATGACACAAGGCAAAAAACACTCAGGTTTCTAGTATGACTTTTTAAAATTGAACACTTTTTTGTAGTACTGAATGAGCTACATCTCCAGCCCTTCCCCCCACCTCCCTCTACACACACACAAACACACACATACACACTCTCTCTCTCTCTCTCTCTCTCTCTCTCTCTCTCTCTCTTTCTGTAATTTTGAGACAGTGTCTCACAAAGTCCCTAAATGGCTCAGGCTGCACTCCAATTTGTAATCCTCCTGCCTCAGCCTCCCACAATGCTGAGATTACAAGTCTGGGCCACCAGACCCAGCTTAAACACTTCTACATTTTTTTTTTTAAAGTCATCCTTATGTCATCTTTTAACATGTTTACTTCCACATTCAACCAATTTTTTTGTATGTTTTTTGTTTTATTGTTTTTGAGGCAGGTTTTTGAGGCAGAATCTAGGCTGGTCCTAAATTCACTATGCAGTCAAGGCTGGCCCAAAATTCAACACAATCCTCCTGCCTCAGCCTTCCAAGTGCTGGATCACAGGCATGTGCCACCATACCAATTTATATGGGGAACTGAATCTGGGGTCTTGTGCTTGCTAAGCAAGCGCTTTAACCGCTAAAACTACACCTCAAGTTCCTAAACCATTTCTTCTTAAAAACCCATTTATTTTCCTAATAATCTTTTATTTTGAAAATATTATCTTTACTTTGTATTTCCTAAACATACTGCTGAGACAATTTTAAGTAGCTGGAAAGCTAAAAGTTTACTATTATAAACAAAGTAAATAACAAATACGTGCACTGTAAAATATGCAATCCCTTCTCAGTTTAGTAACACAAGGTCAGGCGGCACAACACTTTTTACTTTAATGCAATACATTTTACATATACAATTAATTCTATATGACTTAACACACTAAACTAAACAGTAAATCAGAATCTATTTTTGAAATGATGGCAGGATATACTCAGTGACGGTTAGAAAAAAATTAAAGCAACAAATACAAAAACAACTAGCAATCTTATGCTCAGCCTTTCTATTTTAGTAATGAAAATGTACTTCGACAACTTCCTGCGCGCATGATTCCCATCAGAAAGGCGCGGAGCGCGCCGCTGTACCCACTGCTCTGCTCTATGGGACACACTTTTGCGACACAGTCTTCAGTTCAAAAACACTACAACAGAGCAACCATGGAGTTCCGCAGCCAAGAACCCAGGCTGCAATCCTAGGCAAAACCAAACAGACGGCGCTCAGAACTGCAGACCCTGAGGATTAACAGGAGCGTCCCGGCACTGCCCACCTCACCAAACCACCGAGGACAATCTCCACCAGGGAGAGCAGCGGCCGTCGGTAAGGACCAGCGAGAAGCAAGGGCTCAGGCTCCACAGGCACGCACGTGCACACACACCACCCTCGCCCCTCCCCGCCTACCTGCCGCAGGAAGGTCATGCACAATGTTCGGCTGCTCCAGCAGCGAGCAGCACACAGGCTCTTTGAAGTGCTGTGTTTTCAGGGCTTTCAGGAAAGGGGAAGGAAGGCTGCTGGTAGATCCTGAGGTTTTGTACTCGGTGATGTGTCGGCATGTGAGGACAGTTACTTGCATGTTCTTCTTTGGACAGGAGCCAAAAACCTAACACAAAACGACTTCAGATTAAAAACAGCCAGGTGTGCTGGTGCACCATGTGAGCCACACAGCAGGACTGGGGCCGGGCCAGGCCGTACAGTCAGACACTGTCTCCAAACCAAAGAAAAACGATCATCTGTTACAGAATGGAAACAGATGCTCCTGTTACTCCCCTGCCACCACGGGTGGCACAGTACCTTCCAAGGGCCTGACCTGCCTGGGAGGCAACGGCTGGCTCTGCTGCGCCCACTTGAGGCTGACCTCAGGCAGCTTCCCCACTGCACAATCTTCCCCAAGTCACCGAATGCCTCTGAAATGTGGGCAGGGCTGCCCCTAAGGAGACGGGGCATGTGCGGCAAATATATCACGAATCGATGGGGACCCCAGGACTGCCATGGAGACCGAGTCACACCAGAGTCCACCCCTCACCTGCCACCACTGACATGTGAGAAAGGTTCTTGTTAAGTGCACTTTTTCATGCTAGGCCTGGTGGTGCAGGTTTGTAATCCCAGCACTCCAGGAGACTGAGGCAGGAGTCTGAGCCCAGGCTGGTCGATTCAGCAAACTGACGCCACCTTGTCTCAAAGTTAAAACTAAAAAAATGGGCTGGGGATGTGGCTCAGTGTGAAGGGCCTGGGTACAATTCCCATACCACAAAATTAACTGATTCGCTTTTTGAGTTACAACAACTGTAGGCCAGTATCAACTGCTCTGAGCCTCCAGGTCCTCAACTGGAAGAGTGAGGGTGTGACGGGTCTCCAAGGAGCTTTCTACCTGTTAATACAATGAAAGCGGCTATAAAAAAAAAAAAGACTTTAGATTACTTGTTTGAAAATATTTTATGTAGAAAATGGCGACTTCCAACAACGCCAATATGCCTGATTTTATTGACTGCTACAAATTTACATGACTGATTTCACTGCATCACAGTTGCATAAATAAACACAAAGAGCTAACACATGTACATCTGCTCCGAGGTGGATCCCATTTAGGAAAAGTACCATTAAACTTGGGTCTAATTTATTTTCCCCTCTACAATATGTAGTCTGAATCTACACTGCTTGTATGTAGGCAAATGCAAGTATCAGGATGTGAGTATTATCAGGATAATTGGATAATGTGAGCAAAAGCACAAAAAAAGCCAAAGAATACTCCTAAGCAAAAAATGCTAAAAAGACTGCTGTAGAAATGCATCATCTTGGGCTGGAGGACCAGCTCAGCGGTTAACGCTCTTGTCTACTAAGCACTAAGTCAAGCGCTAAGAGCCCATTTGATTCCCCAGCACCACATAAGCTGGGCGTGGTGGCGTACCCCAGCTCTCTGGGGACTGAGGCAGAATTACCCTGAGTTAAGGCCAGCCTGAGCTTCACAAAGTTCAAGACCAGCCTGAGCGACAGAGGGAGAGACCTTATCTGGAGGAAAAAAAAAAAAATATATATATATATAAATAAAAACAAAAACAAGGGCATGCAACTCAGTAGACTGGTGACAGAACACCTGCTTAGCCTAGCATGCCAAAGGTCCCAGGCTCAATTCCCAGCACTGTTAAAAATTTTTTAAAAACACAAATATGTATGTTGTCTGTGTATACACACACACACACACACATGCACGCACGCACGCGTGTATGTTGAGCAACCTATTCCAAACTCCAAAATGTTCCAGAATCTGAAAGTTTTTGTGCAACTCTATAATATAAGCAGAAAATTTCACTGTATAAACCTTTCCATGCACCAAAAAATGTATAAATACTAGGTACTTGCTACGTATAAAAGTTGTATATTAAACACTAACCAATTTCTGTTTAGACTGGAGGCTAATCCCTAAAATACACTGTTATATTCAAGTAAATATCCCAAACTCCAAAAAAGTCTACTGAAAAACTTGTGGCACCAAATGTCTCAGGTAAGGGATACACAAGCCAAAATGTGCAACTGTGTCTAAAACTCCCAGGGGTGTTCACAGCTAGAACAGCTCCCGCACGGCCACTGAGAGCAGCCAGGGATGAGCACCCGTCTCTCAGGCTGTGCTGAGGGTCCAGCGGCACGGACCAAGGTGAGGGATGGCGGGGCTCACGGCACCTGCGGGTTTAGTTTCTCCAAGGAACCGTCCCATAGCACCTCTGCACACCAGTGGTGCCGTTACACTCTCACCAGCAGTGGTCAGGGGCTCTTCTCCTGCATCCCCACGAGCCTTTTTTCCCGTTCTTGACAACAGCCATTCTGACTCACCATGGGGCGAGACGGGCTCTCGAGGGAGTTCTGACTCCCTGCATAGCACGTGGCTGCACAGGTTCAAGTGAAAATACACTGAGCCTTTAACGATGGCACCTCCTGGAGCTGGGGCAGAGCTCAGCAGTGGACACACTGCCGGCAAGCTCAAGGCCTGGCTCCAACACCTGAGCACCACGTAAGCCGGCCATGGAGGCGCACCCCAGTAACCCCAGCACTCGGGAGACTGCATGAGGAGGACTGCTGTGTGTTCTGAGGTCAGCCTGGACTTCACAGTGAGCTTAGGACCAGCCTGGACAATAGAGTGAGATCCTGTCTCGAAAATAAATGTATCTAATAAAAGTGGCACCTCCTAAGCTGTGGTGGCCCCGGGCTGTCATCCCAGCACTTGGGAAGCTGAGGGAAGAAGACAGCCAGTTTGCGCCCAGCCTGGGCAGCTTAGCGAGACCCTGTCACAAAAATCAACAGAAAACCAAAAGAAAGGCTGGAGATGTGGCTCAGCACGAAGACCCTGGGTTCAAGCCCCAATGTCACACACAAGAGAGTAATAAATATACGAACCAACAAGCAAAGGAATCCCTCATGTAGCTCGCGCATGGATTTTCCCGCCTCTTACCTTCTCCAGCCACTGGTACTGCTGATCTTCAGCGACATAGCAGCTGCACTGACAGAGGGAGACCTAAAAAGTCCAATTCAAGGTTTTAAGAAGTCTTATAAAACTTTATACACCCCCCAAAAGTACCACTGTATACATACTGTATGTACACAAAGGTAAGCCTGCAGTGGACTGCTCCAGAATATTCCCAAGAGCCCCATGCGTTTCTTGGAGTTTCTAACACCTCCCAAGTTCCCACCAGCTGACGCTGTCGGGAAGGTGCAAATTTTTAAGAGCTAAAGCCTAATGGGAGGTCTTTGGGTGACACACTTGCCCTGTGGGACCCTGATCTCCTTCTCTTGCAGTCCTGGCCATAGATGATGGCTCTGCTGTGCACTGCACTCCCACCATGATGGGCTGCCCCTCCCAGAGCCCTCCTCAGAACAGCAGTGGGCAGGCCCCACCATGAGCCTCCAGAGTGTAAGCAAAAGAACCCTTCTCTCTTGTAAGCTGATTATTTTAAGTATTCACTGCAGTGACAGAAAACGGACTAATACAAACATTTAAATAACACTTAGTTTCCCAGTCTGCCATTGGCCTATTTACTTCTCTTTAAAATTTAAGACCGAGGCCTGGAGGAACGGCACAGCTGTTAAAGTACTTGCCTTGCAAGTGCAAGGCCCTGAGTTCAATTCCCATCCCCAGCACCACGGAAAGCCAGGCATGGTGGTGCACGCCTCTAATCCCAGCACTTGGGAGGCTGAGGCAAGAGGACTGCCATGAGTTCAAGGCCAGCCTGGGCTTCAGAGTGAGTTCAGGACCAGCCTGGACTACAAAGCAAGACCCTGTCTGAAAGAAAGAAAGAAAGAAAGAAAGAAAGAAAGAAAGAAAGAAAGAAAGAAAGAAAGAAAGAAAGAAAGAAAGAAAAAAAGAAAGAAAGAAAAGGAAGGAAGGAAGGGAGGGAGGGAGAAAAAAAAATTAAGAATGCCTGGAGGAATGGCACAAAAAAAAGCATGCCACCGAGTTTGATTACCCAGAAATAAATAAAGCTGGGCATGGTGGCGCACACCTGTAATCCCAGCACTTGGGAGGCTGAGGCAGGAAGATTGCCATGCACCCAAAGCTAGCCTGGGCTACACAGTGAGTTCAGAACCAGCCTGTGCTACAGAGCAAGACCCTGTCTCAAAAAAATAATAATAAAATAAAATTTTAGAGCTGAGCCATCGCTAGTGATTAATATCACAATAAACAACACACTGAAAATGAATTGGAAGCAGAAGGTTAAATATCACATATTTTCTCTAATGAGAAAAGAAAATTTATACAAAAAAGTAAATGAGTAACATAAAAGAATGATGGAATAAAAATCAGATGACTACGGAGAGGGAAAGGAGAGAATGGGAAAAGGGGGAGGCTGGGAGACCGAAGGCTGCCCCAATCCCTCGGGCAGGATGTCACTACTGCGCATCACGAGTACATACTAGTAAAAAGAGTGACTTTGGGAAAGAACCCTGAGAGCAACTTGACACCAGAGGTAAGACGGATACGATAAGGTACGGAAGTACAGGACTAGCAAATACCCTACAAAGGACACTTAAACGACGACCTCTTCAACAGACAAGCCAGGTTCCACATACCGAAGGATTGGATCTGAGGTGATAGAACACACAGTAGGCCTCTGGGGGGCACAGGTGTACAGTGTCCGTTGTTTTGCACCATTCATTCCAGAGTTTAGCGCAACCAACTTCTTCCCAAACTCCTGAATTCATAACAAATGATGACAAAAATGCTGTGGGGGAGGGGGGGGGAGAGAAATAATTCACGGGACTTAGTACTTGGCTCCGTAAATTAGATTCTCTAATCAATAGAAAGCTCCAATCACCCAAGAATTTCAGAGCTGAAGTGGCCATTCCAACCACCCGGTGCTACCACACTGCAGAAAAGACGACTGGGGTCCCCAAGAAGAAAAGGCCCTGTCCTGAGTGTGACACTCCCGCAGGCGGACTGGGAGGAGGGGTCTGCTCACACTTACCTGCCAGCATGTACACCAGCAAAAATGTCACCCGAACAGCCAAAAGGTCATCACTACGCACTCATTAAGTTCTACAAAGACTAAGGGTATCTTAGAGGACAGGGGTGCCCAGGCTCTAAGCCACAGGCTGATACTGGGCTGCGGCCTATTAGGAAGGGGGCCGCGCGCCAGGAAGGGAGCAGCCAGCCAGCTATGCGAAGCTTCATTAGTATTTACAGCCTCTCCGTATCTCCCATGACCGCCTGAGCTCCGCGTCGTGTTAAACCCGCAGGCACCCTTCTCACAGGAGACCCCTGCTCTGAACTGCACGCGCAGGGATCGAGGCTGCACGTTCCCTGTGTGAAATCCAGCGCCTGATGATCCGAGGTGCGGCTGAGGTGATGATGTAGCGCCATCTCCCCATTTGGGGAAAAGCTCCTGGTGCCAAACAGGCTGGGACCACACTTGTAAGGTCAGCTGGGGCTCCCAAAGGCTCTCCCTGACACCCAGGGACCACATATGCCCACGTGACACTGTGCTCGCTCTGTCTATGCTGTTCTACCACGTGCATTCAAACAACATGCAATGAATTAAGTACTCAATACTCAAAAATATTAGTGATTATGATTTTTTTGGAGTTTTCATCACACTCTCAAAGGGAACTGTTAACTTAAAAACATTTAAACCTGGATACCACGGGCTAAGGTTCGGATCTTAAGCGTCTCCCAAAAGCCTCTAGTATTTGGAACTGTGTACTGTTGACTTATGGGCCAGGAAGTGAGAGGGGGTGCCCACCCTGGGGGGAGGGGGGCCAACTGGCAACTTGAATTTAGAAAGAAGAAACATTGCTGCAGCGTCTTGGGGGGGACCCCCTGCTTTCACTTGGCTTCTCTCTGCAATGGGGTGAGCAGCTCTCCAGTCTCTGCCTGTACTTCCAGTATTGCTGGCTGCCAAGGAACTGACTGTATGAGACCTCCTGACACTGTGAGCTGAATAAATCCTCCTCCCTTCAACTGTGAATGCCGGGTATTTTGTCACAGCAACGAAAAAGTAACTAAGACGCCTCAACACACTACAAACATTTCCTTGACTAAGTTCCTGAAGCCAAACGTATTTCCTTTAAAATTTTTTTGACCTCGAACTCATAGAAATTGTCCTGCCTCAGCCTCCGGAGCTCTGGAGCGTTGGGATCCCAGGAGTGCATCACCACGGCCAATTAATGTGGTGCTGGGCAACTGAACCCAGGGCCTTGCACAAGCTAAGCAAGTGCTCGAACCACTGAGCAACGCCCCACCCTAAATCTTATTTTTTAAGTTTATTAAAAAGATGGCACACATGAACAGGAGACATTTACTCAGAAACAAAGTTGGTCCAGCATGTCTTTTTTTTTTTAAGTACCCACCACTGAAATCTTTTATGATAAAAAGAACAAAGTAACTTCATGCTTTGCTCTTTGGACAAGATGTCTAGTCGGCCGCACATTCACTTACCTACTGCGTTATTTCCTATTGCAATTATGAACTTGGAGCAGGGATATTTCTCTAGCAGAGAGACTTCCAGGGATGTTTTTGTCTGTCTTCGAAGAAGCCGCACCTCCCTAACACAAGAGGTAAGATCAGACCGAAGCAACTTAAGCTGATGATGAGAAATGGGTATGATATGTGCGATACGAGGCCCCTTCCACTTAAGGACAAATGTACGCTTCATTTCTTTCTTTTTATGAGCCCGGGTCTCACTCTGTAGTCCAGCTTGGTCCTGAAACTCACTGTTGAGCCCTGGACCACCTCAAACTCACAGCAATCCTCTGGCCTCAGCCTCCAGAGTGCTGGGATTACAGGTGTGCGCCACCAGGCCCAGAAACACTTCAACTTCATGATAAACTGAGTTACAATCCTTAAAAAAACTGCAGGCTCAGGCAATGTTAACCGACGTCACGCGGCACAGCACGACTTGGGAGCCTTTTAGCCAGCCAAGTATCAAATGCGAACTGACCAAGACCAAGTCGGAGGACACCGCGTGACGGCCCACGTGTTAAATGTCTGCCGGAAGAAACAGACCAATCCTGAGCTCTCAGGGAGTAGAAAAAAGAGCCGGGCTGTAACCTCAGCACTCCAGGAGGCCGAGGCAGGAGGATAGCAATTCCCAGTCTTGCTTAGGAAACTGAGATACGGCAAGACCCTGTCTTTATTTTTATTAAAAAGGGACTGGGATGCAGCCAAATGCAAAGGCCCTAGATTCACTTCCCAGTCCTACAAAAATAAACACTTTTACAAAAGGACAGCTCTGCTGTCCCTGAAATGAACCATCTAAGACCAATTAGGCTTGTGATTTCCATCCACCAGGGCAAAGCACCAAGTTTCAGAAAACCGGGTGTGATCATTTTCCAAATGATCCTGAAATACTACGAACGTCGTAGGTAAGCAAATTCCTAAATCCTCTGAGACGCGTCCTGGAAAAGCGCAGAGGCGGAAAGCCCACGACAACCGGGATCTGCCCAGGAGCGATGGGCCCGTCACCCTGCACTCGGGGACGCTGAGGCAGGAGGCTCACAAACTCGAGTCCAGCCCGGCCGACTCAGCAGTTTAAGAAGAGCCAGTCTCAAAACTGAAAAAAAAAAAAAGAATCGGCACGTGCACGCAGCAGACACACGACAAGCGTGGGCACGAGCGGCCCCGTCGCGCTGGGTCACAGGTCTGCAGGAAACCGGGCCGCCCACGCGCGCACGCCGGGAGAGTCGGGCGGCCCCGCGAGGCCCGGGGACGCGGAGGGGCGGAGGGGGCCGGCCGCCAGGCGCGTGCGCGCGCTTCCCGCCGGGGACTCACCTCTTCAGCGCCAGCTGCCGACGGACTTCCCGGTCCTCGGGCGTGTCCCTCCTTCTCTCCTCCTCCTCCTCTTCCTCGTCCTCCGTGCCGGCCCGGCACGGCGCCTTCACCACCTCCCCAAAGAACGTAGCCGCCATGGCCTCCCCGGGACCGGCCCGGCCCAACTGAGCGCTGCAGGAGGGCGCATGCGCCAGGCACGCCCCGCCCCCACGCCGCTCGGGGGCGTGGCCAGGCCCGTCACGCCCCCGCTCCTCCAAGCGTCGGAAGCCCTACGTAGCCTGGTGCAGCGGGGACAACGAGATGCAGGAGGACTGCGGGCTAGAGGGTTAGCCAGCGAGCCGGAGGGTAGGGCGTCCTGCGCTGACAGCCCGGGGCCGCGGAGGAGCTGGGACGGCTCTGTTCGGGACCGGGTGGCCCCGTGAAGTACCCCCCCGGAGGCCTTTCCTTCTTTCGGGCCGTCTGCCTTCTCGGTTAGGAGCGACGGGAGTGCACCAAGCCCCTGCGCCACAGGTGGATGGCGGCCCTGGCCACGCCGAGTCAAGGCGCTCGCGTCCCCGGCGGGAAGAAGTACCGTGCTTAGGGATGTAAAATGAGACCTTCACTCTAACACAAGAATTCACGTTTCACACTCGGGAGGCCGAGACAGGAGGACTGCCGTGAGTCCAAGGCCAGCCTGGGCTCTATAGTGAGTTCAGGACCAGCCTGGGCTACGAAGCGAGAGCCTGTCTGAAAAACTCGCATTTCAGAAGCTTGTAATTGTAAAGCTCAACTAAAAAACATTTCCATGAGAATGAAAAAAAGTTTTGTTTCAACTCGACCATGTTTAAACCAATACAAATAGTTTTTCGTGTTAAATAACTTCATTAATATGCCAAGTGCGTTTTGTGGTTCTGGGGACTGAACCTCGGACCTTGACACTGAGGTACATCTCCAACCTGTCCTTGTTTTGCTTGGCTTTGGGACGGGACTCCCTAAATGGTTGAATTTTCCGAGCCTGGGCCCCCTGCCAGAAAGCCTGGATTACAAGGCGTACTTGTAACATGGGCTGGAAGACAAATGCGACACCAGTAGAAGACGGTGCAGGGAAAGGGGACAAGGTACCGCAATTTAACAGAAAAACTACCTGGATTCAGAAGGAGAACCGCATCCCAGCTTTAACTATTCTGATACTGGTGGCATGGCTGGCGTTCTGAAAGCAGTACAGTTACAAGACGCACCACCTTGAGGGGAAGGGTCACAGGAAGCCTTTTGAGGTAGTTTCTCTTTCATCTCAAAGTTATAGGAATATCTCGTTTTATAAGTGTGGAAATAATAATGATCCGAAGTCATCCACAGGGGCTAGAGGAATGCTCAGCAGTTATGCTAAGTGCCGAAGTTTGATTCTCCAGCACCACATTAAGCCAGGTGTGGCTGCTCAGGCAAGTAATCCCAAAACCTTGGAGGCTGAGGCGGGAGGAAGGATTGCCCTGAGTTCAGGACCAGCCTGGGCTACACAGTGAGACTGTCTCAAAAAAAAAAAAAAAAAAAAGCTTATGTCATGCAGCTACAATAAATTTAGGCCAAGCACTTTATTTTTAAAGCTCAAATATATATTCCAATTAAATTTTAAACCAGAGAAAAGATTCCACTCTCAAAGGCTGGCCATGCAATCTAATGCTAACAGAAATTAATCATCCTGAAACTGTCAAAATAATTGGCATGAGTCTTTGCATTTCACTCAGGCTCAACTTTTCATTTTATGGGGGTTTCTACCACTTTCCCCACCCTGGGACTGAACTGAGGATCTTCGCACTAAGCTACACTCGCCGTCTTTTTCTTCTTTTTAATTTTTGAGACAGTCTGTCACTAAGGTGCCCAGGCTGGGCTCAAACTTGCAATCCTGCCTCAGCTTTCTAGAGTGCTACGATTACAGGCATACACTACCATACCAGCTTAATATGTCTTGAGGCCCCAAAAGAAACTTCCACGAAATGAAATGTAAAATGTGGACTGCAAATTAAGCATTTCACTAGAGCTCAAAAATCAAACTTCATGCACCTAAAAATAATAGCAGTTTATTAGGAGTTCTTCCCTGTCTCACCTATACTAACAAGGTAACGAACACCAGTGTTTCAAATAAAGGTGCACCGCAAAACAGAAATGAGCACACAGTGGAGATTACAATATTCTGGTTTACACATTTTTAAAAATAGCTTTTTAAAAAAATGAACATGCAACCACAAATTTCTCAAGTAATCCAGACACTTGGTCCATCTGTATAACCAAAAAATATGAATTACACTTAATGAAAAAGACATAGAAACCCCTGGGTTTCTATATTTTACTTTTTCATATTTACACATGCAAAGCATATATTAATACAGATACTTTAGAATGGAAGAACAACTTGTTTGTAACATTTTTCCAATAACGTCCTCCTATGTTAAAAAAATACTGACTGCATTCATTTAATCTGGTGGTCTGAATGTCAACAAATACCTATTAACAACAAACCTCACTCCATTGCAAATGAATTCTTTGTACTACAATGACCAAATTTCTTAATCCTTACAAAGGCCACAGTGAAATAGGCCAAAAATGCTGCCATGGAAGTTCTCTGTGATAAGACTGTAATAAATCTGCTCAGTGTTCAAATTCGAACTTTTAAAGTGCTGTAGGAACACAATAGAATTTTATTATATCTAAAAGTATGGCCAATTTGATCTTAAGCTATACTTTCCATTTTGTGATTCAAACTAAGCCTGCTGAATTTTTGCTGCTACATAAAATAAAGTGATAATCACATTCATAGCTTTCACAGAAAAATATATAGTCCCTGAATTCGCCATAAAAGCAAGATCACTGAGTATGAATTTCAATGTTATAAACAAAATAAGCCATTAATGGATTTTCTCCTATCTCCCACACTCTCAGTTCTTCCGCGTCCAGGCCGCACGGAATCCGCTGGTCCTTTGTCTTTGGACCTTTGGGGATGTCAACTATAGGGACTTGGCACTTCCCTTGGAAACGGGCCTCACATTTCATCGCTATGATGGTCACAGTGGTCTGAATTTTTATCCTCTGCTGGAGAGCCCTTCAAAGTAGCATCATCAAGTTATGATTTTAAAATGTGTTTCTGTCCTTAGTTTTCTGTACCTGTCCCGTGCACTCCCCATTTTCTTCCTCTAAACAATAGAGAAAGCCTTCCAGGCCTGTTGCTCTTTAGGAAGAACAGCCACCACGGAGAGGCAGGCCCGGGACTCCTCGGATTCCTCCTCCTCTGAGCGCCCTACCCGCTACAAGGACACTGGCTCACCGGAGAGGAAGCCGCCCTGCCCCTCCACCCCTCAAGACAATGGCTTTTAGAAAACTCCTCTGGATGCCACCTGAAGGCTAGGAGCAGAAGCCAGTTTCCTCAAAGCCCCTGATGGCTTCCAGACACCACTTCTACATTCTCATGGTCACTACTGTGCCTTCTCTTTCCAGGTTCTGAACCGCCTAAATAAAAGCATTTTGCTACCAGTATCTTCTAGTTCCTTTTCGCTTTCCGAATGAATGGCTGCATCATCCTCTTTATAAACCTTCAGTAACTTTTTCTTAGCCTCTGCAGAAGCGTGGCGGTGGGGCAGTTTTCTGCTACTCTTCCTGATCCAGACATGTTCTGCTCCTGAAATGGTTTCTTTTAGGCTACTCATTCTCTTTATTTTACTGGCAGCGACGGCAGCACATCTGCGGGGGACATTCTCGGGCACCGTGTCTGCTCTCAGAGTTTCACTAGGCATTTGCACTGCGGCCTTCTGATGGCGTGTACGTGTTCCCGTTTGTGTACTGGGCTCTGTGTCTCTAGGAACACGCTCTGAAAAACGAAAGTTGGTATAAATGCAACAAGGCCTGAAACCCGAGACTTTACTACCTGTGTTTCGGAACATGAAATTTAAAACTCACATTGCTTCAATAATTTAAAAGCATGTTTCTGATACTGATAAAACCTCACGTTTTTGTACCTACAGTCTGAGAATGTCAACACAGCCAATGACCTGCAAGAATGACACGAAAAGTACCTTCATCCTCCCAAAGCCACTCACATAAAAACATTCTTTAAAATCCAGACTTTTCAAATAAAAGGCTTAAATTTGGGCTTTTTTTGTTTTTTGGAGACAGAGTCTTGCTCTGTAGTCCAGGCTGGACCTGAACTCAATATGGAGCCCAGGCTAGCCTCAAACTCACACCCGTCCTCCTGCCTCAGCCTTCCAAGTGCTGGGATTCCAGGGGTGTGCCACCACACCTGGCTTATCTTTATTTGCTACAAGGGACTCAAACCCAGAGCCTTTCATAAGGGAGCAGGCACTGTAGCCATGGGCGACAACCCCAGCCCTTGGTAACGCTATAATTCTCAGACATCTTCAAAATATTTAACACACGATCTGAAATCATTTTCCTGGGACCTAAACAAAAAGCCACCATGACGTCCGGCAACACAGCATCCACTCTGGCTTCAAGAATCTTAAGATTTTAACACCAATACCAGTTATTTCCATCATTCGAGCAATTGTTAAACTGGAAACTGCTGAACTAAAACTGTGCCCTGATTTAACAGAACTCAAATGTGGCTTTAATCTAAAACTCATTTTTTTTCAGATATCAAAACATTTTATGTAAATAGGATTATTACATCTTAAGTTCGTTACATTCAGACTGAGCAGCCTGCAGAGGGTTGGCTAGGGCCACACTGGAGTCACACAGGCTGCTGCTCCTCATTTACCAAACCAAACTTACATGGGCTCAAAGTTGTTTTTTTTTTTTTTTTTTTTTTTTTTTTTTTTTTTTTTTTTTTTTTTTTTTTTTTTTTTTTTTTTTTTTTTTTTTTTTTTTTTTTTTTTTTTTTTTTTTTTTTTTTTTTTTTTTTTTTTTTTTTTTTTTTTTTTTTTTTTTT